>JBAMAX010002355.1:25000-324484 GCA_037043745.1 Chymomyza amoena | reverse complement strand
CACCGGTTCACTAGTAGGCCTAGTGACGTCACCTTATTTGTATTACATTTGTATAGGTATATGTAAGTTGATTCGACGTATACGATTTTAAATTGTTTATAACTTTAAGTATAATCAACTTAATAGTATGGAGTTTACGAGGTGTGTTCAAAAAGTAATGTAACTTAAGCAATTTCGCAGGCAACGTATTTTCGATTATCGATATTTTTGTTTTGTTGTGTTGGTACACTCTTCCCGAACATCTATACCAAATTTCAAGTGAATGGCATTTTTTGTTTGGCTGTGAGAGGCGTAAAGGTTATAAGTGTTTTGCGTGCTCGGCGATTTTTTTCTTTTTTCGGTCTTGGCTTTTCTGGCCGCTTCCATTGAGACGATTGGGCTTTGGTTTCGATATCATAACCATATACCCATGATTCGTCACCAGTTATGACCCTTTTGAATAATTTGTACAAAACTATTTTAGATTGGAAATCTTTTTTAACGTTGATTTTTGTAGATGGATTCAAATTTTTAAAATAATTTTTTTTAAATATGTTGTTAAATATTTTGATTTTATTAAGAAAAAAAAAATAGCGGCTTCGATAGCCTAGCGACAGTGCACTAGACTATCATCCCAGAGGTTGTGGGTTCGACGAATCCCACGTTAAACATGGCCCTGCACTTTCCACTTTTTCTATTTCCCCAATTTTCCCAGTCTTTTCTAAACATATACTTATCCCTATTGTCGGTATAACAAACAATGTTTTCAAACATTTTGATTTTATTTAGATTTCTCTCTATAGATATAATTTTTCAGTTTTAAATTAATTTAAATATTTTGTTTGGATTATAAAAAAATATTATATAATGATTTACTTGCAATAAAATAAAATTAAGAATGTAAAATATTTTTTAACCCGAATTCGTTCAAAAAATGTCGATCTGGCAACACTCCCTGTTTGTCTAGCATAATTGGCAACTCTTGTTTCCACCTATTAAACAATAACTATAAAATTAAAAAAAATTGCTATTATCTCTAGCCATAAAATTATTAAAAATACCTCCGCACAGGAAAAGATAAATTTATAAATATTACAAAAATAACATAATTATATTAATAATGCGTAGAAAAACTGCAACTTGTCGCACTGGGAGCTGCTTCTTAATGGCAAACCTGCTCCAAGTATTAAGAGCAACTGCAAAACAAGTGGCCTTAATTGTGGGCACCACCGTCCTAGTAGCAGTGTCCTAGACCACGTTGGCTCTGCAACTGACGCAAGTGGTGAGTGTAAACATGACATGAAATGCTGTAACTTTGAGCTTGCGTGTGCAACACATGCCACATGGCAGTTGGGCCACCAAGCAGCAAGACCCCTTGCCGCGCCTAGCAGTCGGCGGGTTACTCCTTTCTGGTTGCAACAAAAGGCCAGAGACTCACAGCGCTGTGCGAAAGGATGGAATTTATGACAGGCTCATGTAATTGCACGCAATGCCGTTGCCCATGTCGAGGAGTCACACTCGCTGGGTCACACAGAGAGTTTTTAATTTTTTGAAAAAAAAAAGAGAAAAAGAAAACTGGAAATATGAAAACAGCAGCGCTCGACAAGAACAAGAAGAAGACTAACCAACCAACAACAACAACAATGCACAATGGAACAGCCGTTGAAGCTGGTTATGCGTCCTGAACTGAACTTACAACTGGCCGCATGCGGAGTTGCAACGTCCGTCGTCCATTTGCCACACGATATGCCACGGATCGGTTACGTGGAATGTCCTTTTAATGGACTTTACACTCTCACACTGCGGCGTGTCGGACATGTCCTTTTACAAACCTTTTAGGATGCACTCATGTTCCGCGCCGTTTGATTGCCGTGAATTGCTTGCTGCATGATTTTTATCCTTTCTGGTGTGCGGGTTTTTGCTACTTTTTGTTTGGTCTTTATATTCTTTTTGGTCAGGCGTCACACTTTCCAACGTAGAGCAATTAAGGTAGGGCAGAAACAGCTGGCACAAATTTTAATTATTTGATGGAGAAGTTGAGGAATGCTCTTTTGAAGTCTATTTATGAATTTTTTTTAAGGACATTTTCTGTATTTTAACAACTTTACTAAAACCACATCTAATTGACCTTTGTTGCATCTATAGTTAGATCTAGCGGTCGTCTGAAACTCTAATCGAGCTTCTGAACAGGGTGAAGTCCACCTTTACCAATTCCATGTTGGCAAATGCCTGACCAAGGGCCAATTACCTGACTAATTTTTGAAGAAGAGAGGAAGTGATCAAGAGATCTAAATGGTTGGGCTGGGCAAAAATATAGTTCGTGGTCAGATCCAAGCCCGTCGAAAAAAAGTGAGAAGAGAGAGATTCCTGGGCCAGGAGTTTTCCAAAAGGCGCGGTGAAATTATTATCTTTATTCAATTTAAATGAGAAATAAAGAGGCCGGTATAGTATTATCTTTATTCAATTTAAATGAGAAATAGAGAGGCCGGTATAGTATTTCCCCGGGCCTGGGTTTTCTCTCTACGGATCTGAACAGATCAGCCGCTTTTGAAGAAGAGAGGAAGTGATCAAGAGCTTTAAATGGTTGGTCTGGACAAAAATGTATTTCGTGGTCAGATCCAGGCCCATCGAAAAGAAGTGAGAAGAGAGAGATTCCCGGGCCAGGAGTTTTCCAAAAGGCGCGGTGAAATTATTATCTTTATTCAATTTAAATGAGTAATAGAGAGGTCAGTTTATTTTCACCTTGGGCCCGGTTTTTGTCTCTACACGCCTGAACTGTTTTTGTTTCCCTGGTCTAGATTAATTTAGTTACTTGACAATCGCTAAAGACTGTTTCTTCCCTGTGATTATTGGAGTTCTTGACGCCATACCTTTCAACCCTCAAAAACCATGAACCTATTGATATATAATTTCTTCTATATCCAAGTAAATTTATTTTTATACCTTGTTTCTCTAGGTACATAGCAGTGGCGAATCCCTTGAGGGTTTTCGACTCCTGACCTCCTATTTTGAAGTGAGGAAACCCCCAAAGACCAAATCCTGTATTCGCGCCTGGTCCAAAGGGTATTCTAGGTTTGTGCAATGTATGTAATTGACAGAAGGAGTCGTGGCAGACCCCAAGTCCTTTATACCAAAATGCTTATCAAAACCTCGGGTGGCTATTGAGCCCTGTCGATATGTCCGTCCGTCATATGAACTTGACACTTATCGTATATACATACTTTAAATCACTTATTTGAAGACCATTTTGATTTTATTAATCGGTTGAAACATACGGAACTTATAGGTGACTAATAAAATTGTTATGCTCAAGAAAAAAAAAATTCTTTTGGAAAATAACTCCCACACTATTCAACACACTTCTTTCATAATCATCGTTACAAAATATTCGGAACTTATATTCATTGGAATTCGCGGAACTTATATAGTAGATAAAATGTTGTTCTGAACCAAAAACAAAAAGTTCTTAATAGGAATATTCAGAAATACATTTTTTATCGAGAAAAATGGTACAGGACAATCACACTGTATTACATTTTTTATTGTGTTATAGCATTCACCCTGTAAAATTTTTCGTTTCCCAGAAATGGGTGGTTAACCGTCCAAAATAAAAATTGGGCAGAGCCCTCTAAGAAAACTAAAAAAAATCCAAGCACCCCCGATAATATGCCATTTTGGATTACCTTAAAAGCAGGAAACATCTGTTTTAAGGGTTGCAACTGTATCCTTTTAGGATTTTCCTTGCGTCCAAAACTTGAGGGAGCTTTGTTTTAGGGTTGCTCTCTTAATACAATTTGCGCTATAAATATGTCAACGTTATAAGTAAAGAATTAAATTAAACTAACATTTTGAAGCTGCGATCATATTCCGATTTTCCAAAAAAATTGAGTAAGCTATGTCTCCATGTGTTGGATGGGTACATAAGTGGAGAATGTAGGGATTGCATCAGTAGCTTTTTCTTTAAGGCCCCATAGGAATTGTAAACACAAATTTTCATTGTTCCAGGAGAGCTGTAAGCAAAGTGCTTTTGAAAAACTCACATACTTATGAAGATTCAGGTCAGGGCTGTCGCGAGCCGAAATGGTCCCCGGGGACTAATTTTTGTCGGGCGCCCACCTTAAAAACAAACCAATATAAGGAATATCTTATACGATACATGTCGTTTGCGGATCCCTCAGCCACAGCTGACCCCGATCTCGATTGCTCAACCAAGGCCCTATGGTCTGCGAACTGTAGGTGTACGTACAGAGGGACGTAGTAACGTACATATGATCTCGTTCTTAAAATGGCTTGCGTCCTCTCAATGATTCCTACATCCAAAGCTTTAGATTCGGTTTTTGTTTCAGTTTAGTGAGTATTCTTTAAAAATTTGTTTGGTAGCTTCAAATAAGTTACATTGAATTTAGAACTTTCCTCCTAGTTATGCCATTAAATATCTCAGAAGAATCATATTGCCTCGCTTCATGAAATTTTTCAAGACTTATACCGGAACATTGCAGGTCTTTTCTGCACCTTGGATATGGATACAGCTACCCCAAAAATATGCGTCAAACATGATCTGACCTTTTTTTTTGTCAGACTGTGCCACCAGTTAAACTAAACCACAGTTAACTCCACTAAAGCGAAAATGAAGTATTTAAATCATGGTCCATTGTCGAGTGACTGTCCAGCAGCCACTCCTGAACTCATGACCGCCATCATGCCAAGTGTCAGGCCCTCAAGCTCTCTTGGGTCCCAGATGTAGTAGTGTCAAAAGTGTGTCCAAATTTATTGCCCTGATTTTATTTATGCGCTTATCGCATTGCCGACGCAGGGCTACGGCCTTAGCACGTTGTCAAGTGTTTATAATGCCCTCGTACAGGGTTGTCGCTTCAACAAAATGAAATGAAATAACGCCAAAAAGCTTAAAAATTGAATTTATGACTGCAGTCGAGAAAGAAAAAAAAAACAATCAACAACTTACGAACGAGTATGACTGAGTATGAGTGTTTGTGAGTATGAATATTCGTGTGAGTGTCGCATGATTTACTGGCAATGCCAAAGTCAAATTTGAATAAATACTTCATAGTTACACAAGAATCCAGAAAAAAAGAAGAAGAAAATAAATGGATGACGCGCTATAGCTAAAAAAACAAAAAGTAAATAAATGGAAAGCGAAATATTTAAAATATTCCAGTCAGGGGCGTAGCTAGAGTAGGAAGGGTGCCGTCGCTTTGGGCGCCACTGCTTGGGAGCGGCAAAACGAATTGTGCGGCTGCAGAAGAATTCTATTTACGTAAATGGTTATTTTTTTGAGTTAGATAATTTTAATTTTGGAACGCCCATATGGGACTTAAAGTAATTTAATAGGTACAAAATAAACATTTACACAAAAAGAGAATACTTTGAAATTAATTGCTTGAAAAAATATGAATAGTCTTTGAAATGCCAGTTTCCACCATTTAAAAGTTAAAATTTACAGGTTCATTCGTCTTGCTAAGTAAACTATGATTATGAAACTACGTGACCAATTTGGTGGGAGACCCCCTGAAAATACCTCGGGGGGTCTTTGCTTATTCTCCGGTTGACTCCAAAATTTTAAAAATTGGATACAGCCCCTAATATTAAAACCTGATTTGCCTCTGGGGCTTCTGGGTTTTTGGAACCGCCGTCATCTTGAAAATAAGGGTGAAAGCGGTTATCTGGAGTTTGAGTAAATCAAAATTTTGCCATTGCAAATAGACAATTATTTGCCTTTAGATCTCTTCTCCTAAGTAGGGAGACTCGGGCTGATGGCAGCCCCTATGGAAGCCCCCGGTGTCAAGAATGGTTCACGGATGGGTCCAAAACTGAGCAGGGTGTAGGTGATGGAATCGTTGGACCCAACACCAGAATCTCTACCGCAATGTGCATCGGACCCAGCGTCTTTCAAGCGGAGATTCATTTCATAGAGTTCTGCGCTCTTAGTATCCATCTCAAGGGAACTAGGGGAGCAAACATATCCATTTTTTCAGATAGCCAAGATGCTATTACGGCAGTGCACCACCTCTATGTGAGGAAGCCTTTTACGGAAATTAAAAATATATTGTTTGCCTATAATTTTTTGAATCTGTTTTATATGTTTAATTAAGTTCCGACCCCGTAGATTTGAAAAAAATATTAAGTAATTACATGAAAAAAAAAAACTGCTTTTCGAGCTTGTCGTTAGAGAAATTAAAGAGAAGTTCAATTCACACTGAGATTATTCGCAAGAGCTCGTAAGTGGACTGATCGATTCAAAATTAAAACGAAATACAATCTGATATTAGTTTTGGATGCATTTTCCAGTTTGTACTCATCCATCCAGGGCTTCAACAAGAACTTTCCCCTGGACTTTGTTTGGCGCAGTTTGCTTTGCTGTGTCCTAGCTGATGTTGTGTAGGGACAATTTGTTTAGTATTGTACGACGCCAGGATGCCTTTGGCCTTCCCACTCGTCTGCTTCCATTCCAAAGACATGCTGACGATCTGCTTCGGTCTTTTCTAAGAGCATGGCCGACCCAAGGCCACTTGCGTGTTCTTATCTGGGTGCAGATAGGAACTTCACTAGTGTAGTGCCATAGTTCCGCATTTGATATTCTGTTGGGCCAGAATATCCCGCATATAATTCCACTTGATGACGAATGATTGTAGTTCTGATGTCATTCTCTGCGGGCCAGCCACGTCTCTCTGCCGTACAACAAGATGGATTTGACGCTTGAATTGAAGATCCTTAGCTTTGTTATTCTGTTTATTTGCTGGTTTCTCCGCTTTGCTTAGACTATTCTCCATAACCTCATCCACCCCACCCACAGAAATTGTGGTGCCAAGGTATGAGAAATAATCGACAAAGTCGATAGTGTTCCCGCAGATGGTTATGCTACCTTGGCTGGAATGGTTGAGACGCATCGCCTTGGTTTTGGATGCGTTTATCGAGAGTCCAACTTTCCTGGTAAGGATCTCGAGATCATTCACTTTGGGTTAGATATCACTTAGTATTTGAGAGATGAGACAAGTGTCGTGCGCGTAGTCCGAGTCTTCCAAATGACGGCTGAGACTCCACGTACCTCGTCTATTATTATATTGAATAGTAGTGGTGATAGGGGGCATCCTAGCCTAACATCGGTGCTTGTTTGGAAAGGCGTACTAATTTTCCCGTTGTGTAGTACCGCCAAGTCCGCATCATCGTACATCGCTTTTATTATCGATACGATGTTGACTGGCACTCCTTTCCTCGCTAATGCCCACCATATCGCTGCTCTGTCTACTGAATCGAAGGCCTTTTGGCTTGTTTGGTTATTATGCGTAGTGTGTTAGCCTGGTCTACGCAACTCCTGTGTGGTCTGAAGCCTGCCTGTTCATCGTGAATTGTTGGCTCTATTTTTTCTTGAAGTAAAGTTGCTAGCATTTTGTACCTACTGTTAAGCGACTGCTACCTTACTGACTAGTAAAGTCCCCTTTTTTGGGTAGCTTGATGATTATTCCTGCTTTCCAACTTGATATGCATTGGAATAAAATGATGAGTGAAGTGAGCAGGTGGCGAAGCTCTTTAATGCCCAGTAAATCTTTTTATGTCAAAAATCCAAGTTTCTATTTTTTCAATAGTAGTATAATGAATATGTTGTAAAAGTCTACGTTGTTTAAATCGTCTGAATATATAGCACTCTGGTATAATCGATAAACTTTTTTTTTTACATAACTCTCTGAGTAGTTGTGTGTCAACTCTTAGCCGTGCCGCATTTAGTTTGCTTCATCAATTCAGCTCACAATTCTCAAATTTTTCCACTTACCAAAAAAGACCTATTTTCGTTTCATCTTCTGCCCCGAAATATTCTTAACCCTGGGCGCTCATTTTTCTAGTTACATCACTGATTCAAAGCAAAGCAAGACTAAATCACAAAGTTGTCGAAATAAAACGTTTGAAAATTGAATTTGAGTTGTTTTCGTTGTTACTGGCTTTGTGTTGGCCTTGGCTTCAAAAAGAGGTTTCGTTTCAGTTTGGGTTTGTGGCTTTTGTCTAAAACCAAATTGAAAACATTTGTAACGGAAATGAAAACAATTTTTTGTGTATTCTTTTCTTGTATGTAAAATATACGAGTGTTTGGGCCAAGAGTTAGAGGCAACAAGGTGGCGGCAAACAAATCTCAACCGAAAAATCCAAAAACTTGTTGTTGGCAAGCCAAAGTTGGGGTCTGAATTTAAATTAAGAAATTTATCTTTTGAATGCGTCTTTTATCCATTTTGTGTGTTTTTTTCGTATCTTTTGTTTGACTTTGGCTTTTGTCTGCTCAGTCTCAGCTGTAAGTGGCTGACTTTATATACAAAATAATAAAAAACAAAATCTCTCACCTTTTGCCCAATAAAATTGAAAAAGTTTCTTTGGTTTTGGCGCACAGTCTACAAGATTTGGTTTCATGTTTTAATCAAATGTAGCTTAGATATAATCTTTAAACAAGCTGCAACCCGATCTGCGCCTTATTCAAGCCATTTATAAATATTTATTATATACAATATACCATATTGTATTTATTTATTTTTTAGTCTTTTTTTGGCTTGCGCGAAACAAGTCTGACTAAGTCATTGGGCTTAATATACAAGATTTATTTAAACGTTGCTTTTTGCACCTCAATTTTATTTTTATTTTATGAACGATTTGTACAAAAAGTTAGCAACAATTTCTCAAATGGCTTCATGGCTAATAAAATTAGCATGAGATTTTTCGAAAAAGTAGAATTTATTTGAGTCTGGCAACCGGACTAATCCCAGGCTCTATAAATTAGCTGCCACTCAATTTACTCGTACCGATGTCACCAAAAATTAGCATATAAAATTACGTCTCTTAAAATTAAATACCTTAAATTAGTTGATATTTAGAATTCCATTCAATAAATTGGCCAAACAAATAATGTTATTTATCATAAGCTCTTGTTTTTTGTTTTTTCACTCAATCGGTTTCTTTGGGCGGCAATATTTTCACAGTTTTATTGATTTCCAATCACATTACTATTCATTGTTTACTCCTCCTAATGCCCTTCTCCACTCTCTTTGTTGCCAATTTTGCGTATTTTGGCCATAAAATTTGTAAAATTATGTATTAATGACAAATAATAATGGCTGTTAGTTAAAATATCATTTAGTTAGTCATTTAAATTTAAAAAACAACAAACTGGAGCTCTTTAAGTTATGCAAAATAATATAAAAACAAATATTTTTTTTTAATACTCAATTTTATTGACCAAAATAGTCAATTTTGGCAATTGTAATCGTTAGGTTTATTATTTATAAATAACTATTTATATGCTTGTTGAAATCTATATAGTTATAATATTTTATAAAATAAGCCTGAGATACTTTATGGTTAAGTATAAAAATCCACCTACCTGCTATGAACTTTTTTAGTAGTTTGCAATAATAAAATAAATTTGGAAAATGTATAAAAATAAATATTTTGAAATATGATGGCTTGAGATTTTTTAGGAATGAACAGCTGTAGTTCAGATCAGAGTTTCTAAGATGAGTATAACAAATTGAAAAGGGGTGAAATAAGTGAAACGTATTACATTTTAAGTCGATCTCTGCGATATTTATGTTATTTAAGGTCTTTAAGTCTTTCAGGGCAACACTGACATGTTTTGATGATAAAGAATTATGATATAATTTGAAAGATTTCTTTGTTTGCCGTATTTTTCCCATATTCAAGTTGTAGCTTTTATAAAAAATATTCCGCTTGCATATTATTTATGGAGAGAGGAAAAAACAAAATAAACTTGAATAGACTGGCTATTTACGAAGTCGGTATGCCAAGTTGGTTTACTAGTTCCAGCAGAGATCCAAAGGTTCATACAGACGGACATGTCTAGATAAATTTTTTTTACCCATTGACCATAAATATTTAGGGGATCCCCGAGGTTTCCTCATCTTAGGTACAGGGTATAAATATTCATCACGAACATTTTTTCGATTATTTATTGATTTATCAGTAAGTGAACAATTAAATAGTCTTTACTTTGCAAGATATACCTGGCTCATGAGATTTTTTTTTTTTGTTTTTTTTTTCCTAAAAGGGTTCCTCTCAGAGAGGTAGGGCACTGCGACCAAAAGGTATTTTTTACCATACCCTTATGTTAAAGCAAAAGACTTTCCGCTTTCCGCATGAATAGCAGTAGGTCTTTTGTTGGTATGGACCTAAGATGAAAGGGACTAACCCGTTCCTTTCCCATGTGACAGGATCTGTCCCATACCAGCGCTGGGCAGTCACAGAGAGTATGTCTGGTGGTTTCATCGTCTTCTTGAAAGAGCCTGCACTCTGAAGAGTCCGATAGACCAATTTTCTGTAGATGGTATCTAACAGTGTGGTGACCAGATAGGTAAGCTACCAAGAGCTTTAGGTTCGCTCTGCAAAGACCTTTTGTCTTGATCGCATCCAGAGGTTTGACAAGCACTTTTGCTTGACGAAACCCCGGGAAGGGAGAACCAGTATCTTCTTTGTTCTCCTGCGACACATTTGCTTATAATGGTTTTGATTGTGGACCAACCGATACCATAAAATGGCGCAAGAGATATGGTCAGAGTGGAGGCACCTTGTCGTGCTAGATCGTCAGCGATTGTGTTACCATCCACTCCCGCGTGTCCAAGCACCCAACATAGCACGACTTTGTTCTGGGCGGACAGGGTTTAGATGTAGTTATGGCAATGACAATGGACAATGCCCTAATACCAGCTTGGCTATCTGAAAAAATTGATATGTTTGCTCCCCTAGTTCCCTGGAGGGATACTAAGGGCGCAGATCTCTATGGCATGAATCTTCGCTTGAAAGACGCTAGGCCAGATGCCCATTGCGATAGAGATTCTCGTATTGAGTCTAATGATTCCAACACCTACATCCTGCTCAGTTTTGGACCCATCCGTGAACCATTGTTGCCACCGGTGGTTTCCACAGGGACTGCCGTCATCCCAAGTCTCCCTACTTGGAGAAAAGATCTAAATTTCTTGTTATGAAAGTATACTTCACATGATCATTTCTGTAATCAGTCTTCATTTTCTTTCAAAAAACAATTTTAATCATTTAAAAATGTTTTTATTTTAATAAAGCCGCAGAAACTTATCCAAAATTATATTTTTTTTATTTTTATTATTTTAATCAATATTTTTTATGAATTTATCGTTTGTAAAAATAGACATAAAAAATTAATTCCTTGACCCCCAAAGCCCATATGCACATAAAAAGATGACAAGTGTTGCTTCGAAAATTTCAATATTGAATGTTGTTGTCGTTATAGGGGAAAAACCTATTTTCAAAAATTTATAGGCTCGAAATTCAAGATTATGATTCCTTTGTCAAAGTTGCTTAAATTTGTCCGTAGAATACTCCTAAGGGGCACCGCGATTCGACTTTTTTGGCTCCATACAAATTGACCCGCCCTAATATTTAGGTATATATGTATTAATATCCAATGTTATACTTTCTTTAAGAGAAAATTTACCATAAAACTGTCTGTAAGGAGATCGGAAGAAACCTTCTATAAATCGTATCTATCATTGTACTTTTCCTGTAACTTTTTCATGTGCTGTATTAAAGTGTGATGAAAAGGCAGTTATATGAGTATCTATTCATGTAAATCGTAATAAATTGTCATTATTTCACTCACAAATTATATTATTGTAATTTTGTAAATAATTAGTTATTGATTTTTGGCCCTATTAAGAAAGCCTTGATAAAATCAATTAGTAATCCTCTTTCGATGTTTCCAAAAACTTTTTTCAACATTTTTTTTTAAGAATTTGTTAATATTAATTGAGTTTTTATACCCTGACGTAAAAGTACTAAGGGTATAATGGTTTTGTGCAATGTATGGATGCAGACACCAAATCCTTCATACCAAAAGGCTTATCATAACCTCGGGTGGCGATTGAGCCATGTCCGTCCGTCCTTCCGTCCGTCCGTTCGTCCGGCTGTATGAACGCCTAGATCTCAGTGACTAGAAGATCTAGAGACACCAAACTTTACCAGCTGGTACGCATATTTCCTCAGAGTGATGCCTTATGGATCCACCCATCTGTGCGTCAAAAATGAACAAAATCGGACAAATACATAAAAGTTATAGTCAAAAATAAACAAATTTCACCTCCCCTTGCCTATAAAATACGTATACATTTGACTCTACCTAATTATGGTTACAAGTGACCTCGAATTACAATGTTTGGTAAGCTGATTTAAGTACTCTAATGAAAAAATCCACATTCAAATTTTATCGATGCGGACACCTATCGCTCGCAATCGATTTACCGTGTTTTCTCCCAAACCCCTCAACAAATCAACTTTGAACTCACCCCTTATACTTAAAAATAGCTTCTTTGACGTAACTTTCGAGCTTCTTCACAATCGATAAAAATTTACGAATTTCACCAAAAAAAAATTAATTCCAATTGGAAAGGTCTTAGTAGAAATATGCAGAAAAAATATTTTCGAGAGAAAAGGGTCAAGGTATTCCATTGCCGAGCACCATCTCGTCTGTATCACATTATTTTAGAGTTACATACGCGACTATATCATATTTTATTGATTATATGATAGATTTATGGAAGATAAAAATCAACAGACAGTGATTTTTTACTTATATAAGCCTCGAAATTCTCCTATGGGGTAGGTGGGAAAAATTTCGACACGATTCTATTCGACAATTTTTTTATTTTCATATTTACTCATATACTGCTTTCCAGAATCAATAATATTTAATATAAACTTCATC
This sequence comes from Chymomyza amoena, assembly GCA_037043745.1. Classification (NCBI taxonomy): domain Eukaryota; kingdom Metazoa; phylum Arthropoda; class Insecta; order Diptera; family Drosophilidae; genus Chymomyza; species Chymomyza amoena. The sequence goes on along the minus strand of JBAMAX010002355.1, from coordinate 311,760 downwards.
AAAAAACAAGGCGAAAGCGTGATCCAAATTCTTTGTGAATTGCCGTCTCAGCCATCGTATGACAAGATATTTTCAATAAAATACCAAAGTATATACTAGAAATACATAAAAAAATCAATAAATTTGCTCAATTTTGCATACAATAAAGTTCAAAAATATTATATATACAATATATAAAAAAAGCCCCAAACAGAAACAAATAAATTTCAAGTATTTCATTTGGAATTCTCAATTACAGTGTAAATCCACATGACAACCATGGCAAAAATGAAAGCTCACAACAGATGTGGACTGCGTGACAACCCTCAAGATGGACTGACCCAGTCAGAGCCTGATTGCAGTCCCAAAAAATTTACAACATTACGAATTCAAAACGCGTTTATGTGAGTGCATGTACATATATCATTTTACATATGTAAATGTTTTTATTTATTATAAATTCTTCTTACGACACACATATGTATAAGGCTGGCCATATAAGGCCTACTAGTAGGGCGGGGAGGGGTATGTTTGTATGGTGCGTGTTTATAATGCAATCAAGTTGCACTGGGAGAGAGCTGAACAAAGCTGGAAGTATGTCAGTATATCAGTGTGCCTGTTGTGGGGCAATGACAGCAAAAGGATACAGGGAATTTGGGCCACTCAAAGAACGACCGAGTGACCGAGCCAAAGGAGTGCGTTTAATTTGTGCCATGTGTGTGCCAAGGGTGCACAGGTCCCAAAAAAACACAAAGCCCAGATACAGAGACAGTTCCAGTTTCAATTGGCCTGTGCTGACCGCTGCTGGGGCGTTGACCAGGGAAAAAACCAACAGTATAAAATACTCAAAAACTCATTTGCATATTCTGCAAAAAGGTAGTCGGAACAAGGGAAAGTGGTATGAAAAAAAAATATGTGAAATTGCTTCCTTTCGCTCTCTGCATATTTTCAATTAAAGTTTGTGCCTTTTTGTGTTGGTTTTTATAATTAACAGCAGAATTTTATATAATTTATTTCGAAATATTTTAATGGAATTCGAGTTCTTGAACTCAGCGCTTTGGTGGTGGTAGAACCAACACACACACACATAGGGTATATGTACTCACTCAGATAGTCATCTAATTAAATGATTTATAGCCTTGGCGTAATTTCGAATATTTCACTTTTGGTTCGGATAATACAAAGCGGCGTATATATTCCCCGGCTACTATGTATCTTCTATCTATGCATATTTCTATGCACAAATAACCCACATACATATACAAAGACTCTCTCTCCCATATCGCTCATATACATAGTAGTACTATATATACTGAGTGTGATCCTAACTCACATTAGTGCAGTTTTAACGATTTATGAGCCCGAGTTTTGCATAGTTCCTAATGGTTGTTATACAACACAATTCATTTTGAGAGCCTCCTGACCGACCGACCACCAAAGCGTCATGGCACAACATGGCATACAAATCGAGCGCTTTGCATTTGGCGGCCATGAATCATTGCAGCCGTCCAAAAGGCCCAAAATATTTGACAATGGGATAATTTGGTGAAAATTTTTCAACATGTTGTGTGGATTAAATATTGAAATGGCGGCTGTTTTGAAGGCAAATAAATTATATGACTGGGTTGGGATGTGCCTTTCAGATTTCGATTTGTCAAAATATCGCGCCATTTTTTGTTTTATATTTATGTATATTTAAATAATAATTTATTTACTTGTATAGCAAATACTCCTTTCTAAAGTCTAGTTAGATAATAAAAAAAAAATAATCTTTACCAAACTATTTTTGTTTTTAATTTTCTTAAATAATATAGTTGTAAAGATTACAAAGCCTTTTACAGAGATGACTTCTTAGGTTTTTTTTAATCAAAGAAAGGTCAATGATTTTTTTCCTGTAAATTGTGGCGAGAAACGCTATTTTAATTTTAAATTTGAATGTTTTTAATTGAAATTTTGTATTTCACATATGTAAACATTTTTCAGTTCCAATCAGAGCCGTAGCCAGGATCGTCACTCAGGGTGCACTCAGAAGTTTTCCAGGGGCGCTCGATATTTTGAAGAAATTGTCAAACATCATTTGTATCTTAGGTTTATTTTAGCTTCTATATAATATTTTATACATATATACATATACTTAAATATGAAGATAATTAATATACAAAATCTTGCAACGAGAAACATTTAGTAGAGTTGAATTCTTCGATTTTTTTTACTGAGCTCTCGAATGATATCAACTTAATAAATTGAATCTAACCTTTTTCGAGAAAAAGCTAAAAATGATAACTTTCGGAGACGTCCATTAGACATACGTTATACATGATGTACTACATTTGGAATGTTTCGCAAGCTTCAAACATACGAAATGTGTCTAAAAATTCACTTTTGTATGGAAACAGAATTTTCAAAAAACTGCTGTCTATGTTTTCCGATTTGTCTTTTTCCTTTTCTAACAATTTTAATACAACAGCATAAGATAATAAGGTCAAACCAATTTTTTCGAGGGGTTTCAGGATATCTCGATCAAACGTTAATGTATTGATGTCTTCTAAAGCTGAGAGTGAAGTCAAAATCTCACGATTCGCATTGAAGCGGTCTTTCAATTTAATTAAAACATGATATATGACCTACATATACGTACTCTTCAATGACGTTGCTTGTGATCCTTGCCCTTTAGTTTCCATGACAATCGAATCGTTCAAACGCGATGATCGTTGACGTTGCCGTTTGGCAAATGGTGCTTGATGTCCGAAAGACTTCATTGTCTCCTCAGTTGACTTGTCGAATTTACTGAATTGTGCATCTGTTCTTAATTGGGCGATCGATGTTTATACAGCTTCGATGACGCCCGTTGCACATCTGAATCCAACACCCCGTTTTTGAAGAATTTGATGTGGTTCCAATACGCGTATTAGTTCATGTAGAAAATGAAACCCTTTTACATTACAGAAATAGCGAGTCCAGTTGTCAGTGCCATGTCTACTGCATTGAAACTCTTGCATTCACCTTCTTTGATTTTGAAAAGTGTAGTGAATATCAAGACAGTGAGATGCGTTGAAGTTTGAAAAAATTTGGAAATAAAATCGTTCAAAAGTCTTTATAAGCGCCCAGCTCAGCTAAGGGGGCGCTCTGTGCTCCTCGTGCCTACCGGGCTACGTCCCTGGTTCCAATATAAGTTACTATTATCTGTTAATAGAGAAATAATTTACAAATAAGTAAATAAATACAAATTTATTTAAAAGTCAAACTTGTGAAGCTGGTTTCGCGAAATAATTGTTTATTTTTGGTGCCTTGAATATTCCCTGAAATGATTCAAAAAACACTTTTAAAAACCAATACAATTTGGTTTTAAATTTCAAATTATTTAGACAATTTGTAGACCAAATTTTTATCAAGATCAGGTTATAGCCTAAAGGATAAACGTTTTCTGGACAAACTTTAACTTATAAAGCTCTCCCAACCAAATTTGACAATCAACAAATTTTTGAAATACTTCAACAAATATCTTAAAGTCGACCGCGACCGACTTTATTCATTTACATTAGACTAAGTATATAATACTAAATCGAATATTAAGGTAAGAATAATACTATGTTCTTTAAAAACACTTTCAGCATTTTTAAACATGATACTTTTGTTTAGGATGTTCCACTAAAATTGAATTTAGAACAACAAAGTACTGTAACAGAGCTCAAATCTCGTAACGTTACGTAACGAATATGTGAGAATATCATTAAAAATTTTTAAAATGGTATTCAAAGGCTACGTCAGGCTAGCTGAGATAGACTCTATTTTCATCTTTCAACTTGGGCTCAATATTAACTCTCAGTCGAGTCCCCGCAGTTCGGTCTTTAAGGCCTGAAAATTTCAGCTCTGAAAATTCAGGCATGATTTCATGACTAATTCAGGCCCGAACCAAAACGAACAGGTCAAAAAGCTTTGTGCATTTTTTTGTAATTTTTGAAACTATTGTATAAAATTTGTAATAATCTAATTTATTGCACAAAGTTAAATATTGAATTGAATTAATATCCGAACTTTTTTCAATTTTCAACTTTTTATTCTGAAAAAATAGATCCAAAATTTAATGTTCAAAGTATTGTCCATCGCTAGCCACTACTTTTTCCCATCTTTCTGGTAATTTTCGGATTCCGGCTCGGAAGAACGACTCGTCTTTTGAGGCTATCCCTGAATCGAACCAATTCTTGGTACTTTCATAAGAAGTGAACCGCTGGTCAGTCAATGCAAGTGTCATCGATCGAAATAGGTGGTACTCGGATGGAGTAATGTCCGGAGAGCTCGGCCACCTCCCATTTTAACGTTTCCAAGTATGTTTTGACGACTTTCGCGACATGGGTCCGAGCATTCTCATGTTGCAAAATAACTTTATCATGTCTTTGCTCATATTCTGGCCGTTTTTATCTAAGTGCGTGCCTCAAAAGCATCAATTAGAGTCGGTAAAGGTCCTCTGTGATCGTTTCATTCATAATAGATTTCAACAATTCATAATTGATAAAACCACATTGGTCCCACCAAATACAGAGCATGAGCTTAGATCCATAACTATTTGGCTTCGCCGCTGATGTTGATGGCTGACCGGGCTTATCCCATGATTTTGTGCGCTTGGGATTGTCATAATGGATCCACTTTTCATTGCCAGTAACAATACGATGCAAAAAACCTTTTCTGTCGTTGAAGCAGCTGTTCGCATGAGAAAAAACGGCGCTCAACGTCTCTCGGCTTCAACTCTTATGGAACTCAATTTCCTTGATTTGTATCATTCTCAAGGCCTTTAAACGCTTGGAAACGGTTGGTTCATCGACATTTAATGTTTCGCCAACATTTTGAGCGTTTGAGACGAATCTTCATCGAATAATGTCTCCAATGCTTCATCCTCAAACTTCTTCGCCTGCCCCGGACGTTCTATGTCTTTCACATTAAAATCATCACTTTTAAAGCGTTGAAATCAATCAAAACACTGTTCTTCATAGATATTGATTATTATCTTGATATTCCCCATAAACTTCCAGGAGCAAACGATGACTTTCGGGAGCCGTTTTCTGTGTCCCAACAAAATTTCCCACAAATGCTATTTTTTCACATATTTTCAAAATTTTACGTCAAATTTTACATGCACAAACAAACGAAATAATTTTAGCTGATTCTGACAGCTATTGAATGTGTCTTTCAAATGACGTATGTGTCAATGATATTTTTCCCAGTGTATATGTCAATGGCGACATCTATTGTTGGAGTCTGGAAATTAATTCATGGTTCCAATAACAGAAATGCAAAATTTTGGTTTAGAATTTTTTTGTTTATTTATTTACTATTTTATAACAAAAAATATGTTTATAAGAATTTATTAAAAGAAGAATTTTCGCTCTTAAGAATCCACCCTTTTTTTTGCTTTTGACCAATATGGTAACAACTGTTTCTTTTTCTGCAATACCATAAATCAAACTAAAATGGTATTAGAAAAATATAACTTCTTCATTGATGGAGGTTAAAAAACTCTTCTTTGGGTCTAAATATAGCTTATCCGTATTATGTGCTTAGATATAGACATAAATCAATATTTACGTTTTTATGTACATATACGGCTGGCATTTGAAAGCTTTCGAGATTTACGAATTTAGTATAACAAGTTATTCTTAGCAATTGACCTAAAAGGCTTTTTATGTCAATTCACACAATAAATAAAATAAAAGTTGGAAGTTAATTAATTATTCGCAAAAATTTGAATACATTTCTTATTTGAAAAAATAAAATTTGAATATATAAATTTTTTATTTAATTAATCGAACTTTATTCTAAAAATATAAATGATTGTATCTATACATTTGTATATAACATAATATGTTTATTTTGTTATATACCTATAAGTGCTGGAGAAAAATCGATGTTGCCAACATTACAACATTAACAAGGAAATCTCCTTTGCAGGGTTAAGGGATTTCGGCTAATTGGTTGCATTTTTGTTTATTTCATCAATCTGGAAATCGAAATTTATTCTAAGCCGTATTCCATTTTAAAATCGGGTTATGAACTTAATATGTGAACTTTGAAGCTAACAATTTTATATAAAATCCGAATATATCCCACTGTGCGAGCCTGCAACCCGTTAAATGCAGCGGCCAAGTGCTCGCTCTCAGTTTGCCATTTTGGTAACCAAAATTTATGCCCATTTTATTGACCAACATACAGAAAAACTAAAGCGTTTTGTTGTTGTTGTTGGCACAACAACATGTCCAAAAGTGTTTTATGGTCGTTGTGGGCGCTCAAGTGGCCATTTTGGGCCAGTCCAACCACGTTCCGAGCTACACAGAGATCAGAGACCAGGGAATAGCAGCCACTCACTGGACTTGTATAACACACAAGTCGACAAGCACTTGACATAGGAGAATATGTTGCATGTGGCAGGAACCCTGAATACAGATGAGCTGCGCTTAGCCAGACTCAAATTTTGCATAATTCACAAAATATTTGCAACTTAAGTGATTTATTTGCAGCTTAAAGCGATTAAAGTGAAAATTCAAGAATTGCAATTAAAGACGGCGCCGTGTCAATGAACCTAAATTAGTTGCAGTTCAAAGTCAAACAGTCAATTAGCCCAGGGAACCCACATGTTTTCCGTACTAAAAATAATCCAAAAACGAAAAAAAAATGGCGGACGTAAAGTCGGGCGCGGACGACTTTAGGATACCCTGTACCACTAGCTTGTAATAAAGTCCGATTTCTTCACAAAAAACCAAAAACAGAAGAATTTTTAAGCAAAAATTTTTTTTTGACCGATCGTTCCTATGGGAGCTATATGATATAGTCAACGGATTTCAATAAAATTTGACACAGTGCTTAAATACCTTAAAAAAGATATGAATGCTAAATTTATTTCAAATATCTTTACAAACAAACAAAACACATCGAATTTTGTATAAAAAACGTGTTTTCGGACCGATTGGTCCTATGGGAGCTATATGATCTAGTCAAACGATTTGGATTAAATTTAGTAAAGTGCTTAGGAACTATAAAATACTCATGAATGTCAAATTTGGTCCCAATATCTTAACAAACAAACGAAACACAACAAATTTTGTTAAAAAATCGATTTTTTGGAAGATCGGACCTATGGGAGCTATATGATATAGATCAACCGATCTTGTTCAAATTTGGCACATTGCTTAAGTGGTCTAAAAAATTTCCAAACGCCAAATCTGGTTACGATATCTTAATTAAAAAACGAAATATAGCGAACTTTTCTTTAAAAAAGTTATTTTGGCCGATCGGTCCTATGGGAGCTATATGATATAGTCAACCGATTTCGATCAAATTTGGTACAGTGATTGGGAACTATAAAAACTTTCGAATACCAAATTTGGTTACGATATCTTCATAAACAAACGAATTATTCATCTAAAACGCTTTTTTTTGTCGAGGTCGTCTCAAACACCCTATGGGAGCTATATAATTTAACCCCAATATCAAAAAAATAAAATAAACTTGCCTCCTATGGAATAATATGGGATCTAATGTGAAAGTTTGGTAACTCTAGCTCTTACCATCTCTGAGATCTAGGCGTTCACACGGACGGACAGACGGACATGGGTATATCGACTTCTCTATTCACACTGATCATATTTTAGGTAACTTTGGGGTGTCTCCGACGTCTCCTTCTATATGTTACATACATTTTCGGTTTCCACAAACTTAATATACCCTTGGTACCATAGGGTACAGGGTATAAAAAACGAAATATAGCGAATTTTGCTTTAAAAAAATTATTTTGGCCGATTGGTCCTATGGGATCTATATGATATAGTCAACCGATTTGAATCAAATTTTGTACAGTGCTTGGGAATATAAAAAACTTTGGAATACCAAATTTGGTTACGATATATTCATGAAGAAACGAATTATTCAACTGAAACTTTTTTTTTTTGTCGAGGTCGTCTCAAACACCCATATGGGAGCTATATAATTTATCCCCGATATCAAAAAAATAAAATAAACTTGTCTCCTATGGAATAATATGGGGTCTAATGTGCAAGTTTGGTTACTCTAGCTCTTACCATCTTTGAGATCTAGGCGTTCAAACGGACAGACGGACATAGGTATATTGACTTCTCTATTCACCCTGATCATATTTTAGGTAACTTTGGGGTGTCTTCGACGACTCCTTCTATATGTTACATACATTTTCGGCTTGCACAAACTTAATATACCCTTTGTACCATACGGTACAGGGTATAAAAACGCCTTAAACGACTGTAACCCCGATTCTACTACTACTAAAAATTTTTATAAAATGTGAAAAAATTGTCTTTCATTAAAAAAAAATGGCGGACGTAAAGTCGGGCGCGGACGACTTTAGGATACCCTGTACCACTAGCTTGTAATAAAGTCCGATTTCTTCACAAAAAACCAAAAACAGAAGAATTTTTAAGCAAAAATTTTTTTTTGACCGATCGTTCCTATGGGAGCTATATGATATAGTCAACCGATTTCAATAAAATTTGACACAGTGCTTAAATACCTTAAAAAAGATATGAATGCCAAATTTATTTCAAATATCTTTACAAACAAACAAAACACATCGAATTTTGTATAAAAAACGTGTTTTTGGACCGATTGGTCCTATGGGAGCTATATGATATAGTCAACCGATTTGGATTAAATTTAGTACAGTACTTAGGAACTATAAAAAACTCACGAATATCAAATTTGGTCCCAATATCTTAACAAACAAACGAAACACAACAAATTTTGTTAAAAAATCGATTTTTTGGAAGATTTGCGTACATGCATTAAAAAATTTCCAAACGCCAAATTTGAACAAAATCGGTTGACTATATCATATAGCTCCCATAGTAATTGTCTTCCAAAAAATCGATTTTTTAACAAAATTTGTTGTATTTCGTTTGTTTTTTAAAATATTGCGACCAAATTTGGTACTTGTAAGGTTTTTATTGTTCTTAAGCATTGTTCTAAATTTGGTTACGATATCTTCATGAACAAACGAATTATCCATCTAAAACATTTTTTTTTGTCGATGAAAATTGAATTTTCTTGTTTACAATAATAAAGCATTTGCTACACTGGCTGTAAGAGCAGGGGACGTTGCTGAGGGTACGGGCACAACTCATTGGGTAGCTGTCGACAATTGGACGACGGCGAACAGACGGCTGGATGTTGGCATAATGTAATTAATTATAATTATTAATGTTGTTATCCAGGGGACAAGCCAAAAGAACGTCGTCGGTTCTTAATTTCACTAAAATTAAGTGAAATTGGAAAAAGAAAATTTGTTTCTGATTTCGAATCTGATGTTAGGCAATTTGCAATGACTTGAGTTATAAGCAATTTATTAAATGGCTCTCTTTATTAAATTTCACTAAAATTAAGTGAAATTGGAAAAAAAAAATTGTTTTTAATTCGAATCTGAGAGCGATGGCATGAATTATGAGAAATTTACTAAATCTCTCTTTATTTTTTTTTCTAATCTGCGAGGTATTGGGCAATTAGAAATGGACATGAGCTATGAGATATATACTTAATGTCTCTTTACTCAATTTCACTGATATTAAGTGTAATTTAAAAAAAATTTGGTTTTATTTTTAATCTGTGGAGTATAAGCAAGGTTATGAGGTATAAGATAGCTCTTCTGGGTTTATAGGCTTCCTCCTAATAATCTAAAATGTCATATCAAAAGGCTGGCCAAAAAACTTAATATTTAGAATTGCATTAAGTGAAGCTGGCTTTAAATATTTACCCGCCTGATCAAAAATAAAAATAATTTATTTTTGCCTAACGCCTCATAATAGAAAACACTTAAATTTTCAAATATCGTAAAATAATTTTATAAAAATCAATTTCTTTTAAAAGTTCTTAAATAATATTCAATTATTATGAATATTCTTCGCATACTCGAAGTTATTTAAAAAACATGCGGCTAATACCACCATATTACGTCGGAAAACTTACTGGGTTATATGCGTTCCGAGAACATTACCAACATTATTGTCGATTCCTCGATCTATTCGCGATCTGGTTTCCGCCAGCAAACCATGTTTTGTGGCTATGAAATATTTGAAGTATCTCGTTGTATTAGAGGATATAACTATCTTGCAGTAATGCGATTGGTAATTTTGGTCGTCTTTTTCTACAGCTGCGAATTGTGTAGATTTTAAGTTTTCAATAAAACAATTTTATACAATTCCTAAATATACCGGTTAATTTAATAAAATAAATAAACCTCTGTCAACTCTTCTTTTGTTTGTTTAAAATTTTGGCACTGGCTATCAGATCCTTTCCAAAGGTCTTAACTTGCCGCCCGGTTGCAAAATTATGATTATAGGGTGATAATGGTTCAACCCTTTACTACGAAAGTTTGCAAGGCGAAAAAATGTGGAACATTAAAGAAGTGCTCAATCGACTTTGAGATACCCTATATCTCATCACATTCACAAAATATTTTTAAGGCATGCCTGCCAGGCGCTCCTTGGAATAGAAATAATATACACCTTGTGGAAATCTACAAAGACTTAAATCATTCAAATATTAAAGACGAAATAAGAACATAAATCAACGATATCTAGACATTAATATGGATTTATAACTTTGAAAATGATTCACATTATTCTGTGGAAAAACATTTTTGATTTATAAATAGCGACTGAGTCAGTGGCGGATCCACGGGGGGTTTTCGGGTTCGGACCCCCCCTTCGGGATAAGAAAACCCTAATAAAAATATTTTTCACAATTATAAAAGATGGATTTCTCTGGAAAGAGTTCTCTGGACTCCCCCTTACCAAAATCCTGGATCCGCTCCTGGATTGAATAGTTCATTTTTCGTACTAGAATCTTGTGGAATATTCAAAAAAATTGGAATCATCTATAACATTTTATTTGTAAGAAAATGGGCTATTTTTGTTTTTTCTATTTCTTTCAAAATCACTCAAAAAAGGCAAAATGTTTAAAATCACTTAAGATACAAATTTTTAAACAATCAAAATTTTTATCTTTTATTGAATTTGTTCAAATATCTTAATTGGCATTAGAGATATTGCTTATCAGAAATCAATAGAGATCTTTCAGTTTAGTAAATCTTTTTAGATCATCTTTTGTTATCTTTTGATTATAACTCTGCTCGCCGCAAGAATGGCTAATTTCTTGAGATAAATATTAAAAAACCTAAAAGATATATAATTTTTATATAATAACTTATATTCTGAATCCGTGAATAAAAAATCTGAATCTGAATAAAAAAAAGGGATTGCAATATTTTAAGGGGCTATTTTTATTATTATTGGTAATATTCGAAATTTATTTTTATTGTTTGAGTCAACACTATCCTTTAAAATGAAAGCTGTGATTTAAAAATTGGAGAAATATAAAGATTTTTCAAATGATATGATGCTAGCATATTTAATGTAATATATATTCCCTATTTTAATTAACCTTTCTCTACAAGATCTTGGTATAGAATGAAAGACAGACGTAGGAGATTCCAAAAAGGATATATGACTATATTAATTTACTTTGTCCTGCCGCCCATATTGCAGGCAAATATAAAGTCTATGACGTCACCTCTTCAATAAAATGATTAACAACTTCATTATTACAAATTTTCGGTAGTAAAATTGGAACCTGATGGTCAAGAAAATAACGGGATCTTCTTTTGTTTTACGTTTAAGAAATTCCTTCTTTCTTTAATCTTTTTAGATTAAAACCGATAAATCTTGATATCGAGAAATTTATTACAAACTGAAACTTAATATAAGCTAGGAAAAAATCCAAAATCGTGACCAAATTCCTGACTTCTGATTGTGAATAAAATCGAAATAGGATTTTAAGAAAAAATTGTCATCTTCATCGTGTGGCCATGACCACCCGCTCTCGGGCTATGGCCGTCCTCAGTAGCTTATTAGAAATAACAATAGAGGATAGGTTCTCCTCCACTTGAGTCGTGGTAGTACCCTTCGTCTTCCTTCGTCGGCTTTCGCTTCGAATACCTTTTTCGCTGGAGCATCGTTATCCATAAGTACGACATGGCCGAGCCAGCGCAGACGTTGTATTGTGAACATCTACGTCGTCCTAGAGCTGGTACAGGCCCGAAGATTTTACGAAGAATTTTCCTCTCAAACACCCCATTTTAAGAAAAATTATATTTACTTTTAAGTATATCTGAAAAATATTGAATTTTCGAATAAGATCAAACCTTTAAAATACGAATTGACTGTCCTAAAAATATTCAAAAATAAATTGTATTTTTATTATTATACGAAATGGCAATTTAAGAAACTTTTTTTGATTGAGAATGTTCGTCATGTTTTGAGAAATTTTGGAATATAAAAATTTATGGTTTCGTTTTAAGAATGCCCGTCGAGAGGGAAGGGGAACGTAGGATTTCACTCCGGTCCGGAGTTGTCTCAAGGGCTCGGTGAAATTACTGTCGTACTGTCGTGATTCAATTTAAAGGTGTAATAGAGGGCCGGTACGTTTTGCCGCCAGGCGCGGCCCTGGTTTTAATTATAATAGTTTTTTTATTTCAAGGGTCTTATTTCAAAAGTAATAAAATAGAGTACTAGAAATATATTTTTCTTTTAATTCAAGATTCATAACCTTTTTTTATTTTTTTTGCCACTATTACGTCTTCTGATTTTACTTTAAGAGTTTTTGGCCTTTATTAAAAAATAAAGAGGACTTCTTATTTTGGAAATAATATTAAAAGATTAAATTAATTTTTATTTATACTTCATTTTTTGCTGTCTATCTAGACGACGTCAACGTTAGAAGAGGGCTTCGTATTTTAAAAAAGGTTTCAAAAACTTGCAGAAATGAAGAAATTTGATTTTCATAATTTTTGTATCTAATTAAAACAAATTTCCTTATTTATTTTATTTAAAAAATCATTTACAATTTAACATTTTCTTTATAAATTTATTGAAAAATTGTTTTTTAGCTTTGAAACGGCTTTTCTAAATTTGAGAGTTTTTGAAAACGCCATCCAAATTTTTTATGAGTTTTTGATTTTACAAATTTTAAAAGTTTTATTTTCAGTTTATTTGGACTTATGTTAGGAGTTACAGTCTTGCTACAGCAACTTTTGGTCCAACTTTGAGAATTAATATTAGGAAAGCAAAAATCTTAATTAAATATTTAACTATTTTTTGATCAGTGTTATGTTACAAACTTATGCGCAATTTTAAAATGCTCTTTAACTCAAGGTAAAAAAAGCATTAAGCAAATAAAGAATTTTTTTTTCTACAAAGGGTAGGCAAAAATTCCAGAAAATGCGTAAACCAACAAAAAGCAAGCAAAGCAAAGAAAAAACAAAAAAAAAACAAAGATAAAGAATAGAGCAAAGGCTAGTAGTCTGAAAATCCTTTATAAGACCCGAGCGACGTTCTCGATTATTTACGACATGGCTTCATTGGGCGACTCTAACAAATTTATCCATGAGAATGTGGCATTTTAATGCGATAATTCAAAAGATTTACTTCTGTCAACATGACCATTTTGTAGTGCAGGCACGCACACAGATACACACATGCGCAAATAGGGGTGGAAGTGGCCTTTGACCTTTTTGCTTTCCTTTTTGTGCGCTGCTTCGGTTCGTTTGTTTTTTTTTTCTTCTATTCTATTCTTGGCATGGATGCTGCTGTTATTTTAATTTAAAATGGCAGAACTCGTAACTCATTTTTATGTCTCTCCCTTCTATGTGTATGTATGCGTGTGTATCTGTGTGCAGCTCTGTGTACGTGTGTATGCGTGAACTTGTCCTATTTTTACAGAGCTGCGCAGGGGTTGGTTGCCATAACTTAGCTGCCCTTTTTTTCGGATTTTAACCCAGGCAGTGATCATAATCACCACGACGGTTTCGGCTGCTCTTCTCCAAGACGCTCCTGGGGTGCACTACACAATTATTATTATTTCTAAGCAGTTGGCTTTGTTTGAGAAGTCGTTTTGTGGTGTGAAAAATTCACATACTACATAGCTATCTTTATATATATTGTATCTAGGTACTTTTATTGTATATAGTGTATAATTTGTACAAGAACTTAATTCATTTCTTCTCTATGAGTTTTGTTAGTTTTCTTCATTGGTGGCAAGGTCGTCGTTTTTTCCTTTTCTTTGGTCTCCCCGTAAAAATTGCGCACTTCATTTGAGGCAGCATGAAATGAAATTATGCCATGGTCCATTCAACTGACGACTTCATCTCCAGCATCAGGTCCAGTTCTAACCCCCTGTTTTTCGTGCGAAATTTATTAAAGATATGGCGGCAACTGTGACCGCTCACATAAAATTGGAAACACTTTGAATTAAATTCAAATAAAACGTTTTTCGTTTCGTGTTTACAAAGGAACTCACTCACACGCACACACTTTTGTATCTGCTATATTTATAAATTTAAGTATATGTTATTTCTGGCGGTGACATTTGGACTACCGTGTCATTTTCATTTCCATTTCCATTCCAGTTCCCGCTTGTTCCTGGGCGTGTCTGCCACATGCATTTGAGGCACGCAAATGCGCGCTCTATGAATTTAATTAAGTTGCAAGAACATGACAACAATTTGTAGCTATACATGAAAGTGTCATTGAAAAGTGGCAACAGGAAAGACATCTGCCATTTAGATCTTTGGAAGCAACTACAACAACATGTTAACATTTCCTATATTGACTGCTCCTTACAGCTCGCACAGATGTTTTAGTTCAGAGAGTGAACTAGCGCCAAAGCCAATTCCTTTACTACTACTACTACGAATTCTGGACTCCTAAGTGGAGCATAGAGCCTCACTTCCGTTAAGAAGTCTTCTCATGATAAAGCATTTAGTTTCGTGCTTTTAAAGCTTTCCACGTTCTGGTTCATGCTTACGCTTTAGAAGAGTTGTACGATAGGTATGGGCAGGGAAGGTTTAGGTGAATGGCGGAATGACCCCGTACCCGAAGTTCTATAAAGGAGCCCATAGATTGCGACTCTTCGAAAAATAAAGATTACACAGCTCTACAAATACCGGGGTAATGTCAGTTGTTGGAAAGCTGAGGGTCATGCTGTGAAAATTTGCTGCGTAATACCCAAATCCGGGGACAGAATTGAGCTATCATATGAGGACTTTCAAATCATTGATTAATATTTGTAACCTCGAAAAAACTACGTTTCTGGGTGCCCAACTATCTCAAAATCGGGACGTGATGGCCAATTCTAACCCCCGATTCGCAGCAAATTACTTCGGAATTGAGCTTTCGAAAAATGGTATATGTCATGGTTATTAATAGCCATCACTGAGCACCAACATTTCTTTAGACGAATCGCGACGGCCCTGGCAGACTCTTTGGTACATAAAATAATAAAATAATTCCCTGTTAGACCCCTTGGAGCAGGGGCATAGGGAATCTCTATTAATAACTGTTCGAACAGAACAGGGACCTACAGTTTATTACCGAATCCGAACGGCGGTGTAATCAATAGAGACTTTCATGGCAAAATATAATAATAATATCGATTATTTATGAATTGCTTCGAGTTGAAATTCAAATTATAGAGAAGAGTATAACTCAGTACAGAAGTCAGAAACAGCTTATTGCCGACTCACAGTAGATCTTCTTTCGTTATTTATATTTAAGAAGTTGCCATTTTCTTAGACTATTTATTCGATTTAAACCCGGACCTATTTAAGCAATGATTTCACTTTTTAATGTCGCTTTGGTGATCTACTAACCCCATCCGATCTTTCTTCTGAAGCTACAAAAGGAAATTTTGTCTTGTTAACTTCCAATAATTCTACAATCAATTTCCGAGTTTGACAACTGTCATTCTTCATAAGTCATGTATCCTTATCTTCTAAACTCTCGATTTGACCATGTAATTAGACGTTTATATAGTCCCAACTTACGTGAAATCTTAGAACCATTAAAAACAGAAATCACAAAGAAGCAACACGCCTAAAGATACTTCTGAAGAAATAATTTTAAATTATTGAGTCTGGGCAGGAACGTAGAGAGAACGCCCCTGCCCGTAGCTGAAATGTACAGGCACCTCTATTACACCTTTAGCTGGACTCACAACAGTACGATATTAAGAAGACTCTGAGCCCGGAGGAATATCCTCCGTTTCCCCTTCTCGTCGGACCGGAGTGAAGTCTATTCCAATAATCATTACTTAATCAGCTGCTCTAGACTCCTTACCAACGAGTAACCCACTCCAGTACTTCTAAGTTATATCACAAAAATTATATTCTTGGGAATACTCGTATACTGGACCTTTTGGTCCTATTGTGTTTCATAATAGCCCAAGAGTTTCGTAACTAGCCCTACTTCCTAGACAAAATTCATAATTTAGGCCGGGCATATTCGGGTGACATCATGCATCGATATTCTATGATGGGGGAAGAGAGATTTTTTGTATGTATTTCATTTTTCTGGCAAGAGCGTCACATTCTGAAAGTCTATATAGTGCCCTCCACAGTTTCCCAAAAACTACATCGAATTCAATAGTAATCTGGAGTTTCCTAAGTCGGCAGTATGCCGTAAGTAACAACGTCGAAAACCTAAGAGATTTCTTGGCCAATGCGTAAATTTACAAGTTACAGGAACCAAGGGGTGACGGTCCAGTCCATTTCTCGTCTGGAGCTTTTCTGTTCCCTAAACAGCTGTCTGGCAAAGTGTCTGCCAATGCCTGTTCTTAGTTTCGCATCCCTAGCCAAATCAACAGTTGTTTCATTCTAGGGATAGTTATTGTGCTTTGGGATACTTCTTAGGAATTCGAATGAATTTCGAATTTATCTTCAAGTCAAGCACGGCATTATATATGGAGAGACATCTTGGTGTCGCAGAGAGAAAATCCGGGTCCGGAGGGAAAATGTGGCTGGTACACCTATTACATCTTAAGCTTGAATCACGACAGTAAAACAGCAATTACACTGGGCCCTTGAAAAGACTCCGTACCTGGGTGAATCTCCGCTTTTCCCTTCCCACTCGTCTGGTCTGTC
This sequence comes from Chymomyza amoena, assembly GCA_037043745.1. Taxonomy (NCBI): domain Eukaryota; kingdom Metazoa; phylum Arthropoda; class Insecta; order Diptera; family Drosophilidae; genus Chymomyza; species Chymomyza amoena. The sequence goes on along the minus strand of JBAMAX010002355.1, from coordinate 294,794 downwards.
TTTATCTTTACACTTCCTGTCTAATTTTATGTCCATACATCGAAGTATAGCTTTAACCAGAGCTTCTGAAAGTCACCTTCTTGATGACACGACTCCCAGTTCATCTCCTTTATCTAGGTTTATGTCCATACATCGAAATATAGCTTTACCCATAGCTATTGAATGTCACGTTCTTGAGCTAAACTCCCAGTCCATCTCCTTCTTTAAGTCTATACTACAAAACAATGTCTTTATCCAATTCTTCTTAGAAGCGATACGCTGTATTCGACTTAACTCTGTTTAACAGAATTTGGGGCACAATTTTGCTCAATTCTTCGGTGTCTCTAGCACTTATTATATATCCTTTAACAATTCTTTAGTCTGACATTCTACGCAGTATAGCTTTCATTTGGGGTTTTATGGCTAGAAGGAACGGTATTACGGTATTAAGGAGTTCATATGCTGCTGTGGTACAGGTTCTTATAAATCCTGTCGTGAATATTTACACAGGCTGTCCTTTGGGTTATGTAAGCTCAAGAAAAATTTCTCACTCTCACCGCGTCACATTGGAAGTCAACGGCTTGGCAGTAATGAGGACATGCCTCTTTGGCGAGCATGGGAACTAAAACTTGTTAAACGTTTCCTGGTTACAACTAAAATGAAGTAGGATTCAATGAAAAGCTTTCAGCTCAGCAGGAGTCACAATTGAACCCAATGTTCGCAGTCTAATATTTTCTTAAGGTTAGCACGATTTCATTAGCTTGTTAGTAAAACAAACTAAATTTGCACATTATAGCCATAAGTAGAACAACAACCCATTTAAACTCATGTAAAAAAATCAATTAAAGCGAAAAAAACTTCCATACTAAAAATAAAATGCCAACAAACTAGGCCCAACTCGGAAATCTTTGTTTAGTTAGGGACTAAAAATATAGCAGCAAAGCAAAAGCAAAGCGACGGCTTTTGAGCCCAAACAAAATGCACTCACTCAAATTGCGCACAGGCCAAGCCCATTTAACAAAAGAAAACAAAAAAAAGCGACAACAACAACGACAGCAACAACTCAGAGAGGATGAATCACATTTGATGAATTCGAGTGAGTCTGAGTGAGAGCTCTTTTGAGTGTTTATTGTGGCTGGTTGAATGTTTGATGAAATGCCTTTCAAATTTTTTTTCTGTTAGCTCAACCACCAAAGCCATTCGGAGCTCGCTCCAGCGCAGACGTCGCATTTTGTTGTTAACCAGCAAGCTGAAGACTTCGTTTTGGAGGTTCCCGCTGCCGCATGGACCAGACCTGTTATGACATCAAGACTGCAAATAATTGAAATAAAAAATAAAGTAAAGCATTAAAAAATAACAATTTAATTAAACAACAAGCAAATAAAATACGTTTTGACACTATAAACACCTTAAAAAAACACGAGTGTGCCATAATTTACAATATATAAATATTAAAGTTTAATAAATAAATAAAATAAATATAAATAAAAAGCAGTATAAACATTTTTAATGCAGTGCTGAATGCTTCTTATTGTGTGTGTGTGTGCACACACAAGCAACTCACTCAATAGTTGCATGCGTATGCGCTAGATGGCAGCAGCTGCGCGTTGCATGCGCCATCTACTGGGCACTTGACATGCCAGTTTTAAAGCCATTGTCTGCATAGTTTGAGAGCCATTGTTACTCCTTTAGAAGTTGCAATATTGGCAGCACTTAATGTACCAAAAATCGAATAAAATTATGTTAAGCTAAAAGATACAAAAAGCCTGTTAAATACATGTTAGCTAAAGAGCAGTTTTAAATATTATGTAAAAGCCTACTTATGTGGGTTTAACTGTCCAAAAAAGTCAGCATTAAAATTGTATACACTATACCTATAAGGTACATATAGTTTGTACAAACCGAAAATCTATAAGACAAGGAGAAAAAGACGTCTGAAGTCATTCAAAGTTAACTAATGTATGAATAGGGTGACTGGAGAAGTATATATGTATACAGATCAAAATAATAGATAGCAGCTACAGCAACCAAACTTCTGGATTAGATGCCTTATTATGTCACGGGAAAAAAATGTATTTAAGTTTTTTGACATCGGAACTACGTTAAATAGCGCCCATAGGTCCAAAGTGCCCGACACTTAGTAAAAACCAAAACTTTAAGATGCATAATTCTTTCATTTATGAAGATATCCTGTACTTCTTATTATCATAATTTCTATATGTCCCCCATTTGACGGATCGGTCCAAAAAGCGTTTTTAAAGCGTATTCCTCTCTAGTCTCTTTCATTTCTTTTAAAGCTATAATATCGGAAGACGAAGTATTTATGTCAAAATGTTTTGTATCCAATGATCTATTTATAAACTGATGAACTTGTTGAATGAAGAATTGGAACTACTCCACTTTAGTTTTTTAGTATATACATAATATTTATTAGTTAAAGGCAGTATATATATCGTTTCGCTCACCAACCCCTACCCCACCATCTCCGCAAGCGGCTCAGGGGGGCCCACTTGCAATTAAATTTATTCTTCTCACACCTCTTTTTTGAAGTTTTACCCATTTCTTCCCGCTTGCGGCCTTTCATTTCCTCTTCAGTCAAATTCAACTTCTTTCAACCCATTTCGCTAAATTCCTTACTGTATAAAAAACATGAGAGAAAAAAGCATGAGAAAAAAATCATGAGAAACAAATATCTTCTGCTATACACACAACATGTTCTACACTTTAAAAAAAGACTTTTTTATATAATAGAGGGATATAAAGCAGGATTATAAATATCTGCCCCATGCTCCGACCAGGAGTGTCATTATTTATTATATATTATATTTTTCTTTATTTATTACTTAATTGCGATATGTTCTGCACGTCAAAGAATAAACTAATAATATAAGATTTTAAGTAAGTCTCTAATCTAACTTAGAGATACGGGTATAGCTGGAAATCGAAAACAAATAAGGTTCAAAGTTTGTGAAAAATAAGAACTATTCAAAAATTAAGAAATTATCTAAACAGTTAAGAGACAAAAACGGCTCTTTTCTCTTAGAACCTCTAAAATTATGTATATAATTCTCTACCTAATTAAAGAATTTATTTAAAAATTTTCCGAGGAAGATTTCTTCAATATCAATACATGCCTTTTACTTTATTATTTAACTTTAATTTGACGACTTCACTTCCTTACCTTAATTCCATCTAACATAAAACCATTTTTAACTCTTTGGATGAACTTTTAAAGCTATTATAATATATAATATATATTATAAAAAAATATAACACAAAAAACTCGTACTTTTTCCCTTTGATATATGTAGGTAGAATTTTGCATTGAAAACAAATTCGTTGTAAAAACAATGTTTTTTACGCGAGAAAATTGTTAAGATATCCACGGTTGCCACTTAAAATAATCATAAAATTAAAGAAAAATAAATACCTCTATTATATAAAAAAGTTTTTTTCTCATCTTTTTGAAAGTAAGTTTTAGGTTGGTGAGCGAAGCGAGCAGGGGCGAAGCCGCCTAGTATAAACTAAAAGAATTATCAAACTTCATTAAAAAAGAACTAAACGTATTTTTCTTCGGTAAAACATTTAATTATATCACAAAATTGCAATTCATGACTTCAAATTATGTTCCTAAACTACATTTCTAATATGAAAAAAAATATATTTAAAATATTTATTTTTTTATAAAAACAAAAAGAACAGTACTCACTATTTTGATAAGTTAAGAGAATAATAGATTGCTGATTTTAGAAAATATCACATAATTTGGGTTTCTACTATAAGAATCTAAATTAAATTCAAGTTTATCTCTTAATTTACTTATTTTCTAGCTAATTCCAATAAATGTACACTATTAAAATGATTTCAACGGGTAATAAATATGGCTCTATGCTTAGCCCTGAAATTTTTAACGTTCAAATATCTTAAATAATGATAAATCTCATACCATATGGTATCCTCATAAATATAATAATTCGAATTTTTTCAGAGTAGATAAAAAATGCCCCTGAACATAACAATTTTGGACTTAAGGAAAAAACTTTTGTCAATATTGTGTGCGATACAAATATCATGAAATATTTCATTAAAATATAAAAAAAGGAGCCAGGGTGGCGCCCTGAAGACAAAAAGGTATCAGTTTTGTCGCTAAGCCGGCAACTGTTGCAACCTTGATTCTTCCTTAACCACACAAAAAGAACAGTGAGTTTTTCCGATAAAGAAGTCAGACCCTGTTTTCTTATTGATTTTGTGGCCGCAGCATCAAAAACAAAGGTCAAATCAACTTTAAAACATCAAACTCAAAAAACGCCACAAAATCGGGTTATTTTAGAAGTTATCTCCGTCCTCTTTTTTTAAACCTCTTATTCGGATAGGGCGACGCAAGAAAGACATAAAAAACATCGCGGGAGAAAAGATCACGAAAACATTTTTTTTTAGATACATTGGGATTCTGTTATTTTAGGTTAGGATTGAATCAAGACCCCTTTAACTTGAAGTAGTTATACTGATATGGGGATAGTATCCGCAATAAGTACAAACAAATATTTTTTAAATTTTGGTAAATGTGCTTTTTTGCACATTTCTTTCATCTTTCGTGAATCTCTAGGAAAAAGTTATTGCAATTTTTACATTTACATTACATTCGCAATAACCACCGATAGTCAAGAAGTTTTAAACGTATTGTAACAATAAACAACGTACGTAACAATTGTAATTTAAAAAGCATGTTACTTAAAAAGGTTTGGAAAAAATATTTTTTTAAACCTTTAGTAGGTTTCTTTGACTGTCTTTTGCAAAAACAAATGCATATAAAGTTTTTAGTAGGCTTCTAGCCCTTGGGTCACTGAGTGCCCAGGATGAATTTTAAATTGAATTACTTTTTTCCATACAAAATGCACTACGGGGCATTGAGTTCACCAAACCCTGGAATGATGAAAGAGAGTGATTTTAAGAAAATATTTGCTTGTTTGTTTTGGAGTAAAAAGCAAAAGTTTTTATGCACTATTGATTTTAAAAGTTTCTCTTTGTCAATCTGAATTCCTAGTAAACTATTTGAAAAAGTAAAGGACAGATTAAATCATCATCTATTATTTAGAAGATCTTATATTGAGAGTGATTAATTTCGTTTAATTTTTTGTTGTTGAATGAAATTCTCTACATTTTTATTGAAATGGCATCATCTAATACAAATAATTAAAAATGTATTCAAATTTGTCATGACTTGAAAAAACAGCATATTTGAGCCACATACTTTAAAAAATAAGAAAATTTCATATTTTGTTTAAAGAAATCATTTTGGTTAAATAAAAATTAACATTAAATATTTTATATATCAGATAAAAAAAAATTGGTTGAAAAATATGCGTAGTTTGGTCACAAGCCGTAACGCGTTAAGTTTAAAAACTGAAGTTTTGAAAAAAAATATGTTTGGCCTTAAACTTCATCATTGATTTTCAAAAATCGCTGATGGTAGTTTCCAGTACTTTATCCACCTAGACTCTTTGCAAAAAAGTAATGTTCCTTACTATTGTGATCTCCGAAATTTTAGAGTTCGTAGTTCCAGACGGATCGAAGTTATCAAGATTCTTGGTGTCCATAGAGACGGGGCTTGAAAGACTAATGGTAAACTTTTATTTCCGATAGATCTTTCAAAAACGTGAAGTATAGTTGCTTGCATTTTCATCCAAAAAATTGTTCTTTCCTTTTTAACGGCATAACTCTTATTTGCGATTCCTGTCACTTAAACTCATAAGGTAATATAGTACCTTAGGATTTACAAGTGCCCTGTAGACATATCTGTCTAAAACTGGGCAAGTATTCCTGAAAATCGATTCAACTAGAATGTGTTTTCATTTTCGGCCAAACAAGATAAGTGCCAGCTGAGTTTTACCGTCTGCCAGATTAGGTGTAAATCTATATCTTGGTCTTTAAGATAAAAGCATTTCAAAGCATTTGAACCTGTGTAAGCTAATTTTTGCTATTAAATTAAGTATTTTCAATTTGAAGATTCCAATGCTGCGAAACAAGCTACTCCCAGAAACTGGAGACAATAATCTCCATAGCGCGTGAAAATGAGCATAGAACAATGTACCTACTATAACAACAAAGACGATTCCATTTAAAATCGGAGCAATCAAAATGTCAGTAAACGCAGTGAAGACAACAAAATTACTTTGAGTATCGTTAGGGCCCTCTTCCCATTTGACTTGGCCAAGCAGCACAACAGAAAAGGGTAAGAGCTCCACAGCTCAATGTGGGCACAAGCAGCTAAACCCAATACAGCTTGTGCTGAGGAGGAGGGGAGCGTGGTCAAGGGCAGCTCTAAGAGGAAAAACATGAAAATCATCTTTTGAAGCGATGAGCTTGGAGTGGAGTGGCTTTCAACGACCAAAAGAGCCAGCAACACAAAACACCAATCGAACCCAGCAAAAGCAGCCAAGCCAAGCTGTTAATTCTATGTTTTGCATGGGATTCGGACTTGGGAGGGGTCGCTTCCAGCTGGGCGGGTTGGGGATGATGTGCGCCCAGGATGCACATGTGCTGCAAAACAAGTGCAAAAAGAACCGCCAAGATGTGTACCAAGTCGTTGCCATAAGACTGCGACTTGGATGTGTTTGTAGTACTCGTTGTTGTTGTTGTTGCCACATTTCAGCTTCATTTTGTGCAACGTCTTTTGAGGTTCTTGCCACAAATGTGCTGCACGCGATGTTGTTGTCCAGCTTGGCATGGCGTGCTCTGCCATGGCAACCCAAAAATCAACTGGTTTTCCCTACAACTGTACCCTCATCTTGGCCAACTCTCTTGCCAACGGGTGCAATGCACAATGGCAGCAAGTTGATAAACCATCAGAGAGATTTATACAATAATTTAGCTCTTAATTCTATAAGGCAGGCCGTTTATCATTATTCAGAATTTACAAGAATTTCTCGTGTGAATTATATTTTTGATGAAATGCAATTTTAAGGCTATAAGTTTTAAAAAATAAATAATAATTTGTAATATTTTTTTGTGGATATTTCCAGCATTTTGAGAAAGCGTAAAAATGGCATCAATAAAAATGCACTAATTTGAAAATAAAAAATTAAGAAGTAATAATAATAAAATATACTCAATACAACAGTATCAAATATATTTTAAATAAATTCAAAATTAAAAATAAATAAAACAAATAAATTGGTTGAAAGTTTAAAAATAATGAATGATTAAATAATGTTTTGTTTTGGGAGAATGGTTGAATGGACTTGACTTAATTAATAACAATATAAAATATATTTTAAATAAATATAAAACCAATTATAAATTTATAAATGGCATGAAAGTTTGAAATAATAAATTTAACTTTTTATTTTTAAAAGTAATTATTTAATTTGTTTTTGTGAAAAAATAATAAAGCACTTAGTTTAAATAAATAAAAAAATTATAATAACTACTGAGTATATGCTTTTAACTATAAGCTTAATATTTTAAATAAATAAAAAAAATTAAATTAAAAATTTAAAAAACCCCGAACTTAAGTAATTTTCATTTAAAAAGTAAAAAATAATAAAAGAAACTTAATGTTAAAGTACCTAAGAATCTATTAATAATTCTAAAAAAAATACGTCGCGTTGGGGGACACGCGAGGGCAGACGTCGTTGACGGTCGTATCTTACATGCAAATTTTTTGAAGTAATTCTATGAAAGTTTTGAAGTATTTTCTAAATTTGGGTTTTTAGTTAATCTTTGTTGCTTAATTAGACTATTTGTATTTAAATTGTTAGTTTAGGAGCGGTCCCCCAACGCGACGTATTTTTTTAGAATTATTAATAGATTCTTAGGTACTTTAACATTAAGTTTCTTTTATTATTTTTACTTTTTAAATGAAAATTACTTAAATTCTGTGTCTGGGGCTTTTTAAATTTTTATTTCATACTTTTTATAGGTAGGCTAGGTTAAGTTAGACTTTAGTATATTATAATATACTTACTATAATTTAGATTCTTGTTAAGGTATAGATTACATTTAAGGTCAAGCTCGTTTGCTTATTTTTTACGCATTCTCCCCACTTTCACTCCCCACAACTTTTAAACAGCTCAACCGATTTTCATCAAACATGTCTAGGAACACTCGCACATAAGTCACCTTTAATACAAAAATTAAAATACTAAATTGAAATCACTGCATGCGTTCGGGAGTTCTGATGCCACAGACAGACAGACAAAGCTTATGGTTCTAACTTCAAATGGCCATAACTTCTAAACGAGAAGAGATAGAGTAAAAATATCCTCAGATTCGAATCAGTGACGTCGTCAGCTACAATAGGACCAAATTTTAAGCCAATCGGACAAAGTTGATGTTTTTCTCCCCACTTTCACTGTCCACAACTTTTAAACGGCTCAACCGATTTTCATCAAACATGTCTAACAACACTCGCACATAAGTCACCTTTAATACAAAAAAAACTAAATTGAAATCACTGCATGCGTTCGGGAGCTACGATGCCATAGACAGACAGACAAACAGACAGACACGACAAACAAACAGACAAACAGACTTTTTGCGTCAAAGCTTATAACACCCACTCATGTGTTGCAGTCGATTGGGTTAAAATCCTTTTCCAAAGTGGTCGTTCTGAACCAAAATTGTAAGTTTCATGTTTAGCAAAATGCTTTATGTATGATAAAATGTACCAAATTTGTACCAAGTAAATCTTAGTTTAATGCAAGCCGAAAATGTGCGTAACATGGAGAAGTCGAGGCGTCGGACGACTTCTGGGAGTTACCCAAAATGTGACCACGGTAAATATGCAATATACCCATATCCGTCTGTCCGTCCGTCCGTGTGAACGCCTAGATCTCAGAGATGGTAAGAGCTAGAGTTACCAAACTTTCTATTAGATCCATATTATTCCATAGGAGGCAAGTTTATTTTATTTTTTTGATATCGGGGATAAATTATATAGCTCCCATGGGGGTGTTTGAGACGACCTCGACAAAAAAATAGCGTTTTAGATGAATAATTCGTTTGTTTATGAAGATATCGTAACCAAATTTGGTATTCGAAAGTTTTTTTATAGTTCCCAATCACTGTACCAAATTTGATCGAAATCGGTTGACTATATCATATAGCTCCCATAGGACCGATCGGCCAAAATAACATTTTTAAAGAAAAATTCGATATATTTCGTTTTTTAATACAGATATCGTAACCAGATTTGGCGTTTGGAAATTTTTAGACCACTTAAGCAATGTGCCAAATTTGAACAAAATCGGTTGACTATATCATATAGCTCCCATAGGTCCGATCTTCCAAAAAATCGATTTTTGAACAAAATTTGTTGTGTTTCGTTTGTTTGTTAAGATATTGGGACCATATTTGACATTCGTGAGTATTTTATAGTTCATAAGCACTGTACTTAATTTAATCCAAATCGTTTGACTAGATCATATAGCTCCCATAGGACCAATCGGTCCAAAAACACGTTTTTTATACAAAATTCGATGTGTTTTGTTTGTTTGTAAAGATATTTGAAATAAATTTGGCATTCATATATTTTTTAAGGTATTTAAGCACTGTGTCAAATTTTATTGAAATCGGTTGACTATATCATATAGCTCCCATAGGAACGATACGGTCAAAAAAACAATGTTTGCTTAAAAATTCTTCTGTTTTGGTTTTTTATGAAGAAATCGGACTTTATTACAAGCTAACTTGGTGACGGGTGTCTCCTTCTATATGTTACATGCACTTTCGGCTTGCACAAACTTAATATACCCTTGGTACCATACGGTACAGGGTATAAAAATATATCTCACACACCCACCGAAATTTGGATCGAATGTTTTTCATTTCTACTACATTTCGAAAACTGAAAAATTTTTCTGTCCAAAATTCTTATAATAAATTATATATTTATATATACTAAAAAAATATATATTTAATGTGTTAAGTTGATTTTGTTAAAATCCTTTTCCTATGTAATCTTTTTGAAGAAAAATTTTAAATTATGTTTAACAATTTGCTTTATTATTTTTAAGTTTTTTTTTGCTTATAAATAGCTAGACATTAACAACTTAGATAAAGAGCTTTATCGTTGTGCAGTCAAGGAAACTGAACCCAAATATCTTGGTAAAAAAAAAAAATTGTATCCTAAAGTTATAAATTTTAATATTTTTTTTTTTGTTTTTTAAAATTAGTTTTGCAAAGTTTTTAAAAAAAAACATGAGTATAGCTATATTCTTAAGGATTTTTTTATTCTTATCGCGAGTTCAGCTCATTGAGCGCCTTAAATATGTAACAATCAAAATTTTAAATTATAATACATATAAAAACAAATTTGAATATCGTGCCAATTGCAGAAGTTAAATTCTTTTTTTTTTTTTTTTATTCCATAATACTTATATAATTTTCAGCGCAGTTTCAAAAAATCAAAAAAAAATAAATATCACCGCAAGTAATAAGCCAGTAGTCATGAAGAAGTTCGTTTAAATCAATGGAAATATCAAAATTAGATTTAATTTTTAATTTTTGATGCCTCCTCTTCTACGCATCGCTGTTTAAAGCGCTTATGAATCTTAAGCTTAACGTTAGAAAATTCTCCTAATTTTTTTTTAAAAATCATATTCAATTGCCTATATAGTTGCGATGTTCGATAGACTATAGATAAGGTATCGAAAATTGGTTGTCGGATCTGGTTCGAGTTAGTTCGTCCCCGAAGCCGCTCCATTGTTTTACAATAAATACCGTTTAGATAAACGATTTTTAAACATTTGACTAAATTACAATTTACAGAGCAGGCGGGTTCTCTGAATTTTGTCATTGGGAAGTTATTTACTTCCAAGTGCATATACGTGGGTGGTGAGATAAGTACTAAGCTTCAACGCCCGATGGTCCTATTTATTATCGCGTAGTACATTCTCGAAGATGCCTATTATCGCCATTTCATTTCGTAGGCTGGTTTTGAACGCGTCTGCAAGGGAATCCAGAATTTTGATTGTTCTATAACGATAGTAGCGCCATCGGGAGGTAAGGCTATGTATTTATCGGAAAACCTTTGTATCACAGCTCGCAAAAAACTTTTAAGCCAAGGGATAGTTCATAAACTACGTAACGCTCCAAGGGGGAAGTGATCTGCCGAAGCGTCACAAGACATAAAAATCATATGGAAAATATTCAAAAGCATTCCGTTACTGTGTCACAAGTGAGAAAGGGTCTATTTTGACGAAAATAAGCGTCACGTAATTTATGGATGATCCCCAACATTTTGTCAATTTAAAAAAATAAACCGAAAAAACTCAAATACACAAAAGCGCCCTCTGACGGTTCTGAAAATTAAAAATAGATGTAAAAAATGGATTCCTAGACCCCAAAAACTTCCAAATACGCATTTGGTTAGAGGAAATATTATGTCTTTAGTCCTTGTAAATGGAAGGTCTAAGCTTATTTTTCAGTATTTTGAAAAATATCCTATTTCGAAAAAGTGGGCGACTCGAAATTCATTTTGGACTTATAGTTCCTTAGCAAAAATTGTTTTGAATGACCCAATAAAAGCGAAATGACGAAAAAAATTTGTCCACCCTAACATACTCTACCGGATCAGAGCTCCTTTTTTCTTCTGGTTCATTTGACCCTCTTCACCTTCGTTGCAGTGTAGCCCAATTTTTTAAATATTATTCTAAGTTGTAAAAATTAAAGTTCCACTTATTCATTCCATAGTACCGTGCTGCTACGATTTTGGTCTTTGTAAAGTTTGAAGTATTTGACTTACAAACTTATTTTGAAAAAGTAAACTTAAGAGTCAAAATTCTATTTAGACCCATAGTTTCTTGGGCAAAATGGCTTATAATGGCCATACGAATTAAAATCGATGCGAGCCTTTATGCCAAGAAAAAATTGATCCTTGCTAATATACTTATAGGATCAGAGATACTTTCCTCTGCTCTTCATTTTCGTTGCAGCGTAGCCGAATTTTTCAAATATTATTCTAAGTTGTAAAAATTTAAGTTCCAGCTATTTGTTCCACAGTTCCGAAGTGCCTTCATTTTGGCGTGCTGCTACAAGCCCAACTCGAGACACACACAGACACACCTAGAGTGTCAGTCCGAACCACCCCAACCCCCTTGCAACTAGTAGTTGCTTATTTTTGATGCCACACCGATAAAGAGAGGAGTTTCCTCTATCCGGGTTGCTCCAGCTCTCTCTGCACAGTTCAGTTCAGCTCAGTTCAGCTTGCTTGGTTTTGGATTCCGTAAATTACACTTTTGATTTTTAGTGGCCGTAAAATAATCGTAAATGTCGTGGTTATTGCGACCGAAAGTGCCCATTCGGAGTGCTCCCCGCCGCATTGCTTTAACAGATATTTTCGCTCAGTGCAGTGAGACTGAGACCCATATAGATGACGATGATGATGACGACGACGACGATGATGGCGACGTGCTGCCAGTGCAAGGAGCAGCACAAGGAGCGGGGCTTGGTGCTGGAGGAGCTCTGCTGCACTTGTTGTTTTTAATAAGTTTCTTGTGTGGTGGTTGTTGTTGTTGGGACTGGCTTTCTTCTTTGTGGAATTCCTTTGATGTTTCGATTAAGTTCGAAGTTCGCAATGTGGAACTGGTTACGACTTGGCTTGTTTGCTTGCTTTCGTTTGGTTTGCTTGTGCGCTTAACTTGGCCTGCTCCTGCTCCGGCTCCTCCGTGTGCCGCGCGGCTTCCCGCAGCTGTTTGGTTTAAGTTTATGGCCATTTCGTTTTACTGTCTTTGCTTTTGTGGCTGCAGTTGTTTTTGTTTTTGTTCTTGTTGGTTTTTGTGGCTGCTTGTTCAGTTGATTTTCTTAAGCATTTCACCCATTTACCTTTACACTCGCTCACTCCTACACGAGTGCACATACATATACATATATACATTTATATATATACTGTATGTAGATACATATGTATCTACGTACTCACGTCTTAGTGCACTGCGCGCTGTTCATTTGGCTTATGGTTTTGGCCCTGTTTTCGTGGCTCTTCTGACGCAACTGGTTGCCCTGGCTCACTCACAAATTTCGAATTTGATTTTATTGTTATGATTTCAATTGTTTTCGCAATGTAAACACTAGAGATTTCCCAGAACATGCTCCATGGGCGCCAATCGGGCCTCCAGTCTCCTTTGTCCCACTCTCTCATCAGCTTGAAGCAATCTTTGCGAACATGTCGAGTTGTCGGTTAAATAATTTCACATTTTTATTGTTTACCAGAGCTTGCACTTTGTTCAATACAGTTATTTTTTCTTCTTCCTTTTTTTGATTTTTCGGTTAACGGTGCTTATGTATTTCTTTTACTTAACCGTACAATTTAAAGTGCTTTTGTATGATGAGGACTATGTGAGAAACTGCAAGATCTCAGCTTTGGGATATTCGCTACTTGTAGGCTGCTAAATGGCTTTCAAGATTTTTTGTATTAATAGGTCGGTCCGGTTTCGATAGATTTTAAAAATAAGAATAGTTTACAAAACTTGAATTAACTTATAAAAATAAGCACTGGCAACAATATTTTTAAATTCGTCAACGAGTTACTGCCAATATTAATCACGTACACCTTAAAAAATTACGATTAGTTACTAAACTTATCGATAATAGATTATCTAGTAAAGAATATAAAAATATTTTAATAATTTTTAGAACGAATTTCATTTTAACGGAAAATCATCACGTAACGAAAGGCGGTATACTTCATGTATATTCGTAAGACTATCGAGTAGATTACAAAGAATAGTGGCAAAAGTTAATATAAGGGTAGTTGGCCTCAAAATTGTCTAGTTTAGTCTGGCTTTAGACCCAGGTTCCATTTTCAGTAGATTTAGTATTTTTAATCTTTTACTATTTGGTATATAATTCAATCTTTGGTTGCCATTTTGAACAACATTTTTTGTATTAAATACCATTTGTAATATAATTTTTGTGCTTAGTGTTACTATTATAATACATATAAAGTTTAATATTTTCTGTGTAATTAAGAAAATATACAATATATATTTTTCATAAAATATGAAACGAAACATATTTTTTCATAATGTCTCATTTACTAATTTGTTTTTAATTTTTAATAAATATTTGTGTTATTTAATAAATACATTGTTTCTTTTTAAATACATTTAATGAAACCAACGATTATTTATTTATTTATCAGTAACTAAATACTTAAGTAGACTTATTTGTGAATCAAGTCATAGTTTCGATTTTCGTCGATTTCGATTTTTTAAACTTTTACTATCTGGTATACAGTTCGATAAGGCATCGCCTATACAACACCATGTCTGAGTTCGGTATTCCTGTGAAGCTGAGTTGTCTTTACAGAATGACATTGAGAGTACCCTCAGCTCTGTCAAGGTAGAAACGGATCTCCAAACCTTTCAATACTGTTTGAGGTTTCAGACTAAGCCGCGTACTTAGCCCGTTGGGTGAACTATGGTCTCAATAAGCAGATATGTTGCAGAGGCCTCTCTCTATCAACAAGAACTAGCACTCAGAAAGGCTCATCCTGCCTGTGCACTTATAACAGGTGCAGAAATCATATATAGTGTCGCGGACAGATGAATCGCTCTTGGGTTGACCGAGAGGATGATTCTTCGTAAAATCTTCGGTCCCGAACATTTTGGTGACATAGGATGCTGTCGCAGCGGCAAGTCATAGATACAACGTCTGCGCTGGCTCGATGATAGTGATACGTATTGGATAACGATCGCTCGAAAGAGAGGAAATTCATAAAAGCTGTTACGAAGGAGACGACTACGACTCCGGTGGAAAGGATCTAGTAGAGGAGCAACATCTAGATTCTACATTGGAAAGTGCTGTAAAGCTAAAGGCCTGGAAGAACTGTAGTCGGCAGTAAGCAACGGGTTGTCATGGTCAACAATGTAACTTTGCTAATGAATGTAATGCAATGAATAACACGCCATTTTGGCATAGTTCTGCGTATGATATTAAGATACGCAATTTTTTTTTATATAGGTGGGGGAAGTCTATCAGAATATGGCGGCAGTCGGACTGTTTGGGTCCTCAGTTTAAGTCACAAAGTGCAAACAAGGAGAAATTGCTTTTGTACGGACTACAATACATGTCTGTGATAAACATTGGTATTGAGGATTAGTTCCAGATACGCAAGATACAGTATTTCTATAAATAGGACGAGACGAGAGAAATATAAAGATAGTTTGGTTGTGTAAGGGTCTGTTAGATACTCTTTAGACCAACTGCTATAATAGAAAGCCAGAACGATCGCATTGACTGCTTTACTATGAGTCGATGAAATTGCAAATATGGTTATTGAATTTGCTAAGGCTTATAATCGAATAAAACGATCCGGAAGGTCCGGAACATCAAACTCTTAGATGTCGTTAACTTCAAGGCGCCTGGCATATTCTAAAGAGTAAGTAGCCAAATAAGGATCTTCAGAACGATATCAACGTTCATAGCTATCCCTAGCGTTGCATGCCATAGAATGATATATGAATATAGATTTTTATTTAAATTAAAAAAAGAGGTATTTTTTTATATAATGATTTGAGTTTTTTAAATTTCATACTTATCTCCATTATTAGGAGAAAATATTTACATTGGTTTAAATGGTTTTGAATGAAACATTTGAATGCACTTGCTGACCACAAAATTCTCCACTAAGTTGCAATACAATAAAATCTTATAATCTAACTTATTTTCCTTTATTTTTAGAGTCTCTTCATGGCGTCCTCAGTGTTTTCATAAAACCCATTACATGGAAATACTAAAATGGTAAGCTTGCTTTAAAATTCATTTTTTTTAATTTTTGGACAATTCATTAATTTTGATTTGGAGTTGGAAATATTTTCAATCTATCATGTATTTGAATTGAAAAGTTCATGAAATTAAAAATAAAAGTAATTCTTATTGAAACGTTCAACCGAATATTATCTATTAAGAACTAAACAGAAAAACCCAAGAGCACTTGTGCTTAATATTATTTTTCTTATTAGGCTAATTCTCCCTATTTCACACATTCGAATTCTTTTTATATAAAGTTTAAATTGTAGTAAATTATATAAATTGTGTCGAATTTCAATTTTGTTTTATTGACGTTATTTTTTTCAAATACTCCGGTTTGGAGGTGTATGATTTTATGTTTTTGAAGTCATTGAAACCGAATCAAAGAACCAAGAATAAGGTTTTCTTCCACTTACGAATGTGAAACTTTGAAATCATTTTTTCCACTTATGCATCTGTATTTTATCTATTACTAGTGTAATTCAGTAACAATCTTATGTTTAACAACACATACATATGTATAGCGGAGTTTTATAAAAAACAAGTCCTCATAAGTTCACAAACTAACTCTATATGGTCCTGCCCAAAGATCTTAAATTTAGGAATAATTAAACTGCATAGAATTAAAGGTATAAAAATTGTGACAGCATATTTCCTTCATAGTCACATCGAAACGCCCAAAAATTTCCACATTAACAATTAAAAAAACAAAAGTCCTTAAAGATGCTGATCGTGGCAAAGTCATTGGACTAAACGTTTTAGGGCCCTTCCAGGATAGCGAAGGACACGTCTGCAAACGCCGTTAAATTGCTGCGCGTAGAAAACCAAACCAATTCATAAATCATAAAAATGTGTCATAAAAAATATTACAGACCTTCAAAACATTAAAAAAAAGATGCAACAAAAACAAGCTACCTTTCAGCATGTCCTCGAAAATATGAGCCTTAAAAAATGCTCAAGGCGATACATAGACTTTTTGCCACTGACCTTAGATTTGTTTTGACTTTCAGGCTCGTAAATGTCGCCGAATCTTGTTATCTATTCACTATCTGAATTACTAGACCAGACACATAAAGGACATGCATTGGTTGTTGTCTCTGTCTGTGTGTCTATGTGTCCTATATGTATTGTCTAGGCTCTATTCTGTTGCCAGTTCGATTATTGCCGCTTTGGTAATAAATCATAAAAATATGTTTCAGTTACCCAAATCGTCTCGTTCCAGGACGATCCCTCGTTCGTTCGCCTTCTCTCCCGCTCTCTCATTACGCATTGTGGCTGGCTAGGCTCGTTACACGGTGGAATTGTAAATTCCTGTAAAATTGCCGCGTTGCCTTTTTCTGTGTCCTGGCATTTGGTCCAAATGCTCTTGGCATACATGCCTACATTGTTCGCATCCTGGGCGCTGGTGGTAGTTGTAGGTAACTTTAACGTAACTGCTGCGGTAATCGCGCCCTCCGGACATCTGATAACAAAACCACCGACATGGCCAACAATTGCCTATGCCTCTCTCCTAACAAAGGGCCAACAACTTTCTCTTTTTCTGTGTTTTTTTTTGCATGTGATTTTGGACCGACTAGGTGTCATCATTTTCATTCTTCTCGCATTGCCAAATTGCAGAATTTTGATTTATTTTCTAAAAATATTTGTTTGTCGGACTAGGCAAGGCGCCTAGTATTGTTTTTGTTGCGTATGTTGTTGGTTTGTGGAAAAAATGGGATAATATCTGAATTAAGATATGCTTTAAAAATTAAACAAAAACAACTCTTTTGAGAAGAGCACACGTTGGGAAAAGGTGGAAATTAATATAAATATATAACTCCTTACTTTCGATATTTTGTAGATATACTTTTAATTGAAGGCTAGACTGCCTTAAGAATGGTCATAAATCTGAAAACTTGGGATGTAACTTTGTGGACCTATAGGAACAAAGCTGTCTGATCGTCGACTAAATCTCATACCAGACTAGTAAGAGACATACAATTTGTCCGGAAATAAAAATTATCCGCTCTCTAGGCTCAGTTTTTTGAAACACATTGATGTATGACCGCCATTTTATCGTATTTAATTTTTGGATGAAAATTAGTGCACATTTTTTGATACTTGATTCCGAAATTCGATCATCTGATAGATCATTCTCATCTAATAAATTTTTACCAAATTTTAATTATTTCCTAGCCATGTTAATGAATTTTTTTTTTTGCTCCACGCCCCTAGACAAAAACTTTACGCTGAGGTTTTATTGGAGAAAACGGGTACAGGGTACTAATCTGGGGACCACATTCCCGACATACATTATGCATTTATTTTTAAATATGATTTCGCTTTAAAGTTTATAATAACTTAACTAATAGCTTCTACTATGATATATTGTTGCGGACATTAGATTTATAAAATAATTTTATATTTCTAACCTGCCTAGTCAATATAGCTATGGACTGTTAGAAAATTGTATTGTGTTGTAGATAGATGGGACTTCTTCTTTTCTTTTATTCCTTTAACTCCTTGAGGTGCATAGGGCCTCTGTAAAATATCTAATTATTATCCGTTTTTGTGACAATTGCATCATTTCGCACCAGCAACGTCCCGATTCTTTCCTCTTCAAAACAGTTGGGTGCAATGTTTTTCTATTGATGAGACTTACTAGGGATTAATCGTGCCTTGCTTTTTATATGTACAAGGTTTGGTGATTAAAACCGGACAGATTATAAATAAAAATATTTTAATACATTTCTTTAACATTTTTATAACTTTTAAAATATAATTATGTTGCTGTCGATTTCTATAAGACGAAATCCGGAGCAGTGAATAAATAATACAGGCCATGATTTTCTATAAATTTCGACTAGCTGAATCCAAATCTGCTAACAGAGTTGGCTCAAGGGTCTTGGTTCTAAAACCACCTTAAATACCCCTGCCACATTTTCCTTCAAGTTTTTGGAATCGCTGAATCCCAATCCAATGTAAAAACAACGCCAGCAAGTTAGTTTTCTGAGATATATTCAAAAAAATCTTTTTAAGTTGTTAAGCAAACAAAATTGTTGGGTAAACTTTGACCGAAAAAAGTTGATGGTAACCTAAGTTAAGATGCACTCGGCACAACCCGATGTTACCCAGAGAGAGGTCCATTATGCAGTACTAATCTCGAGATTACAAATATTAATTGCTAAAGTTTGTCAGTTACCATAATTGAAGCTTTACAAAAACTTAAATTTTTAATGTCGAGACAAAAAATACCGTACCACCACACCTAGCCTTTTAAAAATATTCCCATAAAAAGTAAACGTTTCCAAAACAGTCTCAATATAAAAGTCTATTACATTCCTTATATTTTTTTAGTTTTTCTTAATTTAAGAATTTTCCTACTTATTATTAGATTTTTCGGACTCATCTTTGAGACGTTGTTGTTGTTTTCATTCTCTTATTAAGTAAAACAGGATATTTCTTGTTTTGAGTACATTTTTCCTGAATTTAAAATTTTTTTCAATTATTATCAGTATTTTCGAGTATATTTTAACTAAAATTTTTTTTTAAGATTTAAGATCCTAATTCAAGTAGAAACAGTTTCAATTTTAGACCAATTTTTTTCTCAGTGTAACCACATACATATTTTTAATCTATGTCCCAAATTAACAACCCACTCAAGTATTATGCCCGACCATCTGATTTCATTGGATGACTTCATTTTCCTAAACGCATCTTGAATTTCTGTTCGGTTTCTCTCGCTGTAGCTGTACTTATCAAGCGGCAGTTGATGCCACATTGGGGCAACCATTACTAAGCCGCATGATTTACTACAAGCAGATGATTTAATGTGACCGCATATAGTATATTTCTCATGCACTTAAGACGCAACCTTGTCCTGGAAACCAAGTACAGGCGTTCCACATATGTTTTAATTCTGAGCAACAATAGCAGCTACAGGGTGTAAACCCTACTGAAGTTGAAGCATCCATCTTGAAAACTGAGACCAGGACATGACAATTGAAACATTTTAGGCAAATGGAGGCAGGGTAAGAGACGCGTCATGTCCGTCGGCTTGCTTAGTTCGGAGTTCTACGAAAAAAAAATGTGAGCGAGATGAGATCGCTGGAAAAACGGCAGCTCCAAAATTTTTTGATTTTATGAACTGTTCAAAAGCATATGGGGAAAATTGAGGGGTTTTTAGAGAGTTAAGCTGGTGCGTTGTGACTATCGGAAATATTATACTTTTCAATTCTCTACTGAGATCCGAGCAGCATTAATGCGCAACATTGAAAGTTTAATCTTTTCTTATAGTGCCATTTTTAAAGGATGTCTAAGCTTATAAAATTAACAAGACAATTGTTTAATTACACTTTTAATGATAAATTTCCCATTTTTTCATAAAATGGTAATTTTCGATTTAACTAAAAATAAATCATTCTAGGGGACTGTGCAGGCCAATCCAAGGTGACGATGCCTTTTTCGCGCTTCCAGTCGGTACAGAGAAGACTGCGGTGTTTAGGGTCAATATCTTCGTGCAGAATCCAATCTTTTTTTTGTTGATAAATTGACTTTTGGCAGTCGGTAATAAAGCTTTTCGATAAATTTCGACCATCCTGGGATCATTCAGGTTCTCTGTGAAGAGATGCAAAGTGCCGAAACCCTTTTTTGAGAAGCATCCCCAAAGATTAATTTTTATAGGGTGTTTGACGGTGAGCTGGACAAAATTACTTAAAGACAAAGATTAGGCCCGTGGTATGATAGAATAACCCCAAACAGAAGATTCGTCGGAGAAAAGTACGTTACTCCAACCGCCATCATCTGCTGCCCAAGCCAGTCGTTTTGCAACGTTTTTTTCGGACAACAGTGATTTCTTCAATGTGCTTCGCCATTTCAAATTATTTGCTTGCAAATAGTTTCGAATCGATATGTGCGATATATCTATAACCTTTTTTTCAATTTAGCTTGCCCTACACGCAAACTTAAGCCAGGATTATGCGAAAACAAACTCACGATCATTTTTTCATCCTTCTTGGTCACGCTACCTGTTGAGCCACGATCGGGAAGGTCATCGACGTTTTTCGACTCCTTGTAGAATTGCACCCACTTCTGAACAAAAGTCTTCGACTTTTTAAAATATTTTGCCGCCGCTGCATATGACATTTTGGGTCCTTTTGGATGGGTGCAGAGAAAAACTGCCTCGAAGCGTTCTGCATATGCAGTACTCATTCTGCTTAACGTACTTTTCTGAAAAAGTTTTGACTTCCAATCGAAATTTTTTACTAGTGCGTCAAAGACAAAGCTAATGTCTACTCGTAGACGAATTTGTAGAGATCCACTCTTTACCGACTGCCGATAATGCCGTACACGCTCTTACTTAACAGAATGTATAAAAGGTTTCACAGAAATTTTTTGGTCAATCTATCGGTTTCTTAGAGAGGTCTGAAATAGCTAACCATAGAATTCCAGAGATAGGGTTACTACAAATCACTGTTCCTGCATCTGTTCTTATGAGTGGTAATGTTAAGTAACATAATCATCTCATAATCATCATAATCTCTTTCTCGAAGACTCGTTAAATTTGACCTCAGGACAGATAATCAATAAAAAGTCAAAATTGAGATAACCCAGAAGAACTAACTCAGATAATCCAATTTCTATTTAGTTAGACGTAGTGGTAAGGTTCTCTAAGGAACTTTTGATTTTCGAATTTGGTTTCACAAAAATATTTCTCTCAAAGACTCCCTTAATTTGACCTTAGGAAAGAAAATCAATAAAAAGTCGAATTTCTGGGATAACTTTTACCAACAGAAAAAGTAGATAAATTAAACAATATCTATTTAGTTTGACATAATGTTGTTTTCCTTGATATTAAGTATAGTCCATGATATGGCTCCTAGTGCTCAGGTACTCTTAAAAATTTCTGATTTCCAAATTTGGTTAGGATACATTCACAAAGCAACAAAATATTCCGTAAAAACTGAGTAAACCGATTTTTATAAAGTTTAGTGTAGTGCAAGAGATCACTATGAAACTTCCGAGTTCAAAGTTTGTCTATGATATCTCCATAAGCAATCGAGTTTTGCATCAGATATTTTTGGCTATTATCGAGGTGCTCCGTAATACTCCCATGCGAACCTATATAATATGTTATAGCTTTCATATCGATAGAATAAAACAAAGTCTTTCCTTGACATTATAGAGGGATCTTATCTGAAAGTGTCTCTGAAAGGTGTTCATACAGACGGACAAGTAATTTTGGGTGTTCTCCGACATTCCCGTCAATATCTATATATATATAGTAAAAATGAAATGCTGTACGTTTATGATCGCATAACTTTGAAACGGATGGGCGAATTAGCCCAATTTTTTTTATTTTGTTTGTTATAGTGTGTAGAAGGTTTATAGCACAAAAAGTTTTGAGTAATTTGTTAGGAAGAGGTTGCCACCGCTAACATTTTTTTTTAATTTTTCGACAAATTTTTTTAATGTTTTTTTTGTGTGGCATTGTCGGATTAACTAATGTTAATGTTTTACGTGTTAAGGATGTTCTCCTGAATGCGTTGAAGAATTTCAAATATGATTTATGTGTGTGTTAGAAGTTGTCAATACGGAAGTTTTAAGCCTATTGCGATGTATATTGGGTGTATTGGTTCGTGAGATATACGTATTTTTGTGAATATCGTGAATATAGAAGTAGAAAATTGTTCAACACCGGGTATTGGACATTAAATGCAGACAGAAGCTTAGTCGCAAAGGGGAGAGAGTCATGAAAGTCAACTAATCCAATAATCTTTGGATTGTCTAGATAAGCTAACTAGAGGATCTTACGATGTTTATACCCTTTAAGACTATTCAAAAAGTTTGGGTAAGACAACGTCTGCCGGTCCCACTTATTCTATAAGTTTTCCACATTCAGAAATCGAAAATCAGAAAAAAAAGAGTCCATATAATAAAATGAAACTTTTCAAAAGAATGTTATCGAATTTTTACGACTCATGAACATAATAAAATTTTTTATGACCCATTCCAATACCTCAATAATAACAAGTATCTCAAAAATAGACTCAAATATTAATGTTGCAGGTAGTTATAAAAATCCCAAATCAACTGTCTATAAATCAACTTAACTAATCACTCTCAAAATGTAGTTCCAAGTTCTTTGATCTCAAAATTTATTTAGCTCAAAATCGAAAAATCATATGAAAGATTTATTTTCTTACAATTAAGATTGAATACTTGCTGCTGCTGGACTAGATTGCTTCCATTTAAAAACAAATTTATGTAAAACTATTTGTATCTTTTTATACACTTGCAGTCGTAAAACTCAATGAGCGTGTCTTAACAAATCTAAATCAAAATGGAAATGAGCTGAACGCACACAACAACAACAGCAACAACAAACAACATCATGTAAAGATTGGCCTGGCCAAATCCATTCACAGTCAAAACAAATCGTTAAAAGACCATAAAAAATCCATATGCAGGCGCAACGAAGGCCAGAAGGAAGAGCAAATGCATTCGAATAAAATTTTACCACCATTTCCTCGAGACATCAACATCAAACTAACGGCAGCAACATCCGAGCCACCTCATAAAAGTAATGATGTCTATGAAGTATCTTGTAGATACAAAAACATCAGCAGCAGCATCAGACGAAACAGCCGGAGAGAAAAAAAAATCAAAATAATTATGGCATACGTCACGGAACTTGGGTTTTTATGTCTTTTATATTGATTGTCATCATGTCACACTAACAGATCGTAAAAAAGTCGTAAAATCTATGAGATAGATACTCCAACTTGAGAGAGAGAGAGTGCCGGAGTAATGAACGCACGCCCCTAAGCCATAAGCAGCATGCAGGATCGTAAATGAACGCCAGGCAGGACCTCACTCAGCTCAGGGATCATTGAGCCGCTTTGAGTGACTTTTAAACTAGCACTGAGCATTGAGACACACTCACTCCGTCTCCGCTCTCTCTCTCGGTCGCTCTCAACCCCTCAGTTGGAAGTGGATTAACCTGGTTCGGTTGCTTTTGTTGCCGCTCAAGTGGCGTCAAGTCGTAAAAAGGCTATAAAAATTTGTGTTTTGTGTTTTGGTATTAACCGCAATTTGTTTATATAGCTGTAAAAATGCCATTCTGGTTCTTGGCTCTGCTTAGCATTTAATTGTCAACGTGAGTTGTGAGCTGTAAGAGTTTGTTTTCGTTCCGTTTCGTTCCGTACTGGTTCGCTCTTTCTTTTTACGAGCCCACAAAGTGGCTAAATCCAATAAAATTTATTTTTACGACAATTTAAATGGTTTTATTTTGAATGTGGAGCTGTTGTTGAGCGGCGACTGTAGCAACAGGTTTGTATGCTCTTCAACGAAGATTTTGGATGGCGGTAGGTACCATACCAAACTGGCTAAGCATTAACTGGCCATTACACGTGATTAATCGCGAGCATAATTTAATGGCGGCTTAATATTTGTGATAAAAAATTCCATAAGTTTTTTGTAAATATTGAAGGGTTCTAGTAATAATTAGAATTAATGAAACTTTATTTAGAAAATTGCAATAATTTTGAATTCTCTGCCTTATATACATTGATTTAAGGGTATTATTTTTGGATTATGGGGTTCTGATTAGTGCGTGCATAGCAAAAAACTGGATTTTGTAATTTTTTCTGGTATTTTCTTCAGTTCCTTTTTGCATTTTTTTCCACAATTATGTATATTACTATCCATAATCCTATCGTTTTACAGTTTTTTGAATTCATATAATATTATAATTAAGTAGAAAAGGTAATTAAAACCTGAACTCTCAAAGATCACTATATGAGAATTCACTTGAACTGTAAATATTATAATATAAATAAAACTCGCAAAATAAAATGAGCTACAAAAACATTTTCTTGTACATATTTAATTTTTTCCAGTGAGACCGCGAAGACGCTAGAAATGTCTCTATCCATGTGACCTCAGAAATCGTCATATAATATAAGTCCCTAAAGTAGCTCGTGCTTCCTTTTCATATTTTATGAGGAAATATTTAAAGATATATGAATCCCGCTGTCCTGTGCTCCTTCAGACTAAAGGTATTTTAATATTTAGTGGATTGAGCCGAATCTATTTGAAAATTTTGTAAATATTGTATAAATCTCTAAATACGTACATTAGGGTGGGTAAATTTTTTTCGGTATAAAGGCTCACCGCGATTTTGATTCTTTGGGTCATTCTAAGCAACTTTGCCCAAGGAACTATGGGTCTAAAATGAATTTCGAGTCTGCCACTTTTTCAAAATAGGTTTTTTTTTTAAATATTCCAAAATCGACTTAGACATTGCATTGAAATGGCCAAAAAACGCAATTTTTTCTCTAGCCAAATGTGTATTTAGGTGTTTTTGGGGTCGAGGAATCCATTTTTGACATTTATTTTTATTTTGATTTTTATTTTTATTTAATGTAACTATATATAATATATAATTTTTAATACATCTATTGTAATATAAGCCCTGTCACACACTAAATTATGTTTAATGTGTAGTGATTTATTTTCGGTACTCATTATTAGATTTTAACCTTATACGTAACAGATGATGGCCAATTTAAAATATATATAACATTTTTTTGTGTTTTTTCCGTTTTTCAATAAGTATTTTTGTATATTTGAATAAAATATTATTTACAAATAATATTTTAATGCATTTATTATCTTGACTGTGTCCTCAATTAAGGAAATTTTTCAAGACTAAATATTAATATATATCCTGAAATTATTTCACTATTTGCTTTATTTCATAAAGAGATTACACGTAACAAGTTGCTTCGATTCAACAATTCTCACCCAAACATACTGACATCACATTTATCCCACTTGAGAGCGGGATTTTCCACAATTCTCTCTTCGGGAATATGACTTTTGTTCAATTCTCATAAATTAACTAACCAACTAATTAGTTGGATCACTCTTACTTATTTGATTTGGCTATTCCAAAACTCAATGAATGTCTACAACAAAATTTTTTAGTATACTTGATTAAAAATGTTTCTATATGATCATCGCATAGTTAATGAAATACTAACCTAACGAGGCATATGTCATGAACGATTGCTGATTGCTATTACAAGTTTTAAGTCAAAAAAAAATGTTGTGCATTGGGCATACAATAAATTTATCTCCCACTTAAAGGAATTTTCGAAAATAACGATTCTCCGAAAACAACTTTCAGCCCTTCAGCACAGAACTGTAGTAACCAAAAGTTGTTTATACCAAAATGCAGTATATCCTAGGATTGGGTTTTTCGAAGTTTCCATCCGTATGTTTGAAAAACTTAAACTAGGAACTACAAAAGCTAGGTACAGAAAATTTTTCAAAATATACGCAATATCTGTCAGGGTTTTGTCCTAATCTATATTTCGAGTCCAGAATAAAATATATAAACATTAAATAGTAAATAATATATACTAACTTACAAATTTAGAGTCATCTAGTGAACCTTCGTATAAAAGTGTTTTTTAGAGTCCAGAATCACGAAAATTTGTTTTCTTCGCTTAAAGTCTAATATAATTTAATTCTCCTTATGTCCTGATACTCCTAGTGGAGCATAGGGGCATCCAAATTTCATAAACAATTTTTTTCGTTAGTAAATAGCAAGCTAGAAAATTGTAATTTTGAAAAATGGTCGAAAATTAGATTTTTTGATTTTGGATTTAGTAATCTGTAAAAAAAAAAGAAATTTAAATCAAGATTTTTGAATTCTTGATTTTAATTCTTAAAATGAAACCAAAAAAATCTAGTATTAAAGAAAAATTTCTTGAATTAAGATACAAAAATATTGAAATCCAATTAAGACCAAAATTTCTAAAATCACGACAAAATTCTTATATTTAGACAAAGAGTTCTTAAAACAAAATTATACTAAGACGAAAAAATCTTAAATTTAAATTTTTGTGGAAATAAAATGTATAGATCTTGTTTCGCGATTTTAGCAATTTTATTGCAAGATTGCTTGGAATCCCAAATTAAGATTTTGGTCACGATTTTAGACTTTTTCTCAATTTACTTCAATCTTAAACATTCTTAACTTTAAGATTTTTCGCTCTCAAAAGAAGTTTACGCGTAATAAAAATGGCTTCAAATTGTTCTTAAAATGAGTCTGAAAAATCTTGTTTTAAGTTAGTTCACAAATCAAAATTTAAATTTTTTAATACGATTTTTGATTTTTTCTCGACTTATTTTTGGAATAAAAATTCCTATTCCAAGATTTTATTGGGCTTAAAATAATCATATTTAATCTAAAATCAAGATTTTTCGGACTTAACTAAAAAATCTTAAATCAAGAACGGCATTTTTACACTGACAACAAAAAAGCTTTTGAACCATTTGGTTACGATTTTATAGCCAAAAATTATAAATCATATCGATTTTTTTATCATATATCATTGTAAAGAGTATATTAATACCATCCATTCTAATCATCTTTTATTTAGGCACACAATTTTGTTCGCGAGATTTTAAAGAATAACTCAAAAACTGCCCAAAACCATGTTTTTCGAAAAAATCTCGAAAATGGTGCTTATGGAGAAAAATGATTGTAATTTTTGTGTTTCTCGACACAAAATTAGTCTAAAAACAATTTTACTAAGGTTAATTTTTCGTGTAAACTAGTGTAATATATAAAATTATCTTAAACTTCAGAGTTATTTTTTTTTAAGTTTTCATTCAAATGGTGGCAGTCATTATCTGCTCAAAAAGTCGAAGTGTTTATCATAAGTTATTGATTTCAACTTAAGATTTAGCTTATACAGGCTTTCCATATTAAATCTTGTTTACTTCAAAAACTGTGGATTAAGCCTCTTATGGGTAATTCCAGAAAGCATTTAAAGTGGCGCCTTTGCTCAAATTCGTTGTTAATGGTTTAGCCACTTAGCTTAGAACTTTTATTCTAAAGCCATTCAATACCATTTTATAAACTTCTTTATATTTCTCTCATACAATTTGGAAATATAGATCCTGCGTTTGGAGCCCTTAATGCTGTGCCCCACTCCACAGCTTGTTCGGTTATTATATCCTCTCTTGATACCATTTAGTGTAGATGTGAGGGCGGTGTAGAATTCGTCTTTAACTTCATCTTGGGCGTCTTCTGTCAAGGCGAAGCATTGCACTATGGAGATGTGCCTAGCACTATATCTGAATCTGGCAGTAATACTCTGTCGGGGTGTCAGGACAAGAGCGTCTGTTTGTGACGTTTGGACACAAAGATTCCTTCATTGTTTCCACCTATGCAGAACTAAATTGCCGTTTGATGTTGTTCTTGCTACATTTCCACTCCATCTCATCTCACCAATTCCAGCTATCGCCGTCCTGAGTTTGACAATCTCACCTTCAAATTGCGCCAGTCGGGATGGTTCCCTTAGAGTTCTTACGTTCCATTGTCCAATTCGTGTCCGTTTTGAAATGCGAATGTTTGGGAAGGGATCATTGGTAATATTTCTTCTTGTTTCGAATAAGTCGAATCAGTCAGAAAATAGAGCTCTATTTCTTCTTAAAACAAAATTATTATTTTTCTTTATGTAAGGTTAACTCAACTTAATTGAACTCCTCAAATAAATAAATAAATAGTAAATATTTTTCGCTATTTTTGGAGTGGTCACGTCTTTTGGAAGTTCTATGTATTCTATATTCCTTCTTAAACTCTACAACACCTTCTTAGAAGAATTTAATACTGTACCACACTTCTAATATATTTTTAGAATTTACTTACACTATTATGTAAGGTCCGCTAATTCTGAGCACTTGTACTTATTAAACTAGGAGAAATGGAATCTTCTTTCATTATCGTTATTTCCAAGAAAGTCGACTCGGATTGTCTCAATAATGAAGCCTCCCTCTGTTTCTACCTTTTTTCAAAAATAAAATATTCTTATTTCTGACATTATATTGTCTATCTCTTAAATGACTTAATTAGAAAGTTTTCAAGTGCTTTAGATGATTTCGTCAGTTACGCCTACAGCCATGCCCTCGTCATCGTCGTTGTCGTCATCATCGTCATTTATGAGCCGCCCTTAACCATCGTCAACCATCAACAACAAAATCCACAAAGTCAAATCCAAAAACTCAACAACTCGACAATCACAAAGGGCAAATACTCATTGCAGCAACTATTTTAAAAGTTTCCCTGTTCCGTCTTTGCTTAACTTACGTACCTCACCATTGCGCTACCCTCGCTAACCCTCCTGGGCCCAGGGGCAATCATCGCCTTCGGGCCAGGCCAGGCCAGGCCAGGCCGGGCGAGGCCAGGGCAGGCCACATAGTTGACGAGTCTCGGCTTGCTCAGGGCTTGTGTGCAAAACAGTCATAAAAATTACAATAAACAATCATCATTTCGATCCGTTTACACCCACTTTGCACGTTTTCGCAAACACTTTGTACTCTCTGCTACGGTACTGGAAAGTGAAAAAGGATTTCATTTTTACCATCCCATTCAGTTGGTTGCTGCTAATAATGGTGCCGTCAGAGCGTCAGGCCGTGGCTAACCAGCTGGTTTGGCTTTGGCTAACAAGTAGGCAAAACCGTGAGTTCGTTCACAACCAAAACAAAAGTGCTCAATTAGTTGTCAGGCCCTAACCATAGAGCTACCCATAACCATGGTCAAAAGGACTTGCTTGCTTGCCATTTGGCTTGATTTGATGAGCAGCACTCTGGGTGCGCAACCTTGTGCAGCGACACCTTCCGCCTGGAAGCAGGCAGAGCTGGTTATGGCTAAATGCCGCATGCAAATTTCCCACTTTGCCAATTGTTTGATGAATTGTGGGCAACAGAAGTCAAGGGTTCATTGGCAGGATTAAGTAGTTGTGAGTGAGTCGTCGTCGTCAGCTTAGGTAAGGTAAGTAAAGTGAAACGAATGTCTTTATTATTAACTGAATGGACCATGGACAGTGGGTCTTTTTTTTTGCATAAGTAGCTTGAATTGATTTGTTTGCGGATTTTGGTTTCATGGTTGATTTTTGACCTCGTAATGATTAGTCTGTGGTTGCAGTTTGAATGGTTGGACCAGAGTTGGCAGAACTCTTAAAGGCTGCTTGAATGATTGGTGGTGGATTAGTATCGAAATGAGCGATTTGGTGATGCCAAAGAGATGGCAAAAAAAAAATTATCGTTTCTTTGGTAAAAGGTGAATATAAGTTGCCTTTAGATGGTACAATCTTTATACTTTTTGTATCGTTTTTTCAGTTTTGCTTGAGCGTTGATAAACGACAATTTATTGTCTAGAGTGGGCAGTTTATGGGTTATTTCTGAGAGTGCTATATTATGTACGGGATTTTATCCTAGATATCTAGAGTTTCAGTCTTTGCACCACTTTTTGAACTATATGGTCTTTATATTAAATTTAATGCCCAAATCTAAGCTATGGAACCAATTTCTTTAAAACTTGGAAACAAGTCTGATTTCTTATATAGGAATTCTTCTTCTTATGTCCTGTTACTCCTAGTGGAGCATAGGGCCATCAGTGATGGTTATTATTTCTAAGACATAGGGTTTGCACCTCCAAGTCCATCGTTCATGTTCAAAGCAGGTAGATTAGCCGCAGGGACACGGTTACCACTTGGAGAATGAATATTCCTCGGGCTTACTCTCATGATTATAAAGAAATATGCGAGGGTTCAGGGTTCTAAAAGTAAGCTGTAAGCTTAAAGTCTGTCCTGACAACTCTGATTGCTGTGACAGTTCGATTTTAAATAGGCCGCCCCTAACCTGGAGAGCAGGCACCTTTTGCGGCCGCTCATTCTGAGTACAGACGCTACGTTTAGGATCGCCACATGATCGCGAAGCCAGGATTCGCCTTCTCACAATTAGCTAGCCCCCAGAACGGTTGTTCAGTGGGTTACCCAGAGGATACTTGACTGAGAGTCGGAAGTTTGTGAGCTGCTTGAAACGTTCTGCAAAGAATCATATCTGGCTACTCCGAAGTGATTGGCGATCAATAAATTTTTTCGCATTAGCATGCATCCTCCATATATATAAAATAGAAATTTAGATATATATATGTATATTTATTATATAGACATTTTTTTTTATAGAATTGTGATCCTGATTTTTTTTTTAATAATACGTGAGAAGAGTTTCACTTTATGATGAGATCATTTGCTTTTAATGCAACATCTTAACTTATTCAATCTGCTTTTGATTTTTCTAAAACTTTACCTTATTAAATACATATTAAAATTTTTGATCTTTCTTTATTAATAAAAGATTTCGACAAATATAATTTTTAAACGTTTTATTATTTGCTTGAATAGGATTTTATAGGGACTTAGTTTAGAATCGTAATTTCTCTACAATTTAATTCAACAAAAATAAGATCATCTGCCTGTAGTCGCTGAGTTTCAAATATGAGTTATAAAGATGAAAAAAATCATCTTTCAAGTGCATTAGTTGCATCTATAAAAGGGTATCTGATGGTTCAAAAACAATTTAAAATTAAATTTCTCTTATGTGGAATCTATAAAATTGATCCTTTAAGGATATGGAAGGCATCTGCAAATCTGCAACACATAATTGCAGCGACCATTATTTGTGCTCTTTTGTTCAAAAGATATTTCAATTCAGTTTTTAAAATAAAAATGGCATAATTTTTATTTATTTTTATAATAAAAATTGCAGAGTTACTCTTATTTTAAATTTGTAAATAAAAATTTACCAATATATACGAATTTAAAAATGAGAACTATTTCGCGTTTTTTAAAAAAGTTGATATTTATTTATTATTGCATGATTATATTTCTTTGTGAAGAAATTATGAAAAAATTAAAAAAAAAATATTATTTCATGATTATTAGTATTATTTTAATTATTTATCAAATTACCCCAAACTAATTTTTTTTAATCCGTTGACTCCAAAATTGTTTTCCCCAGGTTCTATCACTTTACACTTTACGTCAGGGTTTTGACAGGAAACCCCTATATACTCGTAGATTTGGGATTGATTTGATTTAGATTCAAAATATTAAGAAGACATGATTTGACCTGTCTCCGAATGTGCTTCGACGGCACTAAGGAGGCGTTGGATACACTAAATTTACCTAAATTATGATAGAGTTGACTAGAGAAGTATACCGCAGTCTGTCTTTATGAACTCCTAGATCTCAGAAAAAATGTTACGTTAAATCAAACAAATAAATATTTATCATAGACTAGTGAGCCCGGCAGACGTTGTCCTGCCCAAACTGTTTGAATACTCTTAATGTGAATAGACATCGTAAGATACTCTAGTTAGCTTATCTGAAAAAATATAAGATTTTTAGATTAGTTTGCAGCTCGATTCAAACTTGCACCATTATTAGTCGAATGTTGCGCTTCACGGGTCTGTCTTAAACGAATTCTTTCACGTTTATTGCGATCTTCACGTTCCTGGGCAAAACTATTAGATTGATAATTAATTTGATTCGTTGCATTACTTCCAATTGAAATACATCTTACATTGATCGGTTAGAAGACGGCATTCCCAATTGTCCTTATGCTTTTTTAGCCATCACCAAGCATAGATCTTCAATTTGAATTAAAGCTTCATTGTAAACTTCCGGCGTAAATTCCATCAATGGATTACGTTTTGCTTGACGTAACCGAAACAAAATATATTTTGCAAAATAATCTTGATATTTTACCCACAATTCAGGTGGATTTGATGGTAAAGATGTTGACAAAATAATCGCAAATAGAACATGTAAATGATATGGATGAGCAGTAATAGCAGCATCTGCTGAAGTTTGATCCCAGTTCAAATCATTTTCCAACAAATTCAATTTTTGACATGCCTCTCGATACGTTGCATACAATAGGCCAATTCCCGTTCTCAATGATTGAAACGATGTTGGGCCTCGAACATTGATTAACAACAATACCAGTTTTTGTATATATGGCAATATATGTGTATATCTCAAGAACCAATACACAGACACACATCGCAATAGGCCTAAAACCTCGGTATTGACAACTTCTAACACACGCAAAAATCAGATTTGAAATTCATTGACGCGTTCATGAGAACATCCGTAACACGGAAATCATAAGTTTCTTTTATATATATACGAGTAGATATACCTTTTACAAAAGAAAGCAACATTTTTGATAAAAGTAGATATCGGTAGCTATTTATGTGACCCTTATTCACAAAGAAACGTTAATGTTTTTAGCAAATTTTATTTTTTTTGCCTATAACATTTTTTCTGTTAATATTTATCCAAACAAGTTCCTCAGACTATCAATACAATATTTTGACGTAAATGTGGTTAGAGGGTGCCAAAAACTCTGTATTCAATCCCTTACAAATCGCTATATTTTGCTTCGGATCGAAGTTCTAATGATGCTTGACCCTTAAGTCGAGTAAATTTTAATAGAATGTAATCCTTAGCCAAATAAGCAGAATCAAAATCGTCCCTATGTGATTTCCCATTCAAATATTTCTTTGTGAAAATCTCATCATTACGATCTCATTATCTCATCATGATAGCACTTAAGGTTAATTAGTTCCATTAGTTCTCCAAATTGGACATTGTTATTCCTTTCAAATTTTTGTATATTTCGCATACTACATACACTCCGTAGTTTTTCCAAGAACTGCAGATAAACAACCTTCTATAACACTCCAAAGCAATACAAGTGAAAAACAACTGAAATTCGCATATTATTTTTATTTTTGTGAAATATATTCGCACACAAATCGGATTTAAGCTTAAATCCGCAAATATTTATAATGCCGTATTAAATTCATAATGCAGAATGTTTAATGCATAAATACATAATAAAATTTTATGACTTTTACCTTATCTTGTCACACAAAAACAATAATAAACTTTCATTTAAAAATAAAATAGCAAAAATTGCAGTTTGCCTTTTGTTGCAGTTGTTGCATTTTACGAGTATTTTATTGTGCTGCAGCTCTGCTTGCCACCAAACCGAGCTCCACCGACCGACCCATCCCAACGTGGTACGTGCAACTGCCAGTATGGTAGTGGCAGGCGCCACATACGCCATGGAACAACATGGTTCAACGATGAGGACTGACCAATTCCTGCGCCAATCGAGCGCCAAACAATTTGTCATTTTTTTGTATAGACCAAAGGGGCAGCAGGAAGGGAGCAGCTGATGCGGCTGAAGCCACTGTCCGATGATCAATGAGTTGAATTATGATGAGGATTTATGCTTGACACTGTCGCAGTATGCAGATAGTGCGAGACAGCTGGACAAGAGCAGCGGGGTAGGGCTTGGGACACAGTAGTAGTGAAACAGTCGAAGCGTTCTATAGTAGTGTATAAATGGACAAACATTTTACTGGCACTGGGACTGGCGCTAGTTTTATGGCAACCACTTCCCTTGCAGCGTCGCGTTGTGTCCATGCCCCGCCCTGCTTGCTGCGCCCCGTTTTCATTTGCCCACCCGCTCTATGATTTATTAAGTGTTAATAAAGAACTTAAATCCGTTGAATTGCATTTTGCATTTTCTATTCTGTTCTGTTTCTCTTTTCTGTTCTGACTTCTTTTTTTTGCATTCGCTTTTGTCAACGTGATTCGTGTTGACGCCAGTCGAGAGGCGCCATTCGCCGTGTCCATGGCGACAATAATGAAAGCCCCATTCAGCCCAGTCAACCGGATCGCGCTCAGGATTTCCTTATCAATGCGCTCCATATTCGCGAATCGCCGATTGCATTTTTGTGCCAAACAATTTCGCAATAAAATTTCGCATTGCCTGCAAATTAAAATTGCAATGTAATTGGTTAATCCAGGCGTACATTATTGGTCGTTCTTGTTGGCCTGGTCTATGGTGGAGCGGACGGATGATGGCTGGGACGGATGGAGAGGGAGTGGGTTTCATAGAGGCAGTGCGTGATAGTTTCCATTTCATTTTCATTTACATTTTTATATTTGTCTTTTTGTTTTCTTTTTAATACACTGTACCTTGAGTTAAGGGGTATATTAAGCTTGTGCAAAGCTATGCGGTAAAGAGAAGGAGACTCCGTAAGTCGCCCAATAATAGCTACAATACAACGATTTCTGTCACAGCTGCGGCCATAGGGTGAAGGAAAGCGTCCAACACATGCGGTCTGACTGCCCTGCTCTTCTTATGAAACACACTCAGTGTAAAGTCCTTCTTTAAAAACCTGGACAGTCTGACAAGTCTGCCCATAGCGAAATTGGCTCTTTTTATCTAATCCTCGAACTTGTTCACCAAACAGGATGATTGGGCACGCACAGAACTTACTCTTTCCCTCCCTCCCCAATGGCATAACCTTCTCCCCTCAGTTCTCTTAAGTCCGCAAGGTCTCCAGATGATCTCGAGCGCAGTCTAAAAAGAAATACCCCAACAAATTGTTTGCTGAATTGGGTTACGAACTCTTAAATAATATAAGAATTAAATCGTACAAATTTTGTTTGACCATTCTTTCGTAGAGGGGCTACACGATTTTAATTAAAAATTTATGTAGTGCTTGAAAATCCTAAAAAAAAAAAAATATTATATCTTCATAAATAGACGAAATTGGCCTCATTTTTTTAGTTATATGGTGTATGACTTTAATAATGTTGGCTCAGTGCTTAGTCATTCTACAAAATTTCTTAGCTTCAAATTTGGTTTCGATGTCTTCACAAATAGACAAGTTAAGCTCCTGCTACTGTTTATTTTACTCTATATAATACTCCCTATATATAAGAAGCGAAAAAATAAAAATAAATTCATTTTATTTTATCTGAAAAAATATGAACTTGTGTACTTGGAAAAATTCGTAATAGGAACTAGTTTCATAAAGAGAAGTTCGTTATAACGAAGTTCTTTATAGAAAGTTATATTGTATAGAAAATAGTGTTATAGTAATGTTCGTTCTTAAAAAGTCCATTGTACCGAAGGTAGTTATAAAAGAGTTCCTTTTAGAGTAGATAGTCGCAGGAAAGTTCGTTGTAATGGAATTCGTTATAGAGAATTTATTATACAGAAGTTCGCTATAAAGAATAAGGTCGTAGAGCAGGTCGTTGCTGAGAGGTAATTTTTGGAGACTACAATTATAGATGAAATCCTTAACGATCAAATGGTTATACAAAAAATTCGGTATAGAGAAGTTCGCTATAGAAATGTACGTTATAGAGAAGTTAATTATTGAAAAGTTCCTTATGGAAAAGTTTCCTATAGCGAAGCTCGTTATAGGGTAGTTCTTTGTATAAAAGCTCGGTACAGAGCAGATCATTATAGAAATGTACTCTATATAAGATTTCGTTATCGAAAAATTCCGTACAGAGAAAATCGATTTAGCAGACTTCCATTATAAAAAATGGCGTATGTAAAGTCGGGCGCGGACGACTTTGGGAGACCCTGTACCACTACCTTGCAATAAAATCCGGTTCCTTCACAAAAAATCAAAAGCAGAAGAATTTTTAAGCAAAAAATTTTTGTTTTGACCTAACGTTTCTATGGGAGCTATATGATATGGTCAACCGATTTCGATTAAATTTAACACAGTGCTTTAATACTTTAAAAAAGATCTGGATGCCGAATTTAGTTTAAATATCTTTGCAAACAGACGAAACACAACGAATTTTGTATAAAAAGCTTATTTGACCTATGGGAGCTATATGATATAGCCAACCGATTTTGATCAAATTTAGTACAGTGCTAAGGAACTATAAAAACACTTACGAATACCAAATTTGGTCCCAATATCTTAACAAACAAACGAAACACAAAAAATTTTATTCAAAAATCGGTTTTTTGGAAGATCGGCCCTATGGGAGCTATATGATATAGTCAGTAGATTTTTTTTTCAAATTTGGTACAATGCTTGGGTACCCTAATAAACTTCTGAATCCCAAATCTGGTTACGATATCTTCATTAAAAAATTAAATATAGCTTATATTGTATAAAAAAAATTATTTCGGCCGATCGGTCCTATGGGAGCTATATGATATAGTCAACCGATTTTTTTTTAATTTTATAGAATGCTTGGTACTCTAAAAAACTTCCAAAAACCAAATTTGGTTACGATATATTAATAAACAAACAAATTATTTATCTTAAACTTTTATATTTTTTCGAGGTCGTCTGAAACACCCCTATGGGAGCTATATAATTTAACCCCGACATCAAAAAATAAAATAAACTTGTCTCCTATGGAATAATATGGGATCTAGCTCTTACCATCTCTGAGATCTAGGCGTTCAAACGTTCAGACGGACAGACATGGATATATCGACTTCTCTAGTCACCCTGTTCATATTTTAGGTAACTTTGGGGTGTCTCCGACGTCTCCTTCTATATGGTACATACATTTTCGGCTTGCACAAACTTAATATACCCTTTGTACCATACGGTACAGGGTATAAAAAGTTCCATGTAGAGAAGTTCGCTATAGACAGTTCGACTGTATTACAAGTTCCCTATATTAATTTTATTTTTTACCTTATAATAAGTTAATTTTGTTTTTGGACAAGGCATAGCTCCGATATAAAGAAATATACTTCTTTATTTCCTTCTAATAAGGGTTCTAAACAAAATATTTGATTGATTTGATCTACAAGTTCTTACAGACAGATATAGTATATGTCTTTACTCACTCTGCTCATAATTTATGTAGATTTGGGCGTCTCCGTCTTCTTTGGACTATTAATATTTCGTAGGACCCTCTTTGGCTTCAAAAATGGCATTTCAACGACTTCCCATACTTATTACCAATTTATTGATCAGCTTGAGGAGTAGTCCTCTGTTCGGTATCTAAAGCTGTTGTTCTAGTCCCATTGAGTGAGAAAAGTTAAGGATTCTCTTAATAATGTAGACACCCGAAACATTCTTATGAAGATATTCTTTCGTATTGAACTTGGCTGCATTGATTCTTGTCTTTTTATTAAGATTTTGGATTTTCTGGTTCTCTTTAAGCACAAATGAACCCTTCTTCCCAAAGAGCAGAGATTTAAAAACTTTCGACGAATTCGAAAATAGCTATTCACCGAACTCAGTAGATTTTAGCCAAGTGTATCAAATTAAATTAAGTTTGTTACCAATTGTTATCATTATGTTATCAGTTTGTCAACACGCATCAGTTTAGTTCCGCTCTCGGGCTGAGTAATGTTCTTCTCACAACTTAAATTACGCTTCTACAAAGTGATCGAAATCTAAAGAATTTTCTCCCAGCATTTGCATACAAAGTGTTTCAGGTAGTAACTTATTTCCCAGCCCAAAGTAAATTGAAGCAAACAGTAGCCGTAGAAGTTTAGGTAGACAGTCTTACGATTTGCAGCCCTCAGGGCGAAATCAGCCAAGCTCACAGTTTATGCCAAAAAACTAAACCCCAACAAGTCTTGGCTCTCAGGCATAAATTATGGCCAAGTAGTGTCCAACACTCAGCTAGCGGGTTGATGGATTGCCTCAACTGCAAGACAGGTGGTGTTGGTGGATAGGGGGTGGTGCTCATGCTCAATCCCATTTGGTAAGTAGCACAAAGCGGCACAGAGCAATTACACAGCTAATTTAATTACCACTCCCACCCACTGTTTAATTGGCCATAATCGCTCACAACGAGCGCGGGCGCTGATGGCAAAGTAATCGATAAACACACACAAACATTGCCACTCACATGAACAAGTAGCAACTGATTCTATTTTGGATTCGATTTTTTTCCGTTTTCAATCCGGCCGACGCAGATCTGTGCGCCACTTACGCAGCTAATAAAGCAGCAATTTGGCAGCTGGAAGCGCCGCCAATGCCACCACCAACGTGCAACATGCCTCGGTTTCAGCCGACGCCAGCGTTTTCATCTTCATCGTCGCCTTATAAAAACAAACATCAAAAGAGACTGGTTCTCACCGACGTCGCCAGCGATCCCAAGATCAAACGCCAACAAATGTTTGCCTTTATTTACAAAGCATTCATTGGAAAGTGAGTACACAAAAGTTTCCGAATTGTGAGGAGATTTTCGGATAGTTGGGTTGTTCTTTTTGTTTATGTATGCTTTGCCATGTCTGTCTATAAAGAATTGGAATTCTTTTTGGGGCTCTACTTGGGACCGCACCTGTTAGATTGCACTGTTGAAGGTTTTGAAGGGCGCTTTTATCGCCGCACTTCAGATTTATTATTCAAATCGTTCAGATTTTCAAAGTCAATATGTTTAGCTTGGGATGTTTGGTGGGGCTTTGAAGCGCGCTGTCCGTGTCGACAACTTTATTGGCCGACAAATGAGCGAATTTGATACATGGTCTATAACGTGGGCCATAGATCAGTCAAGTGGATGGTGTGAAGCTTAAGAGCGGGTTACCTGTGCAAATGATCACAATGATCACTGAAACTTGCGATCGTGGAAAACTATGTTGGGTTCAAGAGTTTTGAAATTTTCATTCTTCAGCCTATAAATTAAATTAAGTCTTATACACGGAATGGGGTAACAGGTGAAAAAAGGAGACCTTCTCTACGGTATCTTAAAATTCTGACGTAATACGTTAGTTCTGATCCCAGATTCGGATTCTACGCAGCAAGCTACTTCGGAAATGATACTTAGCTTAACAACTAAACCACGTTGATCTATGTACTACTACTACTACCACTACTTATTCTGGACTCCCAAGTGGAGCATAGAGCCTCTTGGTTACATTCATCGTGTTGTCGTTATAACGTGAAATTAGCACCTCCAATTCCTCAGTGCTGGTTGCCGTAACAGGGGGATTGACCAATAATTGTTGGGTACCCCTTACGTTACCATTATTGTTTTGTTCCATATTATTCTGACATCTTTTTTTGAGAATCAATGAGTGATGGGTTCAAATATTCTTTAGTTAGAAGCCGCCCCTGATATCCGGAAACAGACGCTTACCTGATGGCAATTTGGCTGCCAAAAAGGCTGGGGTTTGTTGTGGACTGCTCTAAGCTTCAGGACTCTTCCTCGACCTAACCGACATGGGTGGCCCTACAGATTGCTATGCTACCGCCGGCGTCACTATTTTAGGGGTTCGCAACGCCTTCATCCGTTTGTACCTTCTGTGCAGGTATATAAATAATCGGTCCGTTGGCAGGGGGATAACGAAAAAATGGTTTCGAACAAAAATTTATTTATTCCAAAACTTAAAAATATCGACCTTTTTAAAAAATCTGTCTCATTTTAAAAAATCGTGCCAAAACTATTTGTATGAATTTCTTGCAAATACTTCTTATTTAGAGTATTGTTACAAAAAATGGGATGCACTAAAAGAAAAGGGGCTGGTTCACTTCGGTTAGATTGGTCTTAGGAGGGTTATTGACTTCGAAGTGTATATATCAGAGTTCGCAAAAGACTGCTAACCCATTTTTCGAATATCCCTTGGATCGGCCGCTGGATAAGTGCGTTAGCTCGGTATAAGCCAAATTTATCGAGAGACACAGTCCCCGAACACGGATTTATTTTTTTTTCTAAGAGGGTTCCTTACAGAGAGGTGGGGCACTACTTTGAAGTTAAAGCTAAAGACATTCCGCTTTCCGCATGAATAGCAGCAGGTCTTTTTTTAGTATTGACCTGAGATGGAAGAGACAAATCCGTTCCATTCCCATGTGACAGGATCTGCCCCATACCAGCGCTGGGCAGTCACAGAAAATATTTCTGGTGGCTTCATCGTCTTCTAGACAGAGCCTGCACTCTGAAGAGTCCGATAGGCCAATTTTCTGTAGATGGTATCTAATGCTGCCAGGAGCTTTATGTCCGCTCTGTCAAGACCTTTTGTCTTGATCGCATCCAGAGGTTTGACAAGCACTTTTGCTTGATGAAGCCACGGAATGCACAACCAGCATCTTCACTGTTTTCCTGCGGTCCATTTGTTTATCAAGTTTTGATTGTGGACCAAGCAATACCACAAAACGGCGCATGAGATGTAGTCATGGTGGAGGCACCCTGTCGTGCTAGATCGTCAGCGATCGTACCATCCACTCCAGAGTGTCCAGGTACCCAACATAGTTTGGAGGTAGTTGTGGCATTCTTTAACCCTCCTGGAGGAGATGGTACAGGATGACAATGCCCTAATAGCAGCTTGGCTACCTGATAATCTCCAGATGTTTGCTCCCCTAGTTCCCTTGAGAAGGATACTAAGGGCGCAGATCTCTATGGCATGAATCTCCGCTTGAAAGACGATGGGCCAGATGCCAATTGCGGTAGAGATTCTAGTGTTAGGGTCCTTCCGAACCCTGATACCCCAATAAAAATAAATTGAGCTTGATTAATCCCTAAATCTCTTTATTTGCTAGTTTAGCAGGATGTGAAAAAAGAGACAACAGGTTGTCCTAGACCAGGGTCGTAGAGAGAGAAACCGGATACAGGGCGGAAAAATGTACCTGCCTCTCTGTTCCACCTTTAGCTCGAATCATTGTGTTCGGCAGTAAACTCCTGGCCCAGAGGGAATCCCGCCTCTTCCCTCTCGACGCACCTAACTAAGAAAAAAAATAACATTATTTTGATAGTAAGAACCTCTATTAGATATTGTATTTCTTAAACGAAAGCCCATTTGAGACGCATCAAAGTACTTGCCTAACAGTCCAAATCTAGGAAAAAAAATAATGCCCATCTTCCAGTGTCTTGATGGATTCGTGAACGCAAATTTCGCATTTAAATGTGCAATTGGATAACTATTACTTGTCGCAGCTCGGAGACGTTCAATTTTTCTTCATTTGGCGCGGTAAAATCAATAAAATGCCGCGAATGGTTCCACAGACCGAGAGTAGAATCGAACGTAGTAGCCAGAGTTACATACAAATTTTCCAATTAAGCAAAACACGTTTTCTAACGATTATTTTATGCAA
Organism: Chymomyza amoena; assembly: GCA_037043745.1. Classification (NCBI taxonomy): domain Eukaryota; kingdom Metazoa; phylum Arthropoda; class Insecta; order Diptera; family Drosophilidae; genus Chymomyza; species Chymomyza amoena. Next base: position 253,327 of record JBAMAX010002355.1, on the reverse strand, counting down.
TAGAAACCAAGAGACAAAGTAAACGAAACCAATTAAGGCTATCAACGACTTGGCTTGGATGACATATAAATCGTGGGGATTCGAATCATTCGGCGGAGTTGGATTTCGTTCGCATTGGGGTAGGGCAGATGCAGTTCGCTTGATTTGACGAATTAATGAATAAGTTGACGTGCCGCATGGACTGATGGACGGGTGGACTGACTGTGCCACAATTGGGCGTGCATTTGTTTAGTTGGCAGCCACCGAGCTGTTGTAATTGCCACAGCGCTTAGGTGGCATGGGTGGGCGGAGTGAGTGAATGTCTTCTCAGGTGTACTCATATGAGAGTGCATGCCACGCTTTGCAGTTGCAAGCAGCATTGGATTTCTTGACGAGTTTGTTGTCTGACTTTGACTCTGGGCTCTGTGTGGTCGTTTAAAATATTTGTGAGATTGCATCCGCAAGATACGGGCGAACTCAAATCCAAACTGAGTGCTCGGTCACAAGTCAGCGACGGCGTTCCAAGTTGTTTGCCTATTTTCATGTTTATGTGCAACATTTCCAACCATTTCCACAATTCAAATTTGCACACAAAGTGGCAATTTGGCCCAAAAACCGCTGCCAGCGCCTTTTATGGCATTGCCGCAACTGCATTGCTCCCTCCAGACGTTGCTCCAAGGTGCAACGAGTTGGTGCAACTTGGTGCAACTGGCAACTGGTAAGCTGGCATAATTGAATTGAAGCGTTCTTCGCGTTTCTTCAAATGAACGTCAATTAAAAATGCATCATAACGCCCCCAGCGCCATTTCATAAACGTTGCCTTAATTTATGCCCCTCCAGCTGTTGGTTGTTCAACGTTGCCCCACGCCGTTGGCCATCAACGCCACCAACAACTGGTCTTGCTCATAAACCAGTCGTCTCTTGACTTGACTTTAGCAACTGGCATAATAGGTGCGTGTTGTTGCTGATTTTTTTGTTGCATTTTTTTTGTGATTTGGTAGCCATCCCACCTAGGTAGCTATGTGTCCAAGTCTATGCCCTTCCGAATGGGGCGTTTTACGAATTTGATTTCAGTTGGGCTGGGTTTTTGCGAAGCTCTAATTTAAGCTACTTAGTAAAAAGTTCTGTACGCAAAAGAAAATCATGGGAACCATGCAAATTAAGGCTATGTGGTTAGTTAGCAATCCAAGTCAATTAGGAATGAGCCACTTCTAGGGAAAACAAGGATTCTCAGCTTGGTCCGACTGGTGCGGTAGATATTATGGCATAAAAAATTAAGTGCAAGACGGTAAATTAATTTTAATATCTAGCAAGTTTTGGCTAATTTTTGCTTTAATTTTTAAGTGATCTCTATGCTTAGGCTGAAGCAATCGCCATATAAAATCCAAATTGAAAAAAAATAATTCTTAAATTAACAAATTTTCTTTTCAAAAAGAACTGAAACTTCTGAAACTATGCTCATCTGCTCAGATCTTGCTTCAACTTTGCAGAATTCTATTTTTGACCGTCCTCAAAATAAAAGTTTTGTTTCTAAGAAGTGCCACACTTTTTTCGATCATAAATAATCATTGCACTCAAAAATCAAAACATTATAAATTAAATGCAATATTCAGTATCGATCTTACAATTAATTAAATCGATCTTAACTTACTACTAAGTACTACAATACAATTTAAAAAAACAAGGTAATAATCTTATATATAAAATTCTCGTGTCACAATGTTAGTTATCGTACTCCTCCGAAACAGCTGTAGCGATTCTCGTGAAATTTTGTGTGGCTATTGGGTAGGTCTAAGAATCGGCCAACATCTAGTTTTCATACCTAAGTGATAAGGGTTGTCCACCTTTTTTTTAAAGTAAAAAATGTTCCTGTGCAGGATTAGCTGTCTAAGCAAAACTTATAGAGAATATATATGATTTTCAAAAAGTTTCCGGAATCATCACAGTATGGCGCGCTCAGTCACCCAATTTGAAATCTCTTTTTTTTTAAATTGCCACATCTGTCATTGGCATTCTATGAAATTTTCAGTTTGATAGTTTGACATTTGTAAAAGGAGTATTTTCGGTTTTTTACTATTTTAAAAATGGCATTGAATTTGCAACAACGAGATCGAATTTAATTTTGCGTTAAAAATAGTGCGAAGTCACTGGAATTGTTACTAAAGTTTTTGGGCAACGATTCTCTAAAGAAAACAGTAATTTTTCAGTGGCACGAACGATTCAGAAGTCCTTTAACGATAATGAACATCGACGAAAATTTATCTTTAGAGAGTTGCCATCATTTTGGATACGTTCAAGATATTTCAGTTAAAGATTTGGGCCTCAGATGCGCCACTGCAAAGCTGGTGCCGAAATACCTGAATTTCATACAAAAAAGAAGATATCCGCATAAAAGATATGATTTCCAAGACCATTTGGGCAAAAACGGAATGAATACCATCCAACAATTACCGAATTCCCTTAATTTTGCTCCTTAAAAGTTTTTCGTATTCGGTGGAATCAAAAATCCCCTCCGTGGAAGGCGTTATAGCAACCGAGATTAGGTCATGGAAAAATCGAAGATGGCTCTGATGGCCATACTGCAAACCGATTATAAAAAGTTTTGAGTTTGGATCAATCGCTTGCATAAGTGCATTGAGTCGAAATGCATCATTCCAATATCGATTTGGAAAAATAATTTTAAATTTTGTTTTTTTTTGAATAAATTCCGAAAGCTTTTTGACCAAAGTAGTACTAGAAATACTAGAGCATACGTTCTCGAACATATATTTTTCTTTCTATTGGAATGATGCATTTTTACTATTCCGAAACATTGATCATCTTCTTCTTCTTGTAAAATTCACTAAAACTAAGCTTTTGAAAACTTTATGCACTGGTGGTCAACTGTATATGAGATTGTATGAAACTATAATAAAATAAAACTTTTCTTTTTTCTTTTCAGAGAAAGCTTCAGACGATACTAAATAATCTAAATAGAAATAATAAGGAAACTTTTAAACATCTGAAGTCGACGTTGCAGTTGCCATGGCCTCAAGTGGTATATCCTGGAAACCAATATAAACTTAGAACGAAATTTTGCGGCTATCTGACTGCAGCATTCTCAATAAAATAAGCACTTTGGAAATTAAGGTAAGTGCACGGAATATTATTCTCATTCAATTTAGAAGACGTTACTAATAAGCAGGGGCTGAGCCCTAAGAATAATTTTAATTTAAAGATTTTTTTAAATTTTGTAATATAAAGTTATTGCACCGTAAATGTTAGTGGAACATAAAACTTATTGAAGAATATCATTAATTATATGTTTTACGTTTGATATTTAATTTTTAGCTGGAAATATCGAAAATATATCAGACAAAATATAATCATGTCGTGGAAATAAACGACAGAAATCTCTGCTACTCATTTTGGCTGAAACAATTATTTTAAAGTTAAAATCTTACGTTTTTTTAACTAAGTCATGAGTAGTCAAGTCAAAAAATTTATTTCAAATAGCTTTAATATGTTTTAAGTTCATACGATGAATGAAGCATAGATCCTAAGTTCATATATTGAGGTAAATTGATCAATACTTGGCGAACAGTGAACTGGTTTAGGTTCACATGATGCTAATTACCAAATGGTATATAAGCAATCATACGAATAGTTATAAAAATAATTTTTATGCAAAATTTAGGGGTTAAAGATTTACTTCAAGTTTTAAATTTTTACCGAATGACGCAAAAAAGTGCACGAGCTTGGCTGCGCAGAAAACTGGCTTAATTTTTGTATGGCAGCTATATGAAATAGTGGACCAATTTATTTGCACTAAAACACTAAAACGGATTTAGAAATTTGGCGCCCCTAGGCAGCAGCAAAATTTGGTTTTCGTAGAAAAATTACTGCTTATCAATTAAAATTTTTAAGTCTGTATTTTTGGATAGCAAATTCATTGATAATTTCATTACGATCTAAAGACATGAGTAAATCTGACTCTATTAAGCGTACGCGTTCAATCGTTCTGCAGCCAGTGTTGATCATAAGTAGTTTTTCACTCTCCGCAGTACGGAAAATGCTACTATTTGACACGGGTGCGTAAACGGGCATTCGGTATGCTATATAAACATTCGGAAATACTGTGTGGAGGTCATTGCTTCTCAGTAATTTGAGCAAATCAAGAGGAGAATTTTTTTCTACATACTTTCCAACGCAATAATTTTTGAATAAAATCATCTCATTGGCGAACGATACTTCGATATCTTCATCGTAGAAATTGATTAATTCAGTTGATTTTTCACGAATTTCTTTTTCATTCAAACAATGCATATAAGTGATGACTGAAAATTTTTCATAAAGAACTTTGTACGCTACCTCCTTTTTTTTGTTATTCCGATGAAATTCTGTTTAAAATGACATTGTAGGTATTTATTCTAAACTTTTCCCGACCAACAAGTTTAACTCCTCCATCTCAAAATTCATCGCATGTTAGTTTCTTTGTCTTTTTTCGCGTAGTAACCGTTTTATATTCTTCGAGATTCTCCGCTTTATGTCCGGGATTTTCGATAAATTGGAGAAGATGTTCTACAGGAACTATTTCTACTTTCATATATATTATGATAAATGTGAAATATCAAGTAATATTTGGCTATCTTGATTTCTTCGACAATTTTGTCCAGGAATTTTTTCACTAGAAGCTCGATAAACTCATTGCAAATTGTTTTTGATAAATAACTTCTGCTGCCGCTACCTTTACCGCCAAATTTAGTAATATGTTCAGCAAGAAATGGATCGAATTGAGCGATTAATTCGAGAAGCATCGTGTAATTACCATTATGTCGTGAGCCAAATTTTTCGCCGTAACCCCTCAATGGAAGTCTTCGTGTGGCTAAACATTTTATGACGGCTACGACTAGTTTCAAAACCTTTCTCCAGTAAAAGATTTCTTGATCACGTAAAAGTGCGATGTCTGTATCGATTCTCTTCTGAATTTGAGCTCTGTCCTTGAATTAAGTACTGCAAGCATGATAAGCGTTGGAATTTTCGTGAAATGTGATTCGATTCCAGCATTCTTCTAGTCGTTGAATCCACCGTTGGCGAAAGACGAAAATTTGAATACCGTGCAGGCCATAAAACATGATTACGGATTAAAGTTAAGTTGATCGAGATAGGTGATATCAATCGTAATCCATCAAAAACACCGTGACTTAAATCAATACAATCGATATCTTAATTGCTTGGAATAGGGCTTCGAACTACTTCCGCATACACCAAATTCTCCAGCTCAGTCGATTTTTTGCTGTCCTCATAACTGATGGGCAACGTCGCTGGAAAGAAACTTAGCAACGATGAGGAGGTAATCGCCAGGACTTAGGCCTATTTTAAAGCAAATACGAACTTTTCAGCCAACCTGTTATTTATATGCGTTTTACATTTTTGTGTAGCTTGTTCAAAATTGTTCCAACATTTTATATAGCTTCCATACAAAAATTTTTCTCTATTTCAGATGTGTTACTGTTGATATTGTGGTCTTCGATATCCAAATGTTTATAAGCAAAGTCTTATAGTTTATCTGTATCTTAAAAATATTACAGAATACCAAATCTTTAAAGTGTAATACTAAGCTCATCCAGTTCAACTGCTCTTTTATTCCACATAAAGACCATGTGAGCTGCCTTAAAGCATTTCAATTATAATATTATATAACGTACACATATTTTATTATCTGCCACATCACTACATTAACACTTATGATATAAAAAGTAACATACATAAGTATATTAATAGAGCTTTCAAAACCCAAACTACTCGGGAATTTTCATTATTATGACTAGTCCTATATCATTAGACAAATAAAATTGCCTTTTAAGCATTTACATTACATCTAATAAAACAGATGCTCCGCAAATTGCTCGAAATATATATACTCATCTGTATATATATACATATGTATATATATACTGCTCGTATGTACTTACAACAACAGTATGAATGCGAGATATGTGACATGGAAACAGTTACAGTTACAGCAACAGTCAAGAAGCAACCAACAACCAACAACAAACAGACAGACTTACATACACATAAAAACATTTTTGGTATAGGGAACAAATTATGCCCGACCATGGACACGTGATGTGAAGCAGCAGCAGCAGCAGCAGAGAAGGCGCCAAAAAGCAACCCAAGGACCAACAGCAACAACAACAACAACGAATACCAGCCACATCAACGTCAACGTCATCCTACAGGAGCAGCAACAACAACAACAACAACAATCCCCATAACGAACGAACTTTGAATATACTCGTAAGATTCCCGAGTATATTAGGTAGCAAAATTTTTACGAGCTCATTATGGCTCATTTCGGCGATTGTTGTGATCCTTTTATGCGCTTTCGAATGGCTTTAAATGGTTATGAGGCTATTTTGTCTGTCGCCATCGTCGCCGTCGTCGTCGCCGTCGACGTCGTCATCTCTGTCGCCAATGCCGCCCATTGGCAGCATCCTGCGCAACCCCCCCTGCGCTCTACCATGATATTTAGTTTGCAGTCAGTTTCAGTTGCGACTGCGATTTTTACTTTGCTCCTGCTCTCCGTTGTTGTTGTTTTTTGTTGGTTTTTTTTTTGTTTGGTTTACTTTTAGCTACGCTTTCCGTTTGTGTCAGTGTGTGTGTGTGTCGCCATCATGGTTGTTCCTTTGGCTGCTTGTTGGTCGTCGTCGTCGTCGTCATTGTCGCATATTTGGAAAATCTGACTGTTAGCTGCGATTTCGTTGCATGTGTATATCTGTGAGTATCTTAAAGATTCCCAGTCGGAACTCGTGTAGTAAGTAGTAAGTATTTAGTTGGTTACTAAAAGATATACACATGTATAAGGAATCAAGAAGGAAATCTTCTACGACAAAACCTACTAAAAATTAACATTTGATGCTTTAAGCATAAATCCGATAACATTTTTATTAAGTAAATTATGGAAGATATAGCTGTTACAAAGTTTATTGGAAAACGATTATAGATGCCAAATGAGTAGGGTAACGAAAAAATCTCCGGCCTGGGCGGAACGGGAAAACGTGCGACAATGATGGAATTTTATGGTACTTGAATTCCACTTGAAGGTAGCAAAAATGAATATCGGTGTAATAAGTGAAGCGGGACTCTTTTCCTTGACCTCAAAATCGTAGAGTGGTCGGGAAAAACAATCGGAGAAGGTTGGACATAACCTAAAGTGGCCTGCTTAGACTTCCATTTTCGCACGATATATCTAATATATATGTTCCTTGGTAATTGACCCGATGGAGCATAGGGCGTCATGACGATTTGGTAGCAAAAAATGTTTCAGGTAGGTAGGTTGTTAGTCTCCCAACTAGCCTCCTTCCATCTGGTTGATGGAAGCACGTGTGATTTCAAAATTGGGTTTCAAGTTCCCGCAACATGTCGAGGCCGATCTGCTAAGACCTTTGTGACTTGATCCATAGGTCAGACTAGCACCTTTGCTGTCAAGTTCGGAAGGAAACTAGTCCCTCCGTATGCTCTTCTGTTGGTCCGCGTACATAAGCGGTACACTTATAAACGATCATTTCTGATTTTGAGGCCGGGAATAAGAGACCTACTTTAGATATTCTTGCGATAACAAATATGTTCCTCTAATTCCATCTGGCGCATAAAGCTTCATAACTATTTAGTGGCTAGAATTGTCTGAGGTAAGTAGGTCTCATCGTACTACCCTAGCTTGGTGGTAGAATCCCTATCCGCACCTCCAAGCAGATGCTATTGTCTGCTTTGGTCCGCGAGTGGTATTTTATTTCCTACCTACCCTGCATTGCGCCAGCGTTCTCCTATTCGCCACCTGTGGACACGTCCAGATGGGAGGCACAGAACTGTACATGAAAAACTCCTCGAAGTTTACAAAGGGTTCCAAATTTTGCAGTCTGGTCAATAAACGATTTTTTACTTTACCTTACTTTTTTTTGGAATAATAATAATAATTTCTTCGGTGAAGTCGCGCTGCAGCCCGCTGAATTTATCCCCCTGCAGCTAGTTCCATTCCAGAGACAAACCTACTAGTCTTTGTTGGTTCTTACCTGGAGATACGATGTATCAAGATTCTGTGACCGACCAAATTTGAATGCTGTTCTTCTGGCAAGAGATAGTATTAGAATCTTATCAAAATTAAATCTAGTATTTAATACTAAACTTAATACCAATTTTTTGAGCTCTAGCTACTGGGGCTTTCGACTCGCAATATGGGCTTCTAAGCCGATTATACTATATATTTAATTTTGATGCTTTGATAAAATTGTATATTTTTAATATGTTAGATACTGTGGGTATTTCTAGTAATTGATATGGGGTCTGGAACCCGAGGAAGGTAGCTCTAATACTCTGAAAGTATTACGAATCTATGCGCGCCAGATTTTTTCAGAATCGGAATTTTTTGACCTATTCAGAATATAGGAATCGAGGAGCTGCTTGAACTGTCGTCAGTCAGTCGTTCTAATTAAGTGCAGTGTTTCGTCGGGATCTCTGCTCTCTCGAAGTAGCATTGCTGGTATGTCTTTTAATACTACAAAAGGATTTCGAATCTATTAATTTTTGTGCATTATTATTACATCTACCTTAGAAAGAACCTGCAACAATACGATTCAGGCCTTAATCTAAGAAATAAACATTAAAGGAAGTAAGTAAGAAACTGGAGTATAGAGTGGGAGGGTTTAGGTGTTCAGTATGGTTGTTGGGAGCTGTCCGAGACTTACTTACTCTTATTACTCAACTACTTTTAGGATAGCGCAGACTTGCCAAACGCCCGAATTTTGGAAAAAGTCTATTTCTAGCGAATTGTTAAATTGAAAAATATTTAAGATTCCACTTTGATCAAATTTTAATAATTATTTACTTCAGGAATACCATAAAAAACAATTTCACTACAATTTCAATTCTCAACACAATTGTAGGTTTCAGTGGAGTTTGCTATAATATTTATTATTATTTTATTATCATTTAGGAAATTTACGTAATGTTTAAAAAAGAAAGATTGTAAATAAAATATGAAAAAAAAATTTTAATTTTAGTTTCCATAGACACGTTTTTGAGACGATTAAAAAATCTCTTCTAAATTTGCTTTAGATTTGATTAAATGCACCAAAAAAAGTCATTTTATTTAATGAAACTTTATTTTTTTTTAATGAATCTAATGTTTTACTTTATCATTGAATCTAATGTAATAATTTCGTAACAGTCTCGATCTTCGGAGTTTCCATCTAGTTCTGGGAGTCGGAGAGCGTTGAATGTGGGGGTGTGAGCCTCAAAATGCCGACTCGATTTAACAAATTACCGGCAAATAACCGATTCTAAATTTTTATTTCTCGAATATTGCGTGAAATACCCGAGATTTGCCAACTGATGAATGTTTCGAGGGTGCCACAGCCCCCACACCCCCATCTCGCTACGCCCCTGCTGGGAGTAATCAAAATTTCGGAATATTATGGCATATTAATTATTTCTTTAATCCGAATTCTGGCCAACCGTTCCTCCGGGCTTTGGATCAGCTTATAGTCGTAGTCTCTCCGAAAAATATGATTACAGTTTGTTGGCTAATTTATGAATGGTCACATTTGTGTTCATTTTATATTCAGTATAATATTTTATTTTAATTGATTTCATTTAATTTTTTGTTAATTGATTTAATGAATTTGATATTAGGGTGGGTCAATTTTTTTGCGTTATACAGGCTCACAGCGATTTTGATACTTTGGGTCATTCCAAGCAACTTTGCCCAAGGAACTGTGGGTCTAAAATAAATTTCGAGTCTGACACGTTTTCAAAATATGTTTTTTTTTAAAGCTTAAAATCGACTTAGACATTGCATTGAAATGGCCAAAAAACTCAATTTTTTCTTAGCCAAATATATATTTAAGGGTTTTTGGGGTTGAGGAATCCATTTTTGACATTTATTTTTAATTTTTTTTTATTAAATTGACAAAATGTTGCGAAAATTGACAAATATTTCACTTTTTCCTAATACTCAAGCACTGTACAAAATTTTATGATCAATTTTTAACTAGATTATATATACTTTTACTATATTATATATCTCTAGTAAGGCCGATCGAGCAAAAAACTGTTTTTTTAACAAAAGCAACATAAATCAAAAATCTCAATAAAGTTGTATCTCATAGGCCCAAAACATTGTAAAAAGCATTTTTGAAATTTTAGTCATTTATCTTATCAATATTAAAGAGGTCTAAATATTAAGAATCTCGTTCCGTCAAGTCCGACAGGGTCGCTGAATTGCGGCAAAAATATCTTTGAGATGTGCAAGAGTTTTTTTTTTTATTTTTTTTGTATCTTTCGCATGTTGTTGATTTTACAGACTTGGCACAGAATGCGGCTGGCAACTGAGGCACACACACATACACACACGCGGATACACTAACACACACACAGATACACTCACACACACACACAGATACACACAGAAAAGAAAAAGTAAATTTCTTCTTATAATAAGTTTATTTTGCAAACACTTGTGGCAAGCAACTTTGTTTGTTCGTCTTTCTTGGTTTAATCTACGAGCAGTTTGTGTGAATGTGGAAACTTTGACAAATATTTGCAAAACTTTTCTGAATTGCTACGAAACGTCTCTGAAAGTCGTCCCGCCTCTCATCCTCGTCTCTGTCGCTCTACCAAAATGTATTTGCATTATGCATATGTATGAATTTATTATCATCAATTTTATCATTAGATATTCGGATATTCGCTATCTGAAGGCATTTTCATTGGCGTTAATAGCTTGAAATCGATTGGAAAGGAAGATAGATAAATTGAACCGGGTCAGATTATGCGGTTGACCGATTAGTATATAAGAAAACAATTCCCAGCTGCATTTGGTTGCGTAAGAATCAATTTGTGGTTTGTTTATGGCATCGCCAAATGTCTAGAGATTGGACGATAAGATTAATACCTGAATGTATTTATAGCAAATAGGTTCTAAATAACTGTTTAGCAAATATTTATATCAAATATTTGCTCTCTTTATCTTAAGAGAAACCTGTTCTAAATGATTTTTTAATATATGTCTATTTATACTAATCGCGTATTCAAAAGCTTTAAATCAATAGAAGGCATCAAAAAAATACGTTCAGAAGAATGAAAGTTTTTTAACAAAAAAATTTTGTTGACTAGGCGCTAATAATACATGTATGAGATAAAAAAAAAGTATTTTAAAACATTCATGTCAACAAAATTGTGGAATAATTTAATACAAGTTTTCTGGAATTTCTATACAATTTCTAAAGAAAAAAAAAAGTTTTTATTAGTGAACATTTCTATAATAAAAAAATATTTTAAATGCTACGTTATAGTATTATTTACATACTTCGTATGCAGGGGCGTGAGCCTCAAAATGGCGACTCGATTCAACAATAACAATAATGAAAGTTATATTTTCACTCTGAGGTGTTTCAATACCGACCATTTTTCAACGACCATTTAATCAACGCATTTAAGCGATCATCGCCCATTGTTGTTCTCAGATAATTGAGAACTAATTTTCAACTTACTAAACGGGAGTTTACAAGAAGCTGATGTAACTGGAGCGTTGAGAATGAAACGAACCAGTTTGTACGCCAAGGGAATCACATTTCGCAATCTAAACACTGCTTTACAAATATCCCCAAAATTCGTATATCCTGCACATGATTCGAAAAGAATTTTCAGCTCAGCCTGCAAACATTCTGGTTCTTCATTGAAAAATCCTGGCTCTAATTGCACAATAGATTCAATTAATTCGATTGTGGCTTTACTCTTCTCAAATGGTAATTGGAATAGTTTCTGAATAGGCATGAATATTGTAAAAGTCTCTTCCATATTATCATTAATGCAACTAGAAAAAACTTGCAACACTGGACCAAACTCTTTCCGATAATAAGTCATAAAATCAAAATGGAAAGCTGTTTCAGGATTATCATCATACCTTTTTGGTATACGGTGCATTCTGTGATGCTTGAATAATCATCCTCAGGACTGGTCTTTAATTTTTTTGCGAATACTAAGGAGCTGTTTATGAATGCATTGATTGTCATTATCCATTTGCTGAATGATGATGAAGTGCTTTAATCAACAACAATGCGTCAATGGCGTTCAGTTCTTCGGCTTCCAAACTTTCTTTCATATTTTTGACTTTGAACATGACATTTTTACAAAAAAATACCGAGCTGATAAAATCAAAGTCCAAAATATTCTTGAGCAACCCAGTAGCAAAAAAAAGTCGGTATCGTTTACGATTTTTTCCAAATTATACCTTCAAAAGCAATCCACACAGCTTTTACTGTTTCAGCTCTAGCAGTCCACAACGTTTTTGACAAGTTTTTCAACATCAACGAATTTTCAATGCTTCTTAGTTCTTCGCGTAATCGTTGGATACGTTTTGTACTACCGTAAAAAAACACATATAATGATTCTAAACCAATGAAAAAACCTGTGATATACACACTTGCATTGCCAACTTATATGTATATGAATAATTTACTGCAAAAATTTAAAAAAATTTAGGACGTTGTATTAAAACTTCCAAGTTTTATTGAATGTAATAAAAACATTTTCAGGATTTACATTTCAAATAACCGATTCTGAATTTTAATTGCTCGAATATTACGCGAAATATCCGAGATTTGCGGACTGCACTCGCTACGCCTCTGTTCGTATGTAAGAACAGTTCCACTTATAAGGCTTTACGCTATACCCAGCACTTTTGTCAATTTAAATCCTTTACAGAGGTAAGGAATATCTCAAAAAATGTCCCTGACCATTTTTTGGTCGATGAAATGTTGCAGCTACTCTTTGATTGCCTTTTCTCAAACATTTTCTCAAGATTCCCTTTTGAAAAATACGTTCTTGGGCAACTGCATTTCTTGTAGTCAGTAAACTCAAATATAAAAGTATAAAATTTAATTTATTGAATAATTAATATAAAAAAAATTTTATATTTTTTACCCTCTTACCTTCAGGTACACGTTTTACCTCAAAATAGAGCCAAACTAAAAACAAACAACTTTTTTTGTCTTCACAATAAAAAACTTAAAACTATATTTTTTGAACATATTTTCCCAAAATTTGGGATTCTTTGTCCTGATCAGTTTAACAAAATATTTTCTTACGTCTTTCTATTTCTTCTTATCCTTAAGCTATAGTGCAGAGACTGCCGGTAAAACTTTTTTGAAAGCGTCATGCTTTTTGAAAATTATATTTTTAGTATTATTATTAACATAAGGTGGGCCATCTGTTAGGGTTATTGCATAATCAGTGAATTTCGTAATAAACATAAAGTATAATAAAAATTAATTCAACAATGACTTAAAACTAAGTTCTCATATATGCTGTATAACAAATGGGTGGGTCATTTGTGGCTCGGTATATTTTCCAAGAAAATATGTTCAAACCAAATGCAAAAATATGAAAAATATTATCGCCCGAATGACCGTTGAGGCAGGCTCTACAGGTCTATATGCGAACATTGCAAATTCGTTGGCTTTTTTTTGACAAAAACTTATCTGACTGTTCTTATAATGGTCTCTCTTTTTTTCACAGTACTACTATTTTACGCGTTTTTAAGTTATTAAATAATCCATGGCTAAAATTGAGTGTTTTTGAACTTAACATATGACGAAGAGCATCCAATTTGAATGGGTATTTTTTAATTTCCTTAAAGTGGAAGGTAATATTTTTGTAATTTTTTATTGTTTAAATTTAAAATTCGCTTGGAATAGCCCTTTTTCCAAAATTCGTGCTTTCGGCAAATCTGCGCAATCCTAAAAGTGGTAGAGTAATGAGAGTAAGGAAGTCTCGGATAGTTCCCAGTAGCCATACTGAACACTTCCTTTAAGGTTTATTTCGTAGATCTAGACATGAATTGTGTGAGCGTTTCAGGTTCTTTTTAAAGTACACGTAATAATAATGCACAAAAATTATTAGTGTCGGAATCCTTTTGTAGTATTAGGAGACGTACCAGAAATAGCTACTTTGAGAGAGCAGAGATCGATTCCGACGAAACTCGCACTTGATTAGTACGTCTGACTGACGATATTCCAAGCAGCTCCTCGGCTCCTACGTTCTGAATAGGTTAAAAAATAAATTCCAAATTGAGCAAGCATGACCTACAGGACACTGCACCTAGGCGAAGCTTTCATCATAGATTCTAGCACTAGCTCTACCCAGAAGAAGGGCATTCCAATTACAAATCATTATAGACCCATGGCCCACCCTAATTATTTTTAGCCGCTCAGTCTTTTTATTATATTTTTGGGCATTTTGACGTATCTAAATATTTGGTAATAATTTGTTAGACATTCAGAGAGTCAGAGTCCAGGAGCGTCACATTTATCAGCATTCTTATCAATCCTTAAAGTTGTTGGGGGCTCTGGTCGTTTTCGATAAGGTTCAGCCAATTTCCAGCAGTTTAAGCCACTCAATCATTGTTGATGACTGATGCAACATCCCTGTAGACATCGTGAATCATTTTGAGAGTCTGCATTGCAATTTTTAAACGAATTCAGCGTAGAATTTAATACCGTAGCCCTGGGGAATTTTCTTCATCTCTCGGCGTCACTTTTCACTGGTATTGACGTACTTACTACATTATTACTCTCCGCTTGTTCCCACATCTCTGGAAAAAAGTAATGTTTAAATAACCAATTCTAAACGTTCCCAAACAAATAATTTTATTTGCGTCAATGTTTTCCAGCTTTTAGCTCTTAAAGTTTTGGCTATGTGTCGATCGGAAGTGAATGAATGAGTCGGTCAGTAAAATCAAATAGTTTTTTATGGATGCATAGATAATATCATAAATATTTGGATTATTTAAAACACATAGATAGGGTAAAATAAATGAATCGGACATTTCAAAAACCTCATAAGTCACTAAATAAGAGTTTTTCAGGAATCAATAAAAACTGTTTCCTACTCAAACAAATGAGTTTTAAGGGACTTTTTTATGCTTAATTATTATTATTTGAAGAGCAAGGATTGTATAGACTTATATAGTTTTTACCCAGAATACGTATCTCCCTTTAAGGAACCATTTTTAGCAAAATAAGTATGTTGCAAAAAAATGTGACATGAGGTTTTTGAAATGACCGATTCAAATATATTATCTATTATAAGAAATAATTCGGACATTTTTGAGTTTAAATTTGAACGCTTTGAAAATTATTGTGGAGCTATCAAAATTAACTAGTTATGAACAAAAATTATAATATTAAAATTTAATTTTAATTTAATTTTTCAGTACAAAAAATATTATGAATAAAAAATATATAATTTCATCACAACAGGCTTAAATATGTACCTTAGGGTAGCACAACTTTTTGCAGTATAAAGGCTCTCAGCGATTTTGATTCTCTCGAGGAATCCATTTTCGATCATTTTTTAAGCTACCGTCCGTTTTTTTTCTTTGAACATCGGCATAATGTTGCGAAATTCGACGATTCACATTGTCATATTTTTAAATTTTTTCAATTAAAAATACACAAAAGCATCCTTTGGCGGCGCTTAAAATTCAAAATAAATTTCAAAAATTTATTCCTCGTCCCCAAAAGGCTCCAAATTCATAATTTGGATGGATGAAAAATATTCTTTTTTCGGTGTCATACAAATTTAGATTCGCTCGGATGTGCCTATATTTCAATAATAAAATATTTTACTATATACCAATAGATTTAATCATAGATTTTTAATTAATTAATTTAAATTATTTGCAACATTTCAATCATCACAATTTATTTTTCAATGTATTTAACGAATATTATATGATATCGAATACGGCCCAGTGTCGATGTGAATAAAAAAATTGAAAATTTCAAATCAAATATAAGTTTTTTTTATTTAATTATTTTTAATTGTAAGTAGCTTTCTATTATTAGCAGCAACAAGGCTTATTTTCGTAGCCATTATCTTGCTAAAACTGAAAATTCCAGAAATTAAATCGCAGCTCATCATATCATTGTCCAAATAGCCTGCTTATTTACAGAGCATTAAACATAAAAGTGAATACGAATGCGAAGAATACTGTCCGAATCAGTTTCTAGTCTGACTGTAAATACCGCCTGCACATAAGGCCTAAAAAATAGCTCCAAAAACGCTTCAAACTAAATAAAACCGAAGCCAAGTATACACAAAAACATACGTAGTTCAAAGGTCACCATACTAAAATAAAACCCCAATTTACTACGCCTTTTCCTTTGTTGTTTTTTGAGGCAATTTCCCAGCGGCAAATGGGCCACAAAACTGCAAAAAACTGCAATGTTCAACGCTTGAAGTCATAGATTGAAATGTAACGCTGCAACTGTGTCGACTGCTGTCGAGCGGCGTCTGTTGAGTGCAGTCTCAGTTCGCACTCAATTTTTGGAGTTGTAAATGGCAGCGCTGTCGACGTCGCTGCCTGGCCTATAAGAAAAGTCAGCCCTCCTCCATGATGAATTTCCATGGGCGCAAACACATACAAAGCAGCACTGCAGATTTTCCACATGCGCGAATGATGAATTTTCAGCTCAAACTGGCTCTACCCACCCTCACGAAACGCTCAAACATGTTCGATGGCGCAAAATGAACGCTAGCTGTCGCACTCAAGCACTCAAATGTTTGAGCGCGTTTTTTCGTATAGGCATAGCGACTGACTGGTTTGAGTAGCCCTTATCACTAACTGAGTGAGGCGAAATGTGCTCGCTCGCACTCACTTGCGCACACTCAAACAGTTTCAGAGTTCATTTTGGTTGTTGTTGGTTGGTTTCGTTTCTCTGTTTTGGCTGCGTCTTCTTCTTCGCGCTCTGCTTTGTTGCTGCTGCTGCTGGCTGACTGGCAGTTTGTAGGGGAGCCGCCGCAGTTCAGTTCAGTTTAGTTCAGTCAAAACACAACCTACTGCGTTTTGGTGGCACATTCGTTCGATGGCAACGGTTTGGATAACAGGCGCGCGCTTTGTTTTATTATCCACATTATCACCATTATTGTTATTAGTATTGTTGTACGACGTCGTCGCTTCATTTTGATGTTCATGTTGATGTTGATGGGCCCGGCACTCCACTCGCTACAACAAGTCGGGGTCGGTCGCTTTACGCGCAGTGAATTTTAGTGTATGGAAAAAATTAAGTGTGCTGCAAGTGAATTTCTCGTAGAGATTGTCAATCAGAGCGTCCGTCAGACCGTCAGTCACTCCGTCAGTCAGTTAGTCCAACGTCAAGCGCGCGCTCGTCGCAGTCGTCGGTCGTTTGAATGTGAATAACAATAAACGTAATAATCATAAAAATAAAAATAATAATAATAGTTAAAGCTACTACAACAACAATTGCAAAGTGTTGGCGTTTATAAGCTAATTAATATGACAGCGCAGCCATAATAAACATAAATAAATCAAAGAATTCAGCTAAAAGTAGCAAAATATTTATTTTTTGCTAAAGTGTCGGAAGTGCAGTGCAATTGTAAACAACAACAACAACTAACTAACAACAACAACAACAAAGTATACGAAACAACTTTTGTGAGCAACAAAATAAATTTAATTAGTTTTAAACACAAATTTATTGGAATTTTAAGCCCAAAGCAAACGTGCAAAATAAAAGTGCAATAATTAAATTTTACAAAAAATTAATTACCCAAAAAAATATATTACTAAAAATTTAACAAGTGCTATGTTTAGCTAAAAAAAACAGCCAAATAAATATTTACAACAAGCCAGCCCATACCAGCCATTTACCAACAACAACTACAACAACACTTCCCAGTGCAGCCAGCGCAGTTACTTTACGTAGCTGCCCAACCGCCAAAATTCTCACCACCAGCAGCATGAATTCCTACTTCGAACAGGCTTCGGGCTTCTATGGGCATCCGCACCAGGCCACAGGCATGTCCATGGGCACAGCCGGACATCATGATCAGTCGGCCAGCGCCGCAGCGGCCGCTTACAGAAGCTTTCCGCTATCGCTGGGCATGTCACCCTATGCTAATCATCATCTGCAGCGCACCACACAGGATTCACCCTATGATGCCAGCATTACGGCCGCCTGCAATAAGATCTACGGCGATGGTGCCAATGCCTACAAACAGGATTGCCTCAACATAAAGGCGGACGGCGTCAATGGCTATAAGGACATATGGAACACAGGCGCCAATGGTGGCGCTGGCGCTGGTCAAGGCGGTGGCGGTGCTGGCACTGCCACAGGCGCTTCAAATGGCTCCAATGCGGGCGCCGCCAATGGACAGAACAATGCCGCGGGCGGCATGCCCGTGCGCCCATCCGCCTGTACGCCCGACTCGCGTGTTGGTGGCTACTTGGACACATCTGGTGGCAGCCCGGTCAGCCATCGTGGTGGCAGCGCTGGCGGCAATGTCAGCACAGGCGGCGTCGGTGGTCAAAGCGGTGGCGGCGTTGGCGGCGGTTCCGGCGCAGGCACAGCCTGGAATGCTAATTGCACCATCTCGGGCGCTGCTGCGGCACAAACAGCGGCTGCTAGCAGTTTACACCAGGCCAGCAATCACACATTTTACCCCTGGATGGCTATCGCAGGTGAGTCAATTGAAACTATTGAAACGCCCCGCCCGAAATTCTAGTTTCTAGCTGCTGTTTACATAGTTGTTATTAATGCGTCTATAAAACTCAAATCAGCCGCTACTGCTCGTTAATAGCCCAGTTAATAGCCACTTGACGAGCCACTTTCAATACCCAGAGTCATTAAAGCCATAACACATAACAATAAGCTCTTTGTGACACATAATTGTCAACATGGCCTAAGAAAACATCAACGAAAAAGCAGTTCGGATTGACTCAGTAATTGTCTGTTTTGCTTAGAAATACAAAATGTTCTTGGGAATCAAATTCAACAAACAAATAAAATTGAAATAAATTTTAGATTTTGCCATCTAAAAATTTAAACTCAATTTTTTACAAAGCTCGAGCTCAATTTAGTCATATAAATAAATACATAATAGGAAATAAACATCAAAATGAATGGGTTGTGATTATTTTTGTTTTGTTAGAGGTATTTGAGCATGGGTTTTTATATGGTCTTTAAAAAATAGATTGAGTTACGAATAAACCTTGGAAAAGATGGAAACATTCTATTTTTCAAAATCGGAAAAGGTGTACAATAACTTTAAAAAAAAAATAAAATTAATTTTTAAACATTATTTTTAATGATCTATGACAATTCTTTGTTTCAAGGAATATTCATGATTTTTATAAAAAAAAATCATTTTTGTATAGTTTCTGATGATTTTTTTAATTTTTATAAGTGATGTGTTCCAAATTTTGTGTGCTTAGTTTTTTTTAAATTCTTTTTATGGATGTGATTCGAAAAACGTGCGGCACATTTTACAGTGAACCTTTGCGAACTTCGAACTGGTTCATAAACTGATCTGAACCGTCATAATCTAAATCTTTAAAATGTCAGAATATTTAGTAAAGACTTGGGATTATTTCCAATTGAACTAGAATTTTTCCATATTACGTTTTTATTCCCAAGTACACTGCTTATTTGATCGCCTTTTAAAAAATTTCTGTGTAATGAATTTGAAATAAATAATTAATTTAAATAATTAATATGAATCCGAAAACTCTTAATAGTAAAGCTGGACTTTCTTTATCGCTATATCAAAATATATTTCAAATGCTTCTAAAACGCATTATTATATGTGATATTATTATTTTTTCCAAGTAATTACAGTTTTCCTGAAATTGTATAAAAAATTCAAGTTTAACTACCTTTTGCCAAAATCGCACGATAACGAAACTCAAAAAATTCGAACCTAAAAGGCATTATTATATGTTATATTATTTTTTTCTAGTAATTCCAGAAATTGTTTTTGTTTAAACTTGTGCGAGTTTTTGCAAAATACATTTTTTTATGTATTACAGTTTTCCTGAAATTGTACAAAATTCAAGTTTAACTACCTTTTGCCAAAATCGCACGATAACGAAACTCAAAAAATTCGAATCTAAAAGGCATTATTATATGTTATATTATTTTTTTCTAGTAATTCCTGAAATTGTGCGAGTTTTTGCAAAATACATTTTTTTATGTATCACAGTTTTCCTGAAATTGTATAAAAATTCAAGTTTAACTAACTTTGCTTCCAAAATCGCACTATATTAAAACTAAAAAAATTCGTTTTTTCGGTCTACGTACCAATTCCCTTTTTTAATTACAATATAGAAAAAATGTTTTGAAATTTTTCGAAGAGAATATCAATTAAAAATTAAAGTCGTAAAAAATATATATTAAATATTTGAAAAATAATAAAAAAATATTCAAAATATAATTAATTTATTTGTAATTTCTTAATCGAACAACTTCAGTGTATCAATTCCTAAAATTATATAAAAGCATTATAATTTGTAATCAAAAAATTATTTTAAATATTTAAATAAATTTTAAAAAGTATTTAAAAAATTGCTTTAATTTGAATTGCGAATCTAGATTACGTCTAATAATTAATCTAATTAAAAAAATAAGTACTCCATAGATTTTTGGCACATATTGAAGTTGTTCGATTAAGAAATGACAAATAAACTAAATTATATTTTGAATATTTTTAATTATTTTTCAAAAAGGCTTTTTTCATTTTTATTCCGAGCAAAAAGATTGAAAGAATCAATGCTTAAGTTAAAAATTACAAAAAGGTTCATGTTTTGGTTCCGATTCCTAGTCATTTTGAAACTTTTTTAACGTTTTTTAATTTTTAGTTAAATTAAAGGAGGGTAAAACATCTAGTGGTCATAATGTTATTATATATAAT
Source organism: Chymomyza amoena (assembly GCA_037043745.1). Lineage (NCBI taxonomy): Eukaryota > Metazoa > Arthropoda > Insecta > Diptera > Drosophilidae > Chymomyza > Chymomyza amoena. The sequence continues at coordinate 232,597 of JBAMAX010002355.1, read as the reverse complement.
TATTATAATTTAATATCACAGTAGGAAAGGTAATGAATTAAAAATTAACTCTGTATTTTAATAAAATTAAACGTCAAAGTGAATAGAATTGAAATTGAGTAAATTTTTAATTCAGGGCTGAATACATTCAAGTTAACAAGCAGAACAAGAATTGTATAAAAATCTATTAATTTTTTTTGTTTACTTTTATAATGAATTTATGCTTAGGTTAGAAATTAAAATTATAAGGGGTGCCACAGAAAACCAATTCGATTCAATTTCGGAATTGAATCAATTGGTTTTCTGTGGCACCTGTAAGTTTACTTTTTTCGGTCCATAATCATTTTTATTTTATTTGTCAGGGCTACTAATAAAATTCAAGTTCCGCTTTACGCGGAGCATGAAAATTTGTGCTAAAAATTTATGAAGTACTAATTTTTTAAATTTCTAAAGCGAACCTATTGATTTAAAAGAAAGCAAAAATGTGTTACTGCATTAGTTAATTGCATAAACTTTCAAAATGATTTCTTTAACTGAACTGTAAAATAGAGCTCCCAAAAATATTTGATATATATTAAAAAACGTTTATATAAATTAGGTTTATAACTAATTTTAAAAATCGACAAATTACAAGCAACAATAGATTATTCTTATAGTTCAAAAAAGCATTTTTGCTTAAAGCATATTTTACTCTAGAATTTGTTTTGAGCTACAAAGAGTAGATTTTTTTAAAATTCCGTGCATCTGGTTTTGATCAGCACTGTTCTACATTAGATTTATTTTTTGAAACACATTTGTAGTTTAAAAATTGAGGGGATCCAAGAGAAGATTGATACTTTATTGGGAGCTCATTTTAGAGGGAATTAATTAATATAAAAATTATGCAAAATAAGTTAGAGCTGTTCTATCATATTCAGATCTAATTCGAACTTCTATTTCGACTGTTTAAACCAGTGGGGGATCCAAGGGAAAGTTTTGAAAGTTTTTAATTTTTCAATTTAAAGTAAAAACTTCCTCTTTGAATAAATCTTAGTTCCGCGCCTGGTTCAAACTGAGTTTTATATTACATTTGAATTAAACTAATTAAAGCTTCCGTATTTAATCAAGTAATCCGATTGCGAAGTTAGATTCAAATTCAATCACCAAATTCAGTAAAAATAGTTTTTTTTTTCATTTAAGTCACACTAAATTTTATTAATAAAATTGTAAATTACATAGGCCAGTCTATGGTTGCAAATCAAATTTCAGCTTTTAAATTTTAAAATTATAAATATTTCTTTCTAGTTTTCTTATATTAAATGTTCTAGACTATACTATTCCATTTATATATAATATTTTTTTGAGCGTGTATATTGAATGTATTACATAGTCAACATGGTTCAGTTGTTGGGAAGCTTAAACTCGTTTCGAAGTAATTTGGTGCGTAGAATCCAATCAGCGTAAAATTGTTCATACGTTATGCTTTGAAAGATTTGAGGCTATGTACTTAAAAATGGCGTTTTTCTACATTTGAGGTTACGTCTGGATTCAAATTCTAAGCACCAAATTACTACAGAAATAACCTTAGCTTTCAACAACTTCATGACCCTGTATTTATAGACTTGTGTTAGTTTTATAAATATTTTTATTTTTATAAGATCGCGTATCAACTAAGAAAAGCTATTTAGCCGGATAGTCAATATAATTTAATAAATGTTGCCCAAATTTGTAGATTTCAATATTTTTTATACAAATTTTTTTCTGAATTTTATTTTATTGCAATATTTTACCTAAGATTTAAAAGCATCTTGGTCAAAAAAAATATTCCTCTAATTTGTGATTTGAAAATCAAGCTATAAACTATATTTTTGATAAACTAACTATTTATTTATTTTTTAATATTTTACCTAAGTTTTAAAAACTAGCTCTTGCTCAAAATTTTTTCTCAAATTGGGATTTGAAAATTTTTTCTAATGAATTATTAATTTTTTTTCTGAATATTTTACCTAAGTTTTAAAAAACTGCTGTGGTCACTAAAAAAGTACTGCGGCTCCTTATTTCTTTTGTATATGCCAAAAGTTTGTGATTTGAGGGTTTTTTAAAAATATTTTAGAGCAAGTGAATTAAAACGGCTTACCAAATTAATTAATTAATGAATGTTTAGTAAGTGTTTAATTAGGTGTTAAAGTTTGGACGTGTTCATGCAACATCAAATATTCAATACAATAAAAAAATGTTATATTCGACGAGTTCTTATCTTAATATTTATACATAAATATGTGTATAAACAAAGTATTAAATTTAAAAAAAAACCCGTCGTAGTACATACTGCAAAAATTAAATATTTTCGCACCCCACACTACCATTTTTAAGCCCATTTTATAAACATAGTTATACAACCTGATCTATATATTATATATAGTTTCTACATCATATTCTGCTAAAAATTCCTCTATTAATTTTATACAATTATCTGCGTTAAATGTTCAAAAGGCGCCCATCAATCTCAATCAATTTGTGGGCCTTAAATTTATGAGTGCACTTGATGCATGCAACACCGAGTGGCACTCATATTTACTCCCAACCGAGGCGCATAATATACTCCACGCTCTCTGGTTAGCACCTTCAAGCACACCTCTCTCTCTCTCAGTCTCTAGCTGACAACTAGTTGTTGCTGCTTTGTTGCCTGCCACATAATTTTCAACACTTTGTTTACTAATTTTTGTCACCTTTAGTTTTTAATGATGCTTTGCTGCTGCGGCAAGTTGCCACCTTAGCTGTGTGGCAGCAACAACAACAACGTCAGACGGTAATTGTTGCAAGTTGCGCGCTAAACTAAACTGAGCCAGCCAGCTAGTGAGCCAGCCAAGTGGCAACAAAAGTGAGCTGCAATTTGTGCAACAAGAGCAGCCGCCGGGGCAGCAAAACTTGCAACAAAGTCGACAATAAAAACGTAAATTATGGCATGCAGCTAACAACAACAACAACAACGAGAACAACAATAATCAAGCAAGCAGCTAGCAGCAAAGAAAAAGAAATCCTTTCGGCCAGGACACACACTGAGCAGCGGCAGCAAGCACCACGTGGTATGCCAGAAGGAGCAGAGCAGCAGCAGAGCAGAAGCCGCGCTTATTACAGTTAACTACGCCATTATGCAATTATGTACAGCAAGTTGTCTAGCAAAGGAGTTGCTGCGGCAGCCTTTGTTGCACTCCAGGTCAAGCTGTGCTCGTCCGCTGCTGCTCTGCTCCTGGGTAGAAGGATGTGTGTCAGGTATGAGTTATGTGCGGAAGCTGTGTAAAATCGTTGAGTTCGGTGCTTTATTAAATTAGAAGTAAGCCGAGTTTAATTGAAAACCAAAAATCGAAGACCCAGCCGCCTTTTTTTTTGCTGTCAACAGTTTCGGGATACCCAAATCTGGCTGCTTAAGATTAACAAAAAAAAATAAAGAAAAAAAGACAACTGAGTAAAATTTATGGCAGCTTTCATGTAGGTGGTCAACTTGGCAACATAAATTTTGTTTTCGCACTTGGAACGTGTTAAGTTCGTTACAGCCAAGGGCTAAAAAAAAATATTTACAAAATTTCATTTGTTACTTTAAAAATTTCATAAAGCTTGACAATTGACTTTTGCCTTGTTTTGCAGCTACTTAAAAAATCAATCAAATTTCCGAGAGGCTTCTTTCTTATCAGTAATTACAAGTTTGGCACCCTGCGCTAAGATTTTGTAGCTGGTTAAAAAACAATTAAAGTTGAACTAAATACAAACCAAAACTGGTTTCGATTTGCCCCAAAATGTCTGTTGGTCAGTCTGGTCAGGCTCTGAGCTGATGCTGCAACACAAGGGCAGACAAAGGTCTTTTGTTGCTACACATCCCGTCTGCGGCAAGTGCGAACCGGGTACTACGTGTGGCTCAATCAATCGATTTTGATAGCGCAGATGATCGTAATGAAATTTATGCGCTGCCAGCAGTATGGCAAGGTGAAGTGCCGATGATTAATTGCAAGAATAAGCAAAAGTTATACAGGGTGTCTCTTGAAATAAAACTCATTATATGCCCTATATAGAGCTGTTATACGCACAGTGTATAACACTTTTAAGCAGCAGTCAGGCAGACGTCGTACAAAGTCTTAATGTTGCATAACCAAAGTTGCTTGCAACGTCTTTATTAGATTGGTTTCTTATGAGTCTCTTACCTGAGTTTTTCTTCTATCTTATCTTAACTGTGGCCATCTTGATCTTCCTTCCAACCAATTTGTCTGCTTAGAATTTCAATTAGGAATACCTGGTGGTGAATTCTGTTACGATATTCGGAATTGTTGTGGTAAGATTTTAATTCTTTTAGGGTTGTCTTTTAAGGGATGTGCTGTTTAGGAAACAAAAGTGTTCGTTTTAGGGGTAAATCAAATTTCTTTCTTGTTCCAACTCCTTGAAGTAAATTGAACATTGTCGGCAGAAAAAAAATATTTTTTTTAAGTTATTAAATTAACAATCGATAGATCACTGAGGCTACAAGTAAATGGAAATGAGTAATAATTATTTTTTTTTTAATGATATAAACTCAATTTCAAAGAATAATATCAATAATTAAAATATTTTTCGTAATAAAGTAAAATATAAAAATAAATTCTTGTAGGAATTAATACTTAGTTGTTGACGAATGAAAAATTGTATCAAGTCCGTTTTGTCTTTTCAGTTTTTATACACTGAACATCGACTTTTTTAATCATAGCCATTATTTTTTATCAAACAAAATTAAAGCAGAAAATATTTATAAAGTTGCTAAAAACTATTTATAAGATCTTGATTTTCATTGATTTTTCGAGATATGAGTTTATCAATCATGTCAATTTTTGTTATTAAATTTAAATATTTTATAATAACTATAGTAGTAATTAGGTATCTGGGATACCGATCCGATATTTTGAATATCGAAGTCGATACTGAATATTCTATACCGATATTTTGGTTCTCGATTAATCGTCGATCCGATACCAATTTGCTTAGTATTGGTATCGAGATAATTTTCGTTTGACATTTATTTTCCAAAAGGTCCCTTTAAGGTGGTTGCCCATGATATTCTGGTTTGGGTGGCTCCATTTCCAAAAAAAAATAATAGAGTGAAAAGAGTAATTAAAAAAATGGCGTACGTAAAGTCGGGCGCGGACGACTTTGGGATACCCTGTACCACTAGCTTGCAATAAAGTCCGGTTCCTTCACAAAAAACCAAAAACAGAAGAATTTTTTAGGAAAAATTTTTTTTTGACCAATCGTTCCTATGGGAGCTATATGATATAGTCAACCGATTTCAATAAAATTTGACACAGTGCTTAAATACCTTAAAAAAGATCTGAATGCCGAATTTAGTTCAAATATCTTTACAAACAAACGAAACACATCGAATTTTGTATAAAAAACGTTTTTTGGACCGATTGGTCCTATGGGAGCTATATGATCTAGTCAACCGATTTGGATTAAATTTAGTACAGTGCTTAGGAACTATAAAAAACTCACGAATGTCAAATTTGGTCCCAATATCTTAACAAACAAACGAAACACAACAAATTTTGTTAAAAAATCGATTTTTTGGAAGATCGGACCTATGGGAGCTATATGATATAGTCAACCGATTTTGTTCAAATTTGGCACATTGCTTAAGTGCTCTAAAAAATTTCCAAACGCCAAATCTGGTTACGATATCTTTGTTATAAAACGAAATATAGCGAATTTTTCTTTAAAAAGTTATTTTGGCCGATCGGTCCTATGGGAGCTATATGATATAGTCAACCGATTTTGATCAAATTTGGTACAGTGATTGGGAACTATAAAAAACTTTCGAATACCAAATTTGGTTACGATATCTTCATAAACAAACGAATTATTCATCTAAAACTTTTTTTTTTGTCGAGGTCGTCTCAAACACCCCTATGGGAGCTATATAATTTAACCCCGATATCAAAAAAATAAAATAAACTTGTCTCCTATGGAATAATATGGGATCTAATGTGAAAGTTTGGTAACTCTAGCTCTTACCATCTCTGAGATCTAGGCGTTCACACGGACGGACGGACGGACAGACGGACATGGGTATATCGACTTCTCTATTCACCCTGATCATATTTTAGGTAACTTTGGGGTGTCTCCGACGTCTCCTTCTATATGTTACATACATTTTCGGCTTGCACAAACTTAATATACCCTTGGTACCATACGGTACAGGGTATAAAAACTCAAACATCGAATCGGATTGGTATCGAGTTTTTTGGAATACTCAATACTTCGATTCGATTTTTTTTTCGTAATCGAGCATCTCTAGCAAATTTTATAAAAAAAAAAAACGATTTTTGCAAATTAATTATTGTATAAATTTAATAATTTTTAATTTATTAGCCAAGAATATATATTTGTTCAATATAATATTAAGCCTTTCATTTAATACGCAACACTGTAAGCTTAAGTTATAATTTTTTAAGGTTCTCTTAAAGCACCGATTATGTGTCTATAACCAGCAGACAATCAAAAAGTTTCCAAAATTAACTTATTTGTCAAATTATGATAAACAGCTTAGAAATTACGAGTGAACAGATGAACACACCTGCATTAAATATGTTCGAAAAAATTTAATTTCATAAAAAATGAGAAGCTGCAGACTTAACTTATTAAATTTTCGTATACTCCCATAAAAACAATAAAATCTTTTTCAACACTATCAAAAAAAATGCTATCCAAATAAATACCAAATAAATTTCGGATTATCTGCTACACGATTTTCCCAAATGTCCCTCTATTAAGACCTATCCCACCTGCCTACTATATCAACCAAATACCTCAAATAAACCTCGCTTTTGCGCCCCAATCCGAAGCTACTATCTTGGCTGAAATCAATGCCAAGGCTCAATTGCAGCATTTGCGATTAAATTCACTGATTCCGAGCTATAAAAGCTGCTCAAATCGGTAATTCAATTTTTGAGCAATTCGCTCAAAGCAAACTGATTAAATCGAGACCGTAATCGCACAATTCAAAAATAAATAAAAATAAATAAACTTACTATATACATTAAAAAAAATAAAATCAAGCCATAAATAAATTTTGCGCACACTTTCAGCGATCATCGATCATTTCGTGTGAGTAAAGGAACCAAAAAAAAATTGAAAAAATGCCAGCCGAAAAATACCAAACAAAAAAAAATGCAAAACGAAATTCAATTTTATCTAAACATGGTTTAAGATTTGAAAGCCTACTCTCCACTCCAAATGGCTCTGTATGTTGATTTTGGGCGACGGCTTTGTCGATAAGTTTGTGTTTGTGTTGTTGTTTGCTCAGTTTAGTTGTGTGTAGGTGTGTGCGTAAATGTGTGTGTGTATGTGAGCGTGTATCTGTGAGTGTGTGTGGCAAGCGGTTGGCATTAAATCATTGTCCTGAAGGCTTTTAAGTCATTATCGATAAATTTCAACATAAATTCGTAAATTTGCTTTATTTGCTGCGCCTTGCCGTATTTTCAGATTGTGTGTGTGTTTGTGTGTGGAGTATGTGTGCGTGTGTGTGATATTGGGTTCTTGTGCGCAAATTTGTTTGACTAATTTTGTACAGCTTTTACATACATGTACAGTAAGGACAAAAATTATGCGCACACCTTTGAAACTAAGAATATAATTGTCATACTTTCATGAAGCGAATTTTGTATAATTTATAAAATTTTAAAATTTTGTAATTTGTATACCTCTCTTTATGAGCCCCTTTCTATGTAACGAATATTCTATGTAATGAATCAATTTTAACTCCCGTTCAAATTCGAGATTCTGCGTTTCTGGCATAGTGATTTTTAGAACGAAGTTCTTCTACAGGCCTTGTGGAACCATATAATAGAAAAATCGTCACGTAACGAAATATGATGTCGTGCAAATTTTTGTATTGCTTGGAATTTTATGGTTACGCATTTTAAAATCGAATTGGATTTATTGAAATTTTTGAGTGATTTTTCCATTTGGTATCTAATAATTTTTTCTCAGAAAACGCGTTCTTGCCGCTAAGCTTCAAATTTGTGGAAATTATTTGAATCTCTGTTTGCTATCTTATTCTGCGGTCAAAAAATAATTTCTTCCAGCTTTTCAATTCGCCCTTGGAAGAATTGTGGAAAAGTTAGCTAAAAAAAGAGAGATATAAACGAAAAATACTCGCAGACAAGCTTTTATTTTGTTTAACTAGTCTCTAATCTTGGATTCAGTTTCTCAAGATGACAAGATTAATAAAATTAGATCATCAGATCAAATTACGACATTTGATTTAGTACTTTTTATTTTGGCTTATAATATCCGTAATAAGTCGATCAATGTATCGTGAGATGAGGTAGGTGATTACTCATATTATAATGTATAATAATATGTTATTATATAATACTTATTTTTTCAATTCACACTTATTTTATATTGACAATGAAGGCTGTAATTCATCCAATTTTCATATTTGGTGTCGAAAAAAAACACAGAAAAAATTCAAAAAAGTCCGCTTTTATATTTAACCAGCTTATCAAGTTAATTGATACGTCAAAAATTTACGTTGGAAACGATTTCAAATTGTAATCTAAGCTCTATCATTAAAATCCGAACAACTTTTTTTTTGGTAATAAGGGTCAAGATCATTAGAATTTTATGTTCCATGCGGTTAATTTCATATTATTTAAAAAATTATAGATTGAGTTTCTATTGTTGTTTACAAGAATGATAATAAACGAATATTTGTAATTTTTTTATTTTTTAAAAACTATTAATGTGTAGCCAGATTCCGTAGACCGACTGTCTGGCAGGTAAATCAGATTCGACTAAAATTTTTTTTCTTTTTTTTTGGTAAATTCTTTACAAAGAAAAAGACTCAGATTCTGTTACAAGCTACCCTGGAGCTTGTTTATCAATTTACATTAAAAAAGGAATAATAATAATAAATATTTTAAAGTAATTTATTTATTTTAGTTTTTAGGCTAACTATACATTTTTTTGTTCTAGTTTTTAAGTTAAAAATTTTACAATTTTTATTATAACTTAAAAAAATTTGTAAATATTAAGTTTTTTTGGATTCAGTTTTGAAAACGAATGATTCGCTGTTCCCAATTCCACCAAGACGAATTTTCTATGCTTGTTTGAAAACGAATCGTTTTGTTGCAAAAGGAATTAAATCGAATCGCCAAATTAGGTTTTAAAAAGCACGAATTTTATACTGAAACTTTAATTTAATAATTATATTTATTTATGTAAACTTCAAGATTGAATATTTTTTATACTAATAAATATTTGTTATCGGAAAAATTATGTAAATTTACGAATTTATCGAAAATACAAAGCAAAACATTCGTTTTCCAGAGGACGCTAAAAATGAACTGAAATAAAATTGCTCAGTTTCGAACTTGTTGTGTTTTCGTAGCTTCTATTTATGACAATTTCAAGTTGAATATTTATTGACAATTACAATTATTTATTTATTTATTATCTGAAAACAATTGACCGGAAAAAAATCATAAAAATTTACGGATTTATCAAAAATAAATAGGGAAGGTATGGACAAAAATATTTCGGAGCGCGCGAAAATCGAATTCGAATAAAGATTTTCGATTTGCAATTTTTTTTTTCCGGAGTTTCCATTTATGCCAACTTCAAGTTGAATCTATCGAAAATAAAAGGGAAGTTATTTATAAAGAAAATTCGAATTCAAATTAAATTGTTTCGTTTCCTATTCCAGGCAGTCGAGAAGAAGTAGGGTCTAGTTGGTCGAGACCTAAATTTCTTCTCGAAGAACTTAAACTTAAGGGCTCTTTTAAAAATTTCGAAACCTAAGGGACTTCGCTTTACCAAAAATTTCTTATTATGGAAACTTTTTAGATGTTCACATAATTACTGCAACCACTGTAGCTAAGTACATATGTACGTGTGTGTGTTATTTTGGCGCGAAGTTGTCGTTCAATTTGGAAATTCCAGCGCCCACGTTGCAGCTCTTTTTCCGCCTGAGTCAGACAGAGAGAGAGACAGCGAAAAAGATGTCTCAAGAGATACCTTAGTACTACGGTGTCCAAAAGAAATATCAATTTACATGGTTCTTTTGTTTCAGTTGCAGTTTCTTTGCTTTTTTTTGTTTCAAAATGACCTTGAGAATTTTGAGTTGCCTTCTTGCAATTGACACGTACAAAAAGTAATCATAATTCATATTTCACATAAAACGTCAGAGGAGCGAGTGAGATAGCTGACGAGTGTGCGAGCGAGTGCGCCACATGCTGTGCTCGCAAATGGTTGCAATAATGAACTGGCTTTGTTTGTGGCAGGTAGCACGAAGAACTTGCAGATACTTTTTACTCATGGTTGCATACGCTGTAATTGTGAGGTCATTAGATGCAGCAAAACGCAATTGTGGTTCGCACGTAACAAATGCCAAAGGACATGCCGAGAGTTTTCTTTTAAATGTCAGTCAGTCAGTCAGTTAGTCACTCAAGGTTAATATCCTGTCATAACTCAGAGAGAGCAGAGTCAAGTTGTTGACTCTCTCTCTGCACTAAAGTCAGAATTTGTTTGCTCAGTTCAAAAGCCAATGTACTGCAATCAGTTGGCATGTCATGCAACAGCAGCAACAATAACAACAACATCAACAACAACGACAACAATATCGGCATGCAACATGCAATTAATAGGCCACAAGTGGCGCATATGGGGCGCCAAAAGACCTTCTGTGCACCACCTCACGCCCACCCCTAGGCCCAAACTAGCCACAAACACACAACATTTGTATACATTTGTTTTTGTATTATGTAAATTGCAATTGCAGCGCAGGAAAACATTTCAACGCATGCTTTTACTCATATCTCGAATTCAAAATCGAGCAAATCAAATCGTCCGATAGAATATTCCGCAGCGGATATGCCAAAGCAACGTCTGCAAAAGTTGGCTCTCTGTAGTCATCTTTTTTTTTTTGCTTTATTTTGGGGGTTCCTTGGACAGCTTCTTGCATTTTTTAATGTATTTTTAAATAAGGAATTTAATAAGCACCTTGGCAACGGCAACAACTCAGCCGACGAAAGCAAAAACAGAACGCAGCACGTTGTTCACGATGAGAACAACGAAGACGACGCGGATGACGACGTCGAGGATGGCACAAAGTGACCCAGACATTGCCCAAAGACGACTCTGACTGCAGCTGAAGAGCAACCAAAAACACTTGGCAGACTCTCGCACAATGGGCAAGATTGAAAGAATACAAGAATTGTGCGAGATATCAGGCTTTTTGATTTTTATCTTGTAGTTGCAACATAGCAAAGTTTGATTTAAATCTTTACTGGCTTTATTTCGATCATCAGTTTATGCAATAAAAAAGAGATTTGGGTCAAGATTAAATTTGTTTCTTCTAGATACTGCAATTCTTTTCAAAGCAGCTATCTAGTTCTTTGAGTGAGTTTTCTTTTGAGTTTTAAACTAATATGAAACGTTGTTTAATTTTATGAGTACATGATCTATATTTTGACAATTTGTAGTTTTATTTCATGTCGGAAAAAAATTAATTTCGTAGAAGTTCTTCCATCTTCGAAATAATTATCTTTGTAAGATTTTCTCTCAAGTTTTCAAATTAGTAAGTATTAAACTTATTTTCCCAATCGAAGTAAATCAAAAAATTCCTTTTTCCGTTGCTAAATGATCACATTTTTCTTTATTGATAATTCCTTTAATTCATCAACTTGTTTTCCACTTCCTATTAAAGTTATCTAGTACTATGAAAAAAAAATTATTTTACCAGTAAGTTACATGTTTTATGTCCTATAATGAACTATATTTTAACTAGTTGTGTTTCTGTTTCTTTTCAAAATTTCAATATGTAGCTTGTTGGTACAAGATTTCGATACGTATCTTGCAGATACAACAATTCTTTCTGGAACTTCAGCTCCAAAGAAATTTTTCTGACGAATACGAAGTATAAGAAGTTTTCCAGACGCTTCTTAGAAGTTTCTTGTTTTAATTTTATTCCAATAATATAATTCTTAAGCATATCAAAAGTATGTACCTAAAATATTAAAAAAATTATTTAACAAAATAGCAGAATTACATTTAAACCAACTTTTGCCAAATTTTAAGGATTTTTAAAACTCAAAAGATTTAAAAAAGTTTCAGTCAACAGCATTTATTTTCATAATACGTAATTTTTTTACAATTATCTTTACAATTCAGAATTTATATCAAAATTTACTCTGCTCAAATTTATCTAAAAATTTTCTTGTATTCGTTCTCATAATGTTCCTCATTGAAAAAAAATTTGGTTTTCCTAATTTTTTACCTTGTTTATTATTATATTTAGCGATTAATGATCCTATCTCAGTTCTTGAGGTAGCTAAAATTTTCAAATTTTTTTGTGATTTGGTTAAAAGTTCAAATCTCTCTCAGTGTTTATTTAAAAAAAAAAAAATTGCCTGAATACTTAGGGAGTTACATGCAAAAAGTAAACTACGAAGCGAACTAGATTCCCTGTACCGCAGGAATTGAATAAACTAATTTTTTTTAAAGATTTATTTATTTGAAGCCATTATGGGCGGTCTTACAGAAATCTATCTACAGAAATCTATCTATTTCGCTTAAAATTAACTGAAATTTAAATTCCTGATGACCCGTCATGGATCATGGATCATCAGGGTGTCTACCCATTTGGGATGGTTTCCAAATTTTTAGAAAACAAAATCAAATTATTTTTTTTGTTTTTTATTGTATGTAAGTCTTAAAAATCTAATAATTTCGGATGATTATGTAAGATACAAGCTAAACTGGATTTTGTTCGTAAGATTTATTTCTAGTCATTATCGGGAGCTATACCAAAATCTATTTCACTTAAAATTCGCTTAAATTCCAAATCTTGATCATACAGACACCCACTTGGTACGGTTGCAAAATTTCTGTAGTCTATTTGACTCCTTTTTATAGTATACAAGGCACGTAAAACTAGTTTTAGATGATATGTGTAGAAATAAAAACTAAACTGGTTCGGGAAAAAAAGTGCATATTTCAACATTCATTTTGCGTGGAAAATTACTCGGTACTATATGCATTAGCGCTATGTAGTCGAAACTTAACTAACGTTTTTGCTATTTCAGTTTGCTCAAGTGGAACCGATTTTATTGTAGTTAAAGTATCTAAATTTCGTGATTTTTCTACATTTTATCCAAATAGGTCGGTTCATTACGCTGAAATCAAAATAAGTTTTTCTTGTAAATTTTTCGCAGAAAACCAGATTTTATTTGTACCTGTACGTGTACTTAGAAATAAATAAAATTTAGGCTATTCAATTTGTCTATAGTTAAGATAGGTTAATTTTCAACGAGATTAACCCCTGGGAGGAGTCACAAATAGACTAGATAGTCCTTAGCGGTATAGCTATATTACCTCATCCCTTTAAATCCTCATGCAATTCAGTATTTTCAAATCAAGATAGGTTTTCATTTTTATTTTTCATAGAAAACTAAGATTTCATGTATGTCCAGAGATTGTGGAAAAAATTAACTGAGATTTTTATTTCTCGAAGTTTTCCAAATTTTTTGAAAGAAATCCCAAAAAAAAATATACTTTTAGGATTCTTAAAAGAATTAATACTATTAATTCGAGTTGTTGGAAAGCCTAAGCTATTTATTTTGTTACAAATTGAAGTCTAGAATTGAATGTCGTTTAAGTTAGCATTTTTTATTGCAAAGAGTCAAAAACTCAACTTTTCTCTATAAACTAAAGTTTTTGGCAACAGCGTGTTCCCGCGCTTAGACCTTCATATACCAATCACTCCAATAACTACTGAATTCCCATATTTATTATTCAAATAATAAATAAATTATAAACCCTCAACATTTATGGCTTGTTTCCACTGTGCAAGTGTTGCCCGGCAGTTGCAAAATCATGTTTTAAGGTGTTTTTGATACCTAATAAAAACAACAACACGATGCAGGCAACAACAATACTTACATACCGACATACATATGTATGTATGTAGATATAGTACCATCCATAAATACATGCAAAGAAAACGCGGTAACAAATGCTGGTACCAAGAGCCAAAGGGAACGAACATTTGGGACATTGGGACAGAAGTCCAAAGGCAGCGAAATTGAGCGCCGTAGTGGTCAGTGGCCACCAAAAAAACTTGGACCAGCTACGTCATAGCCCTAGCTACAAAAGCAACCATAAGTGACGCCAAAGGCAGAAACTTGGATGACGACGGCAGCGACGGCGGCGACGACGACGACGCCAAAGTCGACGCTGGACGCCGTTTGGCCGTGTTTATTATAAAACAACAAATCATTCATTATAACCACTTGTGTGTATATGGGAAAGTGGCGTAAACATGAAAAGAAATACATAGCTATATATATATAAAGTATATAATATATACATATGTATATAGTTACTAGAGCCCAAAAGTGTCTGTATGTATTTGTATATTTGTAATATGCATATTTGCGTAGTATTTTGATTTTAATATTGATTTATTTATTATTAATAATTCATTGGTGGTGGGCTCTCATATTATATTTGTATCCAAGTTGATTGCGATCTGATCGCGAGTATTCCCCGGCTTTGATATCGATAAAAACTGATCTTTGTTTTTGCTAAAATATCTGTGTGAGGTTTGTGGGCCATACTTTTGAGAGTTGACCACGAAGCGGCTCGGCTCAGTAGCAGCCACATTTTGTAACACAAGTTGGTAGGAAACACATATTATAATGAGTTTCAATTAAGATAAAAATCTCTAAATCAAAAAGAAATAAAAGAGCAGAGACTAAGATTTATGGGTTCACAATTGTTCAGCGCCTAGCTTGAGGCGTCATCATTAGTCGTAGCTCTCTGTCTAGTGGTAGATTAAACCCAAACCAAACGAAAAAACGCGTTTTGAAGGCACCACTTCTGGAAATCGTTGTAGATCGTTTTGGAGATCAGCGCGTGGGAGAGCGAAATTTGAGCTATGAGCGGAGTTAACCCTGGTGCTCATAAATGCTCTAACGGATATGTGAGTTAATTAGTGTAGAATGACGTATCTAAATGGAATTTGTTTTTTTTTTATAAAATAATGTTTACGTGGGGAGGGTATTTCTTTCAAAAAAACACAACTGACTTAATTACATAAAAAAAATATTTTAATAATAAAGCAAAATTCTTTGTCTTCTAGGTTACTAAAAGTGCGCTTTAATTATGAAAAGCTTAGAGTTTCTATTAGTGAACGCATAGATTTTTATTTATACCCTCTAGCTTAATGTAAGGGTTATATTACATTTGTGCAAGAAGCAGCCAAAGATCCATAGAATTTGATATACAAACGACTGCCAATTTGTTTGAAAGTCTAAATCTCAGAGACCATAAGAGCAGGAATAACCAAACTTGGCATTTCTACTCCTGATATACCTCTATCACTTTCTACAATCAAATAATTTCAAAGTGCTACATTTTCCAAAATTTTCAAGATCCAGCTTTAGTATGGGTAAAAAAAAATGTTCTATTAAAATCAAACATCATTATAATGAGACCATAAATATCGGAGATAATATGGGATTGGATAGCTAAATTTGTAGATGGTAATTTGGTATAGGATTTCTTATTATTATTATTAATTACTTGTGGGCCCTGCAGAGGTTGTCTTAACCAAACATTTTGAATAGTCTTAAGGTGTATAAACATCGTAAGATTCTCTAGTTAGCTTATCTGGACAATCATTAGATTTTTGGATTAGTTGACTTTTAAGAGAGCTCGCATCTCTACTATATTCATGCCCACAGAACCTACATTTCAACCCTTTGCGACTACGCTTCTGCACTTAATGTCCAATACCCGTTGTTGAACAATTTTTTACTATGCTATATTCACGAAAATCCGTATATCTCACGAACCAATATCACATCGCAATAGGCGTAAAACTTCCGTATTGACAACTTCTAACACACGCAAAAATCATATTTTAATTTCTTCAATGCGTTCATGATAACACCCGTAACACGTAAAACATTCCCATTAGGAAAAAAAAATTTGGAAATTCGTCCAGCCGTTTCAGAGTTATGCGATCACAAACGTACACCATTTCATTTTTATATATATCTTGTATTTTCCATAATCACTGTACTAAGTAATGTTATTTAAATAATTTTCTTAGCTCTAGCATTTGAACCAAGATCCTCTTACCAATTTTTTAGACTTTATCAAAAGAAAAGTTGCTTTCTTGTACACCCAATGGCTAGAGATACCTTTCAGTATACTATATGTGGGATCAATTACCTCCTAATTTTTTGGGGTTTGCAAATCGGCTGACCCTTTATCATAAAAAAATAAAGCTTATTAATGTTGAGATAACTCCAAATGCTTTTCAGAAGGCATCACAAGTTTAAAGGTACAATCTTATCGTCAAATAAGTTTTAAAAATTTCAGAAAGACTAAGAAATATCAGAAGATAATCAATGAAAGCTTTATAATAATAATTTCGCTGAGTGACTATTTTGTCAGTCCCCTGGGGCGAAGCATTGGGGACCTCTATTAATAATTGCTCGAAAGGGGGCTTAATATGTGATCATTCGCCAAAATTTTTTTCTACTTTAAATGGCTATAACTCCAGCTTAATGTGATTTAAGGTATAGCCGAATCCGTAGAGCGGTGCCTTGAATTAATAGAGATTTCTCAACCAAGAGTTTTAAACTGAAAAATTTGATTTTCCATTTTGTAAAAATTTGCTTCCACTTATAAATATGACCAATCACTTTAACAAATAAAATTTACTTTTGGCAAGAGTTATTCCGGTTTACCGTCAAAAATGCATATTCTTGTATTCGTCTTAAAAGAACGAACTAGACTTGACTAACATGACGTCACAAGTTCAATACAAGGGCAGAACGTTGATAAAAAAGTGAGTTTGGCTAGTTCGTATTTACTTTCTGAATAAAATACGTCTTACTATTGCTTTTTTTTCGAATATTTATTATTGGCAATCAACCCATGATTCTAAGGGTTATAATCCAACATTTATAATAAAAAAGTAAGTCACTATTTTTGTGTGATATGCCTTAGATTACTCTATATACACAATATTTTAAAAAATCAAGTAGATTCTATAATATGACACGACTTCCTTCTGGAGTTGTTTGGGTGAAGTCGTTTTAGGCGTCTTCTTGTTCTATGACCGGCCAGGGCACATGCAAGCGAGTTCGGATGGTTCCTTAAGCGATCAGCATCGAATTTTTTTTAGTACTTAAACATCTTTGACCCAAATGGCTCCTAATACACCCAATTCATTTTAATACGATTCGTATCCGAAAAAGTTCTGGAGTCTACTGGAATCTAATCGTAACTTTTAAAAACAAAATATTCAGCTTTCTATCGATATTTCTAATGCCAGCTGTTTGAAATATATTTGATGTAGTTTAAAAACTGAGTGCCTAGACGCCAAATACTGACTAGTGAACATAACTCATTTTTACATAGGTTACTAATTGGTTTGAATACAGATAAAACAATTTCTAAAACACTTCAAAGAAGTTGAAGAACCGGTTTTCAATGCGCCATCTTTGCGCTTGTTTCTACCCTAATTCCCTGTTCCATTAAGATAAACTTATTTGGCGCTTTAAAAAAGACCCTAAAGCATACATTTGGTATAATTATTCAAAAAATGTTAAAACAAGGATGATATTTTTAAGAAAATTTGACGAACTTGCCCAAATTATAAAAATGAGAGCAACAAGTAAAGCAAAGGCTTTCTTCTTACTATCCTCTTCTCCCAATAGAGCATGGAGCCTCCAGTAAAAGGCTTAAAAAAAAACAACAAAATTTTACGAAGTTTTTAAGATAAGGTCGGAACTCAAAGGCTGTAAGATTTTGAACCTTATATACGCTTTCAATGAGCCCAAAGACATATGGGAAAAATGGGAACGATCTCCAAACCCGAGTATGATATTTGTTTTTGTTCGCTTCTGAAGAGTATTTCTTAGGAGAAGGCTCTCTTCTTGCTATCCTCTTCTCCTAGTGGAGCATAAGGCCTTCAGGAAAAGGCTTAAAACAAACCAAAAAAATGTTACGAAGTTTTTAAGGTAAGGTTGGAACTCTGAATGCTGTGAGATTTTGAACCCAAGTTGCGGTTTTTGTGATCCCAAATACATATGGGGTATACATGACACCGATCTCTAAACCCGAATATGATATTTGTTTTTGTGCGCTTCTGAAGAGTATTTCTAAGGAGAAGGCTCTCTTTTTGCTATCCCTTTCTCCCAGTGGAGCAAAGGGCCTCCAAGAAAAGGCTTAAAAAACAAAAAAATTTGTACAAAGTTTTTAAGATAAGATCGGAACTCTGAAGACTGAGAGATTTTGAACCTTAGTTGCGGCTTCAGTGATCCCAAAGACACATATGGGGTATACATGGCACCGATCTCCAAACCCGAATATGATATTTGTTTTTGTGCGCTTCTGTAGAGTATTTCTTCGTCAACTTTGCGTCATCTCTTGCTTCTGACCCTTCTCTTGGCTCTCTTTTCCATTTTTTCACAGTAGCGCCAAATATTTCATTGATTTACAACAACCTATAAACTATATAAAACTGGGTAACTGTGATACCAGTTCAATAGTCGAACTCGAACTCTGCATGTAAAACAAACCCAATGAAAGCGAAACGTTTTTATGTAAATAATATTTATGCAATTCCGTAATATTTATATATGCCATATAATTTAGAGAATACTTTTAAATTATAGTTTAACATAGCCTTAAAGGGCAGTCAAGTACTAACTATTCTCTAGATAGAAGGTCCAAGCTGCATTTATTCGATGCTCTTAGACTTGGGTAGGGGGGACTTTGTAGCCACTGCACATTAATGTCAATTTAATGTTTCCTTAATGACTTCTTGCGTTGCAACTGTTGCAAGATGTTGTTGTTGTTGTTGCCGCTTCTGTTCAAGTTCTTATCAGTTGTTGGTCAAAACTTGTCGCACGGCTGGAAAGTGTTTATGCTAAATAGCTAACGAGTTTTGTCCAAGAAAGTGAAGGGACCGTAAAAAGTAAAAAAAAAGTCGAAAAATTTCATTGTTTTTGTAAATTTGGAAAATTTATAAATTTTCAATAAAGCAAAATTTTAAAGGCTACTGTATATGTGTGTGCATTGTCTATGTGTGTGCATTGTCTATGTGTGTGTGTATGCGGCGTCTGTTTATTTGGGTCGGCAATTAAGATTTATATCAGCCCCTTTTGATGAGCAATAAAATCGAAAAGACGTCGCGTCGTGCGACCAAAGTGCAAACAAAAACACTCTTCAATAAATTTTGCTCTATTGCAGCTCATTTATGCGGCAACGAGTTGAATGCGTTCTTCTCCCCACCCCAGCCTAGCTCTCGCCCAGTCTTGTAAGTAGAGTTAGACGTGCGCACACGCTTCTTTAAAAAGTCATAAAAATCATTTTAATGTTTTCTGACGGAAAAGGTGTGAAAAGAAGCGCCCAAAGGCAACTCCTCTCTGCCAACTCCCTTCGGCCAACCAGCCATCCACCCACTGCAATAGTTGCTGGCCAACAGACACTCAGCCAAGAGAATCTGGGAGAGCTAGTTGGTAAAATTGCGTACGTTCAGACGGGCGTGACCGACTTTATTAGGTCTGTGACGCGAGTTAGTTCGAGAGTGGAATACTCTATACTAGGGTGATAGAGAATTACATGAAAACGCAGTGTCAGGGCGAGCGGAATCTCGTTAAGAAGGACACATTGGAAGTGCCCCTATGTTAATACCAGGGTCAGAAGGAAAAAAGTGTATCGAGACTTATAAGTCCGTTTGTGGGAACGCTTAGACTTGCAAGACGGTAAAAGCTTGGATTACTAAACTTGGGATTTTGACTGCTTATGTGAGGACCCAGGATTTAATATCAATTTTTTTTTCTAAAGCACGCTTAAAGGAAGCACGTTTAGGTTCAGGAATGTTCATAACTTTGTCATGTTTTAAGCGATTTTGAGTCTATAGATTGAGGAAAAGGCTTGGAAGAAAACACGTCGTAATGATTTAAATGGTATCGATATAGGGTTGACATACTACTACTACTACTACGAATTCCGAACTCCTAAGTGGAGCATGGAGCCTCATAGGGTTGGCATAATTCTGCTTATTAGCCTGCAAAGCAACTCTGATGACTGTGATTTTGATATTAAATTTGAATTTCAAAGAAATTTGTGAAATTAGAATGTATTCGACTAATACCCTTATTCAAGTATTCTTAACACTGTCTGGGGTTACCAAATGGTCCGAGTGAAAAAGCGGACATTCCACAATCACCCCCATGATATTTTTTGTTGCTTGATATTAAACGATTGAAATACGTCAATTTCTTGAAGTAAACGGGCCCATTTCTTCAAGTATCTGATGTGCTTGATCGTATATGTTAAAAGCTTGTTTTTCAAAATGATGACATGCAGCATCTTGGCCTTTACTTCGGCTTTTTGAAAGAATAGGAGGGTTCTATTGGGACAGAAATTGTGGTTTAAAACCTTCAAAAAACTCTACGTAAAAGATATGAAAATATAAATATACTATATATTTATGGCCGTGGCCGTCGGCGTAAGTGGTAGCGTACTCGCCTCTAAAACCGAAGGTTGGTGGTTCGATTCACCGCAGTAGAAATGGTGCTGCTATTTGCTATAGAAAATCTCTATTAATTAAAGAAGACACCGCCGTTCGGATTCGGCTATAAACTGTAGGTTCCTGTTCTGTTGGAACAGTAATTAATAGAGATCCCCATGCCCCTCCAAGGGGTCAATCAGGGAATTGTCATTACATATTTATTTCTAGACTACTGTAGGGCTTAACTTAATTATGCATCACCCTTAGATAGAGCATAGCGCTGAAAGCCTTTTCCCAGCTCTCTCTATTTCTCCGATAGTCCCAGAATTTCGAGGCTATATATCTCTAATTCCCTGCACCTGCACCTTCGCCAGTTTCGACAAACCTGTGATGGAGTGGACGTTCCATGTTCCGAATCGTGTCAGTTGTTTAAAGCGAATAGTCGTCATCGTTAAACGGTTGTTGTTATTGTATCCAAGGTCTAACTCCGTTTCTTGAGTATGTATCGTTTTACGGGCGGGTTACTAGCCCAAAGCAACCTTTGAAGGCGTCCCCCGAATTAGCTACCTTATCATTTACACGAATATGTACCCGGGGAATGCCACGAGGAGGGCCTAGTAATCAAGGGGGCAAGACCTTCGACTCGACTTGAGATGAATTATTAAGGATCGTGGAAAATGCATTCTTCTTCAAGTCCTTTAACACCGGTTGGGGCATAGGACCACGACAAACTTCCTTCATCCTTCCCGATCTGCGGCCAGATACTTCAGCTGTGGCCACGTTTTACGCTGTGTTGCTGCTTTGGCCAATACTGTTGATTTCCAAATAGTTCTTGGTCCACCAACTCGCCGTGTACCTTGAGGATTTCATTCGAAGGACTGCTTCGCGATGCTGTCGTTTGGTCTCCTCAACGCGTTGCCTTATGCTTATTCCCAGTGAGTCCAACTTACTAAGGTTTTTAAGGATTGTTTGATCACTTTACCTTACCCTCATCGTTCCCAAGAGTTATGAAAATATGTATGTATGACAAAAGTTAATAGGTTTAATACAGCGAAAAAAACGAACACGAGACAGAAAAGCGAAAATAATCGCTTAGAAGCGATAACCCTGGCAACCCTTTCATTGCCTAAATTCAATTCAATAGCAAACTTTACCTCATCAGAGATAATAGAAGCATTTTTTGGTAAAGCCGAGTAGCTCTGCTTATTAGAGTCGTTCAGGACTTTATGAGTATGTGCCTACTACTTTGATCAAAAAGTTCCCGGAATCATCTCAGTCACCCAATTTGATGTATTTTATCTGAATTTCATGCCAGAAAAGTATTGCGCAAAAGACATAATTTCCAACACTATTTGGTTAAAAACGGTATGAATACCATGCAACAACTACCGAACTCACTTGATATTCCTCTCTGCTGGTTATACCTATTCGGTGGACTCAAAATCATCATCCGAGATGAGTTCATGGAAAAATCGAAGATGGCTCTGATGGCCATACCGCAAACCAATTTTATGATATGTTTCGAAGATAGCATGAAACGCTGGCATAAGTTTTTTGAGTCGATGGGGTATTCCCCAGGAAGGGGACAATATTGATTTTGAGGACTCCGGGATCTTTTTGATGAAGTTGGTATATATGGTCGGAATAAATTTGCCAAAAGTTTTTGATATTATCTTACATATGGTACCTGTTACATACATATGAGTGAACTGAATGTACTCTTTTTACTCTATGATAACACAGAGTATAAGCAGCTAGAGCGGCGACGGGGTGACGCTTGTTAACCAGCTGCCCGCCAGACTAGCCCAGCACACCTAGCACAGCACAGGCGGCACTTGCACTCACTCACTTGATGGAGCACACATGTGCGGGTGCATGAGTATGAGTGTGAGTGAGTAAATGAATGCAAGTGTGTGTGTGTGTAAGAGTGTGTGTGAGAGTGAGTGAGTGAATGAGTGTGCGACCACAAACTAAATGTTTAATTTTTACAAGCTCATGCCGCGACGCGTCGCATGTAAACACTTTGGTGTAGCAAGCCGCCACTTGCAACAGCTTCCAAGTTGTTGCTGCCGGCTGCCTGTGCCCTGCTCCAGCTGACTGTCTGCCGCCAAGTACAACCTGCCGACCATTTGTTTGAATTTGTCTAAAGTGGCTGTAGTTTTTTTTTTCGTTGGTGTTTTTCATAATTTTCATTGCGAGCGTTTGTCAAATTTTCCGTTTACTTTGGACGCCCCCAGCAGCCCAGCCCACAGGCCCAAATATGCATAGTTGCTTTTGGCTCGCTCTTTTTTTTTCTTGTTTTAATTTAATATTTTCTTTGTAGTCGCAGTTATTCCATTTTCCTTTTTTTTCTTTTTGTTTTTGTCTGTCTGTGTATACTCTTTGTTGGAAAATTACGTTTTGCGTTTATACGTTTACTCAGGCGCCAGGCGAGGCATATTTAAATACACACGTGTTTTATCGCTGCCATTAAATCATATTTTTATACTTTTACCTTTTTGTGTGCATGCCACACCGCAACGCCTCCAACGCCTCCGCCCCCCTCGCAGCAAGACACCACCCCTATCATAATATCCTCGCACTTTGATTGTTTACATTTTGCACTTTTATAGCATAAACAAACAAACGGCGCTAAATATTGTGAAAAATGAGAAGTTGCGGGGAAATTGTTAAAGGTGGCATTTGAGGATTATAACATGGCTGTTAAGATCTCTTCTGACTATGGGGCTGAAGAATGCAACGTGTGGCAGGCAGCGCATTAGTCGCACAGAATGCGCATTAAAATTTGAAGTTTATGAGGTTTGGGGGTTTCCTATAGTCCGATATAGTTGATTGGATTGGAACTAGACAGAAATGCCGCCTTCTGATTTGGATTCTAAACAAAATTGAAACAAGAAACCAAGAATTTCCTAAAGAATTCTAAACTCTAAGCGGCAATTGTTTAGATATCTCAAATTCTCAGGGAAAAAGTTCCATACACCGATAAGCTCTATATATATTCTTATAATCTATTTATTTATTAAAGCTTACAATTTTGTTTCAACTATTATTTTGAAACCCAGCACTTAAGGTTACTCTCTAGTAGCAACACCAACAACAACTACTACTTGGATGGCAATTTTCCACTTCTCTAATAATACCTATAATACACACTCTCATACACAAGTGTGTATGAGTAGACTGAGTAGTCTCCCATTTTACTCAGCTCGTTTTCAATTTAACATCTCCGATACTTTGCACCACGTGCTGGCTGCTTAACCTTTTCACATTTAACGTTAAGAGTAAACAATTTGAACATTTTTTTAAAACGTTCCTCTTTTCTTCTCTCTATTCTTTTCAGGTAAGATAAGATCTGATTTTACACAATACGGCGGCATATCAACAGACATGGGTAAGAAAATTTCCACTTTTTATGTTCTTTATTTTTTCTCTCTTCTTATTTGATTTTTTTTTGTGCGAAAAAATAAACTTAAGCCAAAACGAGTTATTTACTTGTTTAGTTAAAGTGATTAGCTCCAAGCATGTCTACTAATATTTAGTTAGAAATTAGAACTGGTGTTGGTTCTAGCATACATTTAGGCGTTCAAGCAAAGCAAAATTTAATTCAACTAGTTAATAAATATTTAAGCAATAAGTGGGGTTGGCTCAAATTTGTTGAAACTTTTAGAAGTTAACATTTTTTAAGCTTTATTTATAATTCGTTTAGTTTTAAAGTGAACAAAAAATTATACCAGACTTAGATGATACCATTTAGGTGAAGATACTCAGGTAGAGAGGGGCTTTATATGCGATTTGAATTCTAAAAATTCTTATATGTGCTAAAAATATAGATTTTTAGTATGTTCTTATTATTTTCAGTTTAATAAGTTGAATAAAATACGAGATGATGAGATATTGCAATCGTATAAATTGTATAAAATATGAGATGATGAGTTATTACGATTGCTTAATTTCAATAAAATAACAGAAGATGAGATTGACTCAACTAGTATACATATTCCTTTAAAAAAATATGAGATGATGAGTTATTACGATTGCTTAAGTTTAATAAAATTAGAGATGATAAGATTGACTCAACTAGTGTACATATTCTTTTAATAAAATATGAGATGATGAGTTATTACGATTGCTTAAGTTCAATAAAATAACAGATGATGAGATTGAGTCAACTAGTATACATAATCCTTTAATAAAATATGAGATGATGAGTTATTACGATTGCTTAAGTTCAATAAAATAACAGATGATAAGATTGACTCAACTAGTATACATATTCTTTAATCATAGTTCAGTTTCCTTTCACTCAGTTGGGCAATTTTTTTTTATTTTTACTATATATTTTAAAATGATTAGTTCTCTTGCAGATTCCCTTGAACGAAATAAGAGATGATGATATTGACTCTAGTATAGTCATTAATCATACTTGAGATTTCATTCACTCAGCGTAATTCTTTTTTTATTCATATTCGAAATGAGCAGTTCTCTTGCAGATTTTACTGATTAAAACAAAAGCTGATAAAATTGACTCGATACTTGAGAATCTTTTCGATTCGTATAAAGAAATTATCAAGTTATCAGTTTTATAAGTTTAATAAAATAAGAGATGATCATATATTTCCGATTGTATAAGTTGAATTAAATAAGAGATGATGAGATTGATTAAGATTTCTTTCACTCAATAGTACTATGTATTCTAAAATTATCAGTTCCATTCAATGTAATAAAAGATGATGATATTGACTCTCTTCATTACTCATACTTGAGATTTCATTCACTCAGCAAGCTGCTTTTTTTTATTCAGATTCCACTGATTAAAACAAAAGCTGATAAAATTGACTTGATACTTCAGAATTTTTTATACAGGAAATCTCCAAAAACAGTCATAGTAAAATAGCATTATTAGACCTTTGACTATTGATCTAAGCAAAAATTAAGAAATATGTCCAATAAATGGGTAAAAAATACTAAATAAGAAGATATAAACATATAATAGTGGTATTATTAATAATAACAATATATGTCTGATCAGATCTGAGCTTTAAAAATAGTTGCTATGAGAAAAATTCCATATAATATTATTGTGGTATTTTTGAATAATAATAATGATAATTTTTGTTCATATCTTATCATCGAGTATTTTTCCCCTTCATTCGTCTGCCCTTATTATACATCAGATTCGATCTGAGTTAGTTACAAAATATTCCATATACCATTACTTTGGTATTTTTGGTATATTATGCAAATTTCCAACGTCTGCACGCAGCTTTGGCAATATCCGACACGCTGCTTTAGTGAAATTTATGTAGTTTACCATGGAATGCCACATGCCGCCTCCTTCAGACTTGACGCGGCTTCACCACGCTACGGGGGAGCAGCTTGTGCGGGGAGGGGGCGGTCAGCGGAAGCTCGACTTTGTAGATAAGCTTATTCGCAGCATCAGCTAAGATAGGAGAGTCTTAGCTACCGGCTAGCAATGGAAATACCTTGTAGCTGCGTGTGGAAATGATTGATGCGCTGTCGGCTTGGCAGCTGCGCTGACGTCGGCGTCGAAGTCAACTGATTAGGTGGCGGCTATTTAAAATGCAATAGAAGCGGCAGAGTTGCATGCAACTGCTGCACACACTGCCTGCTGCTGCCAATTAATATTAAACATGGCAATTCAATTCGCCAGCAGACGCAGTCACACGCACACTTGTACAAACGTGCAACAATCTGTGTGCACTCCAAAGATGAGGCCTAGATCCGCGTGCACTTGCCCACCTTGACTGGGCTGGGCTGTGGGGCAGCAAAGCCGTATAGTTTGCTATCAGTAATTGTTTTTAGTGCTCGTACAACGTGTTCTTTATTTTTTTTTCTGTATTTTCTGGTTGCTTCTGGTGCTTCTGTTGGCCGGACGGACGGACAGACATCAAAGCCCCTGAGCTATTAAAGGCGTTTATTTCAGCATGTTGTTTGGGACCTTTTGATGCGAGGTTATCAATCAGCGCGTCGTCTTGGTGGACCAGTGCGGGGCTGTCAGCTACTTCTTAAAAACCAATTATACAGCCATACATACTACAGACTCTGCGGCTTGTTTGGGGGCAGAGATCTCTACGAGCACTCAAATTACATACTTTGTTGGCAGCGCGCATTGAGGCAAAAAATTGCAGTCATCTACTACAATACTTGATCTTGTCTGACTGCCTGACTGCCTTATTATTTATATTCAATTGATAATCTTGTGCAAATCGGTAGCAAAATGTTTCAAGAGGGCGCAACAAAGCAGCTGTGAAAACAATTGTTGCTTTCCCATAGATCTAGATCGTATGGTAAGACTTAAGACTTAAATTACAGGCAGCTTCTTGGGAGATCTTTTAGTTTAGTTGGCTCGAATAGATTCTGCTCAAACATTTTTAGATTAAAGCTTAAGTTTATTTGCTAAGGGGCTTTGATATGGAAATTTTAAAAGCGCTTATTTTTGGAATAGTTTTATTTTGATATTCAATTTATACTTAAAAAAAACAGCATTTGGCAAAACTTGTTTATCAACTGCAATTATCATACTCTATACTTGCCCAGACTTAGCTTCTTCTCAAAATATTTGGAGCAACCAATTAAGCTGTGATTAATGAATTGTTTTGTCAATTTTTGGTTTTTTGTTGTCAAAACTAGTTTATTTATTTAATATTAAATATAATACTTTGTTTTCTTATCTATAGAGTATCCAATTTAAATGTGATCACTTTCATATCTTAAAAAAAAACATGTTTAAGCTTATTTGCATTGGCTTTTTTATAAGTTAATTCACTAATGAAGCCAATTCTAAAGAGTTTTGTGTATGCCTTATTATATAAAAAAAAAACAATTTTGTTGGAATTTTTCGATATTATACAGAATAGTGGGTCCGGCAGACGTTGTCCTGCCCAAACTTTTTGAATAATCTTAAAGTGTATAAACATCGTAAGATTCCCTAGTTAGCTTATCTATACAATCAAAGGATTTTTGGATTAGTTGACTTTCATGACATGATCCATACGGATGGACGAACTTAAGTATTCTTAAGAGAGCTCGCATCTCTAATAAATTCATGTCCCACGGAAACTACATTTGAACCCCTTTGCGACTACGCTTCTGTCTGCACTTAATTTCCTATACCCGGTATTGAACAATTTTCTACTATGCTATATTCACGATATTTACCAAATATATATCTCATGAACCAATACACACAATCACATCGCAATAGGCTTAAAACCTCCGTATTGACAACTTCTAACACACGCAAAAATCAGATTTGAAATTCATCGACTCGTTCATGAGAACACCCATAACACGTAAAATATAAGTTTCTTCTTATATATAAAATTCTCGTGTCACAATGTTAAATTTCATGAAAATTGGTCCAGCCGTTTCGGAGGAGTGTGGGCACTAGCATTGTGACACGGGAATTTTATATATAAAATTTTTTTTGGATTAGCCAGATAATCATACCAAGACCGCTTTAAGAAACCTTATTTTATTTTAAGAAAACTAAAATTATTATTGCAAGACATATGTATCACTACCAAGATTCCTTAGAAATTTTTTTTTTCAAAACGCAAAATATTCCTCTATAAAACCAGCTTTTAAATTTTTGCGTATCTTGCAATATTTGAAAAAAAATAATTGAATTTTCTAAGCTGCCAACTAGAAAATGTTTTTCTGTTAGACAAATGTGCATTCTTCTAGTAGTCGTACCGGCATCTTGAACTTAAGACATTTCCCTTTTTTTTTCTTGTGATCCACTCAATGCTTAATGCCTCCCACAGCTATGTAACCTGCAACTAAAACGTGAAAATAAAAACTAGTCTACTTTTAAGTTTGTCGGGCAAAAATGCAGAAGTACACAACTGACAGCAATGCAAAAATGACAGAGTAAGAAAGGGAGAACTTGAAACATTTTACTTTTTCTCTTAAGATCCACTCAAGCTTTAATGAAACCCACAGATATGTTACCCACAACAAAAACGTGAAAATAGCAACCAGTCTGTGCACCAGTGCAGAAGTGCACAACTAACAGCAATGGAAAAATGAGAGACAAACAAAGTGAAAAAAAAATTATTTTTGGCATAAAATCGAAAAATAATGCTAGGCTTCAAATGAGGTAAAGTTCATTATAATAACACAAATAAAAATTTCAGATTAGTTCCCAATAGAAGAATCTACAATATTTTAATCTGCTCGACTAAAGTTACTTGTAATCCTAAAGCTATACCCAAAATAGTAGCTTACCTAAGCATTTCCTGACTTATTGGAACCCTTTCATTTAATCACAAAATATTCAAAAATCCAACGTATTTGTAATAACTTGTTTGCGCGCAGATTTACCCTTTTCGAATACCATTTCGGTACGTTCTATCCACATACATAAAAAACTAGTTTTAATTCTCAGACTTTTGTACGTCGCGATGTATTCCCATCTGTCAGCCGAGAGTTAATGTTCACTTGGCAACGCGTCATTATTGTCGTAATTAGCGCCATAAAATGGCCAACAAAAAAAAAAAAAAACACCGCCACTGGGATATGTCAATATTTCCAGTAATTTTCAACTCAACAAAAACACACGCAACAAAGCCAACCTAACCTAGTCGTATTCGTAGTACTCTAGATTCAGTTAGTCGCGGGTAGGGAGCTATATCGGGCTGTGCGAGGGTTGGTGAAACGGTTTGCTGGTTGCACGTCGCAATGTTGCTGACATTGAACATGACATTTTCCCCCAAAGAGATAATTAAATTGCGGGCTTAATAGAATTAAATGCCGTGTTTGCATTTCAAAATCCAAAACGTGCCAAATGTAATGGCCGCAACGTTGACCAACTCCCTTTAGCCCCTAGGACCGCCTACTAAAAAACCAGGGCGTAGTATAGTACGCTACCTAACAGGGGGCATGGTTGAACGCAGCAAAGCAACAACAACAACGAAAAAATGTCAATTTGGACAAGTTTTGATAATTGCAGGCGGTGGCTACTGTGAGTGTGTTGCTGCTGCTGCTGCATGTTGCGTGGCTGCATGTTGCACGTAGCAAGTTGCACGTTGCATGTTGCAGTTAATAATTATTGAAAAGTGCGACAGCGGCAGGAATTGTGCTCCTTGTGCTTCCTGCGCGGCTTCCGTCAGCATGTTGCATGCTTCGTTACCTGCAAACGGCAGAGACGCTAGCTCTTGTTGTTGTTGTTCTCATTGTTGTTGTTTCTGTTACTGGACTAAAGCTAAAGGCTAACAATGCTTGCATTTTCCCACCTTTTTCACATAACTTTTATGTTGTTTTCATTTACGTTTTCGCTTTTGTTATACTCTATAAAAATGGGGTACATAGGCTCTAATAGGAAGTAAAATGAGAAGACAGACTGGGAGATTATAACAGTATTTATTCGATAAGCGATGAAGCTTGATGGGGAGCCAGAGATAATGGAGATGTACGTATTCATAAGGACAGAGGTACATGGCGTCATTCCTACATGAGATACAATTCCGTCTGTTCATATAATCTCAGATACCAAGTCTTTCTTATGTCTTTAAGAAGTCACAATCGCAGGAACTGCTTGTTTGTTGATTTATTCTTATATCCGATAGGAGAATTCCATTCCTAACAACGCCAACAATTATGCCACAGTTATAGATCTTGATTTCAGGGACAGTGTATTAATTATCGGAAAAAAAAAATGGAAGTCGAATAAAAAAGAAAAAATGAAAGATTTTATGAATTTTAGACTCCTTTTACTAAACCTTAATTAGACATATAGATTCTTGAGATCCTTGAATGGAAGATTTTATGAATTTTACACTCCTTTTACTGAACCTAAATTAGACATATAGATTCTTGAGATCCTAGAATGGAAGATTTTATGAATTTTAGACTCCTTTTACTAAACCTCAATTAGACATATAGATTCTTGAGATTCAGCGTATACCCAATATTTCGAACTTATGATAATTAACTTTAATTCTAATAGTCAGAGGTAAAAATTTTATATTACAGAAAAAAGTTTAGATCATTCCCTCCTAGAAATTGAATCAAGACGCTTCCAAATTGTCTGTGGTACCGATGTAAATTATTGCCCAACCTACCCAATAAGAACCAATATTCGTTATAAGAATATCTTGAAAAGATCTAAAAAAGAGCTAAGCCTCCGTCCTAGAAATAAAACTTTTTACTTTAATTCTAATAATCAGCGGTAAGAATTTTTATTTCCAGACTTACAGAAAGACCGAAAACACGTCTTGAAAAATAGTTTGGGTTACTAGCATTCCCTTCTGGAAATGGACTCAAGGCGATCCGAAACTGTCGAACCCCCTAAAAATATAATATTCGTTATAAGAATATCTTAGAAAGACCTAAAAATGGGCTTGACTTTACTAGCTCTCTCTCCTAGAAATGGACTTAAATTGTGTTTTGCGCATTGGCAAAGTACAGTCAAACCTCCTTTAAGCAAACCAACATTCCATATAAAAATCTAAATGAAAAAGGCCTCTTGAAAATATTTCTTTAGAGAAAAGTTCGTAGAAATTTTTTTTTATTTTAAAGTGTATTTCATTGCCGTCCAGCTACCCCATAGTTTCTTATTTTTTCGTTGTTTTTGTTGCCTGCGTCTCCTTTGTTTCTTCCACCACTTGCCGCTTATTTTAGCCATTGGCAGGGTAAACAAGTCAAGTCAGCCACTTGGCCAGGCCAGCTCGTTGGCAACCGCACTATACTGCACTGCACCACACTCCATGCCACATGTCGAACTTGTTACCACTTTTGATGTGTGGTCAAGCGTTATAGTACGTCCTCCGTACGTCCGTCCCTCGGCCTGTGCTTGCCTTAGCTCTGTCGGCCCCCTGTAATAAATTCATATTCAAATTGTTAATTGAATATTATTTGTTAAATTTGCAAGCATTAAATGTAAATGTCAGTGGCAGCCAGCCGCATGTCTTGACCACCCGGTTGCAACTCTGCAACAAGCTGTATATAAATGGCAGCGGGGGCGTGTCACCCTCCATGGGGTGCTGATTACGTTTGTTTAATTTTTTTGTTTCTCAAGTCACTGATAATTTTGGCGGGCTTGTAAAAAATTAAATTTATTTGCTTTTAACAAGTTGTCGAATTGCGCGAATGAAATGAGTTCTGTTTTTTTATTTATTATATGGTTACAGTGAGCATATGCAGGTGTGAACAAGGCTTGTCGTCCTAGGAGATAAGTATATATGCTGTAGATTTTAAGGCGTATTATTTGATGTTATGGATACAATTCCTTTAGAAAATCTTGCAGACTGTCTTGTTTTTTTTAATTAAGTTAAAAAGATGTTGCCTCTTTTTTGAAAAGCTGGTTAAATTTTTGTATGGTAGCTATGTAAAATAGTGAACCAATATGAAGGTTAGGTTAGGTTAAAGCGGCAGTTGGGAGTGACGTCCCAAATCACATAGGCCAAGGATAAGTCCGTTGCGACACCGTTAAAGTGAGCTAGTTCACCACTCTTTCCCACTTGAGAGGTCCCTTATAAAAGGTGAGGAAGCCATCCGGCTGCCTGAATGAACCTTAAAAGGCATTTTGGACTCTGTTCAGAAAGCTGAGATAAATCGGCTAGAAAGTGTGACTGTTGGAACCTAAATCTTGTACTACCCAGTCTAGCGCAGTGACAGAAAAAGTGTTCCACCGTCTCCAGCTCCTCTTCATCGCCACAGTTCCTACAGAAGTCATGGTGGGGTGCATTCAACCGGGATACGTGGTTTCCTACCAACCAGTGTCCCGTGATGGCACGGCCAAGTTTGCCGCGAGATTCTCCACATGTTCGATATCCGATTCCACGTTTTATTTGCACAGAGAACGAAAAAATTTTGTATTCTCAGTTTACAGTTGGCCATGGGTATACCCAGGCCCTCCTTGTATTGAAGGAGGATACTAGTAGTTCCTTGTCTAGCCAGTTCATCCGCAATAGCGGATGGGTATACCCAGGCCCTCCTTGTATTGAAGGAGGATACTAGTAGTTCCTTTTCTAGCCAGTTCATCCGCAATACAATTTCCCTATGTCCTGGGACCCATATCAGGTGAATTGAAAACTCCTCAGCCATGTCCCCTAGAGACAAGCGGCAGTCATACACGAAGTCATTGAAACTATGGATTTAATAGCCGCTTGGCTGTCCGAATAGATATAGATGTTCTTATTTTGAACTTGTAGGTGTCTTACTGTTATTAAAGCCTCCCGGATTGCAGTGACCTCTGCCTGAAAAACACTGCAGTGGTCCGGGAGTCGAAAAACAGTTCTAATGTTGAAATCCTCAACGTAGATGCCTCCATTTACACGGTCGTCTAGCCTGGAACCGTCCGTGTACAGTAGTCAACCAATATGAATCAAACTTGACAAAATGTATAGCTAAGATAAACTAAACATTTGAGCGAAGTTTGATCAAAGTTGGTCCACTATTTTATATAGCTACCATACACAAATTGAGCCAGCTTTTTGCGTAGAAGAGCAAACGTCCTATTTGGCGTTACCTTGTTAAATTCTTTGCTTCAAGCTTGGTACTCCTAAGACTCTAAAATTAATTTCCAATACCATCATCTTTCTCCACTATTATTCTGTGTAAATCTTTTTCTCATTTACAGATTTGCACATAATTTACCTCATATTTCGACTACACTCTCACGCTCTTCCGCTCTATCCCATCTCATCTGCTTACAAGTGTTCATTACCATTACGAATTCATTAATAAGTAGTGTGCTGCATAGGTCAGTAGTATCCATTACCATGTTGTTGTCCCTTACGGGTCATCCCTTACACGTGCAACAAATACCAACGGTAAAACGAACCCCCGTAACTGTTTTACAGCATTTTATGTAACGTTATGAGAGCAACATTTACAAAATGCTCCCCAGTTAATAATTTCAAATTGTGTAAAATCAAATCTCTAAACATTGAAATAGCATTTGTGCTCAAAGATGATGGATGTTGAAATGGATTTTAGTAGAACTTCTTCGATTCCTGTAATTTACTTACTCTAAATTGTTAGAGTTCTCTTACCTACACTTCCGCTTCTCTTCCTAAAGGTAAAGAATAGAAGGTTTCATCTTTTCTACCTTTCGCTTTGTTTTTGCTTTCATCAGTTTTGCAACGAATTCCTGAAGCATTTTATGTTCTCGACATTTACTGCGACAGAGCATATGCGAAATTTTTGCACTTTGCAGATTTTTATTGCTCCGTGAGTGTTTGCTTTCAGTTTTTTTTCTCGTCCTGTTGTCTGCCAGGACGACGGACATTTGTCCGTATTGCAGGTGCTGCCGCAGTTGGTAACTGAATGTTTCTTGCATGTCTGGGCACACTCGGAGTGTCTGTCCCTGTTGCAGCTCTAACGTGTAATGTCTATGAATATGAATTATGGAAATTACACAACAACGCCAGAAATAAGGACACCAGTCAGTGACAAGGACAACGAGTGTAGTACAGTGGTACCGAAACACTAGAATTGGGTTCCATCGATGAGGATTCTTTTTTCTTTTTTTTTTTGGGATCAACACATTTTTTGCACGTTTTTGCGTTTGGTCCTTTTTACATAACAATGGCGGTTTGCTTTTTTGGGGGTCCTGGGAGTCTGGCAGCAGATTTTGCCACATCGTTACACTGACCGAGTTTGTAAATTTTTGTTGTGGGTCAATATTGGTACAATGATAAGGGATTCAGAGCATCCTTTTGGGGTTTAATGAATGGATAAATTGAATGCTTAACTTTGTGTAAAGCAAGCACTTGGGCTTAGGAGCAACATGTAATGCCTTTAAAAATTCATTTAGTATTTATAAATACTTGTAAATACATTTTAAAAAAGGTTTAATCAGTTGGTAATAAAATTTCCAGCGATTTGAAGTAGATCTTGTATATAGATTTTTAATCAAAATTAGGTAAATATTTTTGATGCTCATTTCGTCAATAAATAGAATTAAAAATGTTCTGTTCTAGAATAGATTTCGAATTCAATAAACTAAAACATGGATTCGTGAGCCAAAGGTCTTTGCCGTTTGTTACGGCATCTGAGTTTATATCAGACATCCCTTCTTATTTATTACTTCTGGAGGATTGGTGATTCCGTAACTATTAAAGCACTGGGCCGATTAAAGTCCTTTTTAGAGTACTTATAATTATTCCTTTGTAGACACGATAGGTAGGGCTTTTATTAAATAATTCCAAAAAATTAAAACTTCTGAAACTTCACAATTTATATATGGAAATAGTTTGTAAGCGATATAGGGGAAAGGTATCTCAAATATTAGTAAATATTTTCCTGTGAAATTTTGGACAGATGTTACAAACTGTTCAACAAAGTCACAGAAAAAAAAACATCGATGGGAAAAACTCTGGAAGTTTTAATTAAAAATTTAACTTTAAATTTGATCACAGTAGTCTGTTATAAAATGTTCGAACTGATCCCCTCAAATGGGAGATAATTTCACTTTCGAAATTTTTTAATAGTCCAGCACAACCAATCAGATAGGTATCGTACCATATGTATCATAATGGCTAGTAAATACTTTATTAAGATTAGCAATAGCAGATTGTTTATACCAAACACGCTCCGGAAATTATTTCGAAATGGAGATCATAAAAAGTAAGGAATAAATATTTAAAAACAATATGGTTTTTACAAAATAAATCAACTGTAATTTAGAATATTATAACGATTTATTAAGGATGCGCATGATATGACTTTAATTCATTTAAAATATGCGAACTATTATACTATTATAATATTGGAGAACGCGAAAAAATCATATACGACGCGGATATTTATGATTAACTACCGTATATCAAATATTATCATAATTTTTAGAGTTAGTTCGTCTAATAAGGAAGGGCAAACTTTTTTGTAGAGCTCTAAATAATCCCAAGAAACTTTACCACCTATTAGAGCAGGATCAGATCAGCAGGTATATTGTTCAAATAATTTTGAAACTTCCTTCACAATAAATTTTGCCATAAACCGATTTTTGTTTAATACACCATTTGCGTATGATCTCCTTATAACCATTTCTGTATTTTTAACATATTTTTGTATAAGAATACCGTATTTGGCTTTATTGCGAGTCGGCTAAAGGGAAGTTTCACTGTAGTAGACATTTTCAAGCTTTCTTAAGCATATGATCTTTCTTGTATCTTTTTAATTTTATATTTTAAATTCTATACAGCGAGTATTCAAATCTTTAGAAGATTTATTTTCATAATGTTTTTTTAGGGTCTTAAACCCATGAATCCTGAAACAAGATTCTCGTATTATGGTGATATCATTGCTGTACAAATATATCAAACAAAAGCTCCCAAAACTAAGCTTTATATTGTCAAAATCTTCCAATTTTTCATAGCTTTCGAAAACAGTGTCACATCCGTTTTCCAGTTACTATAAAAAAATTGTATGATAATGCAAGTTCTTTTGAATCAAAAGGAATTTATATTCTTTTCAACCTTTTGTTCATTCTAAAATAAAAAGTTATAAGTGCGGATTCCAAATCCATATCAAAGGCAAAAATGCCTTAAACGGTTAGCTTCAAAGATGGATTCTAAGCAAGCATGGTAAAAAAAATCAAATCTTACGCGCGGAAACTAACATTTTTTGTGTTTACAAAATTTCCAAGTTACTCCCTTCGAACAATTTTTCCAAGTTCGAACCGTTTATGGGACTGGAGAGCAAGAGATACTTGTGATCTCCGAGATCGGACAAAGGTAAATGGCTTCATTGCTGCCGAAGTGCATTTTTTATAGATTTCAGTTTGTCCATACGAACTCAGATACCAAATCTTTGCTTATCCACGTCCTTATGACGTCAGCATCGCAAGAGCTTCTTTGTTGTTGATTAGTTTTTATATCCGATAGAAGAATTCCATCCGTAACAACCTCATCAATTATACCACAGCTATAGACCTTGACCTTATAGACCTATAATTATCGAAAACGAAGAAATAGAAGAATATTCGAATAATTTTTTCAAGTTCGAACCGATTATATGACACTAACTAAGTGAATATAAATTATAGTAATCAACTTTCATTTAAGTTTAAAAATACAAACGAAATGCTACCCGTAATACTATCATAATTCTCCAACGAACTACGCTCAAAATTCTTCCAAAACACAACCATATCTCATTTATAGTTTAAGCTCTCTAATATCTTTCGAATACATTATCTAAAGTTTGAATTACCAACGTCATGCAGCCATTTCAGCTGGAAATCTTTTATAATTTGTACTTACAATGGTTTTAATATTAGTTTATTCGATGATGGTCGTTTATTTACTTAGTTCCATTTGTTTACTGGCTTTAATGAAGGGTTTCGTACAAAGTATCTAAAGTGCTCTTGGCTATGAATCGCATCTAAGTGACACACCTTCAACAACAACAACAAGAGCACTAACCACAACTTGACCAACATCAACAACTGTCATTAGAACGTTTAAATGGCGCTTTTAAGTGTTGTAAAATGCGCTTTATTTACGTTATGTAATACCAGTAAGCGACATAAACTCAGTCCATTTGAACATGTTATGGCAAATTAAAAGATACTTTCGATGGAATTTATAATTTTTTTTGTATCTTTAGCCATATTTTGGTTCTTACTCATGCTCACTTTTACTTTGGTATCCACACGACGCTGTAGGTATGCAATTAGTCAATTAATTTGAAAATTTATTAACCGCCAAAATGCAATTTGCTTCAGATCAAAATGTTTACACACACACACAGGGCAACACTTGAGGAGCACACGCGTAGTAAGGTATCTTTTTCTTTTTTTTGCACTCTCAGAAATGCCGGCGGTAAACTTGAGTACGTTTATCCGTTGGATCGCCAGGCCACTCAACGGCTACGTTGTCAAACACAAAATGAGGATCCCAGGAAGCGCTGGAACTTGCTTGTCTTTGAGCACACAGCAAAACAAAAGATACACTTTCAGATATGTATTTTTCATAATATCTTTTAAATATTATAAGGCAAAAACCCGATTTGTTTTTTTCTGCTAAGCCGGCCAAAAGATTGCAACACATAGCTAAACGTAGAACTGAGCAAAGCTAGATAATTTATGGGCTTTTGAGCGCCCCTTTACCGCCACCAAGCCAAGCCGCCGCAGCAAAGGAAGTGCGTGCGGTGGCTGTGCATTGTGCGCGTATCTTTAAGATACAAATCGCAGCTACTCGGTTTACTCCACCACCACTGCTGCGCCTGGCTG
The DNA here is from genome assembly GCA_037043745.1 of Chymomyza amoena. Lineage (NCBI taxonomy): Eukaryota > Metazoa > Arthropoda > Insecta > Diptera > Drosophilidae > Chymomyza > Chymomyza amoena. The sequence goes on along the minus strand of JBAMAX010002355.1, from coordinate 194,873 downwards.
GCCTGGCCGATTTTCTAGGTCAATTTGTGTAAAAAAAAAGAAATATGAATAAATGAGTTTTGTGCATGTCGCGGGCTGTGAACCGGGCATTGCCGTCGCCGTCGCTTAACAACAACAGAGACAGTACCGGCCATAAATTTTATACCAAAAAATGTTCGCTGCCCAAAATAGTTTTGCAGCCACGTGCTTGCTTTGGTTTGGATTTTGATTAAACACCACAATAACAACGAAGAGCAGCCCAAAACGAAATGCAGAAGAATAGAAACCGTAACGAAACTGAAAAACCTGCTTTTGGCGGCCATCATGGCAATCAGCTGTTCCGTCGCGCAACTGAGAGCAACCAACAACAGAAGTCATGTCAACGCAATGTCCGCCAAGCAAATGAAATTCAGTTGCATTCAAAACGCAAAGTCATCCGTCAATCCCAACGAATGTCTCTTGGTGGGTGTGTCTGCAACTGTGTGAGTGTATCTGTGTAACTGAGAGCCCGCCCGCATTTGGCAGCCAGGTAAACTAAAATTGCAGCCACTACGTCACCTGATCCGACCGGCTTACTCAGCCAGCACGCAGGTACGACGCGCTCTCTCGCTTTACGCTCTTTGCGCTCTCACTGAGTCGCTTGCGCTCTCAGCCAAGTGATCGATCATCTTTTGCTCAGCCGGTTTTTTACTTTTTTGGTGGCTAATTTATGTGCGCGCGCTCAGCTTAATGAAAATGAATCTCACCTTTTGGATTCAAATTGGAACATTTTGTAGGCTGGCTGGTTGGATTTTTTTGTTCGTATATCGTAAACGATATTCAAAAAGTCGCTCAATGGTCTGAGCTCTTGAGCAAGTTTGGTGTTGTTTCTGCTTGGAGTGAGGTTCGATGTAGGCTAAGGTTGCGTTGTAGATAAAGTGTTATACAAACAGCGTACAAGGAAATAGGGTCAAATATGAAGGCTGCTTAGATAAATATGAAATTTTAATAAGCAATATTATAGCAGGCAGCTTTTAAGAGCGTGATTTGTCAGTTATTTTGGAGGTTGTTTAAAGTTGTTAGTTAAGGCGTTTAAAATAAAATTGAAGACTTTTGGAACATGTTTAGGAGGCTTCCTGGTAGATTCGGGAGTTTGGATAGTTTTGGACAACTGATTGAATTTGTTGCCGTAAAAAGTTAACGTAAAGAAAAATTTAAAAGAGTCTAACTCATCAAATGAAAATATTAGTCAGATTTGTGCATTTGGAATGGTTCTATAACGAAGACACAGTAGAAATTTTCTATAAAGAATTCATATGGAAATGGGTTTGTTATACAGAATGCTTTTTATGCAGATCTATTTTATAAGATCACAAAAAATTTATGAAAAAAATATATGGAAACTCAACTTTTTTACTTAAAAATGTTTAAATGGAGATTAAGAGAAAATAATAAAGATATTTCAGAATTGTAGCAGTTTTCGAATAATTAATTAATCGAATAAATTTTTAAGCCTAGCGTGATTTTTATTTATTTTTACTTTATCACGCGGAGAACTGAACTACGCTATTAGTCAATGATGAAGCAAAAAAATTATCTCTAGAGATATTATCTATATTATTAGTAATAAAATTTATCATAGTTAAATAAAAATCGAAAAGAAACTGTGAAAGCATTGGAAAATTTAGTTTTAGATAAGCTTGAAAAGAAAAGTATACGGCACTGGGGGTCTGCCACTGCAACGAAAAAAAGGAAGACTCATCGGAAGCAATATGAGTGGAGTCCCTTATTAAAGAAAAATTCTTTGTAGGGCAGTTCGTTCAGAGAAGTACGACAGTTACTAACTCGAAACGATGTGACCCAGCCAACCGTATTTGCGCTTACGAATTTCAATTTCGATTGGTTTTTGTTCGCAAAGTTCCCAAAGTTCGCCAGAATCTACTTAGTTGTCCAAAGGCAGCTCTGGCTTTACGAAACCTGCAGTCTACATCGCCAATGCTGCTCCGGATGATGTAATATGGCTCCCAAGATACTCAAATTTGTCTACGTTTTCAATATGCAAGTTGTCGATACTAAGGGCGCTTGTATAAGTGGGGTATACCCGCAAACTTTGCGTTTTTGCGCAGTTGATTTTAAGACCAATTTTTGAGGCTTTTGTAGCGAGTCCATCTAATTGGCTTTGAAGGTCCGAATGACGGGAAGAAAAGAGAACAACATCATTCGCATATTCTTGATCTCCTAGTCTACGATTAAATTTCCAGTGGATTCCAAAACTATTTAATTCAACTGCTTCAAATACCAAATCAAGAACGGTGGTAAAGAGCAATGGCGGCAGGCTGCATCCTTGTTTCACACCGCTATTGTATTTAAAAGGATCGCTTAGTTGTCCGCCGTGCAAAGATCCGCTTGAGGACCCAGTATACGACGCTTTTATGATATTGATAATTTTGTCTGGAATCCCTCTAGCTCGAAGTGCCACCCAAATTGCTTCCCTATCAAAGGTGTCAAACGCTTTTAGAAAATCTATGAAAACTAAATATAACGTAAAATAAAATTCCTCGGATTGCTCTACGATAGTACGTACTGTGTTTATTAGATCTATACAAGATCTTTGAGGGCAAAAGCCAGCTTGATTTCTACGTAGAACGCTGTTAAGTGGCCCGGAAATGCAACTTAGTATGATCTGGTTGAGGATTTTCATGTTGGTTGGCAGGAGACAGATACCCTCCAGTTAGAGCATATTTGTCGGTTTCCTTTCTTCGGAATCTTGATAATTACCGATTCCTTCCAAGATTTTGGTACATTCCAAACAGCTTCCAAGATCGGAGTTAACTTTTGTGCCATCATGTGAGCATTCGCTTGAAAGCATTCAACGGCGATTTTATCTGCTTCCGGAGCTTTGCCTTTCTTCAGGGTGTTGATTGCACTCTCTTCGGAATCTTGATAATTACCGATTCCTTCCAAGATTTTGGTACATTTTCTGAGATCCAAACAGCTTCCAAGATCGGAGTTAACTTTTGTTCCATCATGTGATCATTCGTTTGAAAGCATTCAACGGCGATTTTATCTGCTTCCTAAGCTTAGCCTTTTATCAGAGTGTTAATTGCACTCTCAATTTCCTCTGGTGTGGGAGGACTAGTTTTTATTTGCCTGTTTACATTATGTCTCCTTTTGATTGGGAGATTCTCATTGGAGCTATTGTAGGAATTTTAAATTAAATTAAGTACTAAACATATAAATAATATGTATTAAATAAATATTTAAAATAATAAATATTATTATTATTTTTATCTGCTCTTCTATTGTCCACATTCTAACTTGCTGCACTATAGATTATTTCCTAAAAATGGGATATTATATATTATTCTATCTCAGCCAGCATCTCTTTCTGTTATACATATGTATGTCTTGGAGCCCTGGCAATAAGTACATAGTATAACGGACTGCGTTGAATGCTTTCTATGTCAAGCTCTTAAGATTAGGCAAGTGTGTGTGAGTGTGTATATATATATACTCTTATATGTTGGTACTGTGGCGCGTGTGTTAAGCTTCACTTGAATGTGATTTATGTGATCCGTTTGAAATTTATTGCCACAAGTTTTGTTTGTCTGTATGTATGTATCTATGAGTCTGCTTGTATGTATCTTGTTATTGTTGCAGTAGTAGTAGTAGCTGTGTTATTGTGCTGCCGGTTGCTATTGTTGGCGTCTTTCTTTGCTGTTGTCATTGCGTGTTGCATGCCCCAACCACAACAACAACCAACAGCAGCTACAACTGTCAAGTGACACAAACAAACAAAAAACTGCAACTAGCTGCAAAATAAATTAAAAAAAGAACCTGTGCATATAGTTGTAATAAAGCCAGGCTACTTCAATTTCATTTATGACAGTGTATTCCTAGAGAGAGTATATTTAGCATGCAGTTACCCTTCCTTTCACTACCTTAGGCGAGTATATGGGCCATAACATTTATGATTGAATTGTCAATTTTTGCGCCACACTTGGCCAACGTCGTTATGGAGTTTTCACTTTAGCTGCTAGCGCCTACTTAATATTGATTTGTGCCTCAGCTGCCATGGTGGGCTCTATGCGCTGTCATTGGAGCTAGGGCTATGGCTTTGGGTCTCCGTCTGCGTCTTTTGTCCAAACCCATTGCCCCTTTGCTGGCGTTTAGCTGTTATGCAACGTGTGGCGCATTTTAAATTAACGCTTTTTTGCACTTGGCCATGGTAGTATATTATGCCCACAGTGCCACAGAGCTTAATAAAGTTATGAAATTTTTATGCGTACGCAGAGTTTGCAACTTTAAGTGACATTTGTGTGACAGACATGTGCGTGCATCCGTGAGTCCATTGTCATGTCACACGCGCCTGTCACTGTGGATGAGTCCTCCTAAGCTGGTCTTGAATGGCGCACAATGGTGGGGATTGAAGAAACTCGAGTTTAGACTGTTGCAAATTATACAAAAGAAAATGTTGGGTAATTTAGGAAAATAGTTTTAGTTTAAGTCTGAATTTGAGGCACAATGAATTAGAACATCATGGAATTGCTCACAAAAGTTAGAAACGTTATGGAAACATTCATAAAAGAGCGGAACGTCGTGGAATCGGTATAGAACTTTATTGGGCTTTTCTGGAATTGTCAAGATATCTGTGAGTCCATTGTCGTGTCACGCGCTCCTCTCACTGTGGATGGGTCCTTAGCTGGTCTTGAATGGCACACAATGGGGATTAGTGAAGCTTTATTTTAGTTTGTTGCAAAAAATTTTTGTTTTGGGTAATTTAGAAAAAATGGTTCTAGTTTAAATTTGGATTAAACGGAAAGGTTGGAACGACAATTGGTTATAAAAGCGCGAAACGCCATGGAAACGTGCATAAAAAGGCGTAATGTCATGGAATCGGTCTAGAAATTTCTTGGGTTTTTGTGGAATCGTCACAATATCTGGTCCCATTGTGCTGTTAAAGAGCGTTTTAGCAATGCAGCTAAATATTTTTATCTGAAACTAATAGATCTTGCGACGTAATATGTATCCATCTAGACACGCAACGGTTCACTTCATTCTTTTTTAAATTTTTTTTTGTAAAAATTTTCTAAAATAATGTTGGAAAGTGGCAACCCTTTGCTGCTATTTTAGCAAAAGCGTAAACACTCGGAATTATTTGTCCGAAAATTTAAATCTTTGAAATTTCTATTATTATTATTATTGGGTATATAAGTGTACTGCGACCCAGGTGGATCTATTGTACCCCTTCATGGCTTAGAGCTCTCCCAAAAGTCCTAAGGCCTGCATGTATTGCAGTATTTTATTTGGACTTATAGTAACAACGGTCTCCGGAGGGAGAACGTACAAGCCCAGGAGCTTGTTTCTTTTATCGGCGAGTGTCATATATTCACATAATATATGCGAAGAAGTTTCTTTGTCTATGCTACAGAAGCGGCATAGTCCACTATCCACTATGCCAATTTTGTTTAGGTGGCTGCGAAGCCTACAATATCCCGTCCGAAGGCCCGTCTTGATTCTCACGGTGTTCTTCCCGTGCGTTACCTTAAAACCTTTTACGGTTGAAGTTGGAGAGTTCGACAGTTTAAGCCCCGGTATCAGCGCCCAGTGAAGCAGTCGTTTTTTAATCTCCTCTATTCTTAGTAGGTCCCGTACCACGTGGTTACCAATTCCACAGTGTGGTTCGGGACCGATTAGCGCTGTTGCTGCACCGGTTCTTGCGAGTTTGTCTGTTGGTTCATTTCCCGGAATATTGTTGTGTCTGGAACCCATCTAATCGTGAGCTTATTGCTGGATCCTAAATTATCCAGTGATGTTCTCACTTCTTTAACCAGCCTTGATGTAAACTTGGCTTTAATAATTTGTATGGCACCTACGGACTTTATTTAAAAATTTGTTTTAAAGCCAAAGATTTGTTTTAAAGATTTCTCTGGCCCCTCCAATTACTTTTTTTAATTTTCTCTTTTTTGACTGAGGAACAATTAATAGAGATTAAAGTGTCTATCACTGGTGTCCCTTACGGCCCAAAAAGTATTGTGAATATATTCATATTTCCAACTATATTTGCATTTTCTCACCACTGTCGGTAGTAACTCAAAACCGTAGCAAGTTTTTTTTTGTTATTTGTACTCTTGTAAATGTTTTCAATGCGAAGGTCAACTGATTTGTTTATAGTTACACTCGCTGAACGGTTAGCAATTAGTTGTGACATATGTAAGAGGCACGCAACAACCAGCCCAACAACACCAACAACAACAACTCATTAACCCAGGCTGAACCCAAGATATCCAACCAAGCAACATCTGTAAGCTGCACAGAAAAAGACGCTTAAAAAAAAACAAGCAACAACAAACTGACAGATACAAAATTGAGTTAGTTAGCAGTTTTATACGCAGGCGCGCAGATTTTGCATGTAGGAATGTCGGCAAATGAGCAGCAGTCCAGTCCAGCAGCAGCCTGAAGCGAAACTGAAGACGTTTGTATGGGCGACTGGGGTGCAGGGCTCTGGCAGAAGGTGCTTGGACAACATGGGGAGACAGCGATAACACCCAACAAAGGAAAAGGATCCAAGTGACACTCACAAAATCTGACAGAGGTTGACTTGACTTTAACAGGCAGACAACGGGCAAAGCTGTTGTTGTTGGAGCTTATGTTGTTGTTTGGCTGGGCAACACTGTCAACGTTGTTGTTGTTGGGGCATGCTTGCCGTTTTGCTTTATTACATGAAGCAACACTTTCTGCTGCTGCGCAGGCGCGCCAGCAAGTGACACATGGAAACGAAACGAAATGGAAATGAAAATGAGCCTGACAGCAGCAAGTGACATGCAACCCTGTGTAGTGAGTGTGGTGTGTACTGTACCCGCATTGTAATTTAATTTGTAATTAGCTGGTTACATTTTGTTGACTGGAACGAGTCAGAGACTGGAAAGTAGAGTGAGAATTTAGCTTTGCCAAATTGTTGTTGTAGTTCGTCCGTTTGTAGCTGCGACATTTTGCTGCGCCGTATGCCATATTTTATTTCCATTGCCAAAAGTGTCATGTTACAGAGATTTATGTGCGCTGTCACGATGGACGGGGACACGAAGAGGGAGACGACGGCGACAGCGACGTCGACGTTGCAGTTGCAATCAGTTGTGTTTGTGTCACGCCCAAAATTTTGTCATGTTTTGTGTTTGTGACGTAGAAAACATTCCGTTTTTTTTCTTTTCTTGAAAATAAAAATGTGTCTACCAAACAAACTGCTTGAAATGCTTTGGCAGGCCAGTTATCAGCACACAGATACACACACCTACATTGATAAAAACTTAGTTGTGTGTGTTTTTGTGTACAGTCACATCCAATCAGTGATTTATTGCTGGCTGATTTCAATGGAAAGCAGCGCATTCTAAACACACTCCCCTCCATTCTACCTGCTCCATTGATGCAAACTGATACGCTGTTCCTAACTCGTTTGGTTCCTGCCCAGCACTTTCTTTTTCCTACACTTCATTTGCAGCTCAGGCGGGCTGTTTGACTTGCTCAGGTGTCAATATAGCCGCAGAGCACTGTCTTGGCCGCCAAGCCGCTCTATGCCTATTCCAGCTACTGCTGTCCTTTAGCCCATTCCCAAGTACCCCTACGTCCCCGTTCGGGCTGACAATGACATATTTGGCTTGGCACTTTCAACGCACGTCCATGTTAATATGCTCAAGATTTATTACCCTGAAATAACCGAAGTGTCGAGGCTGGCTTTGGACCCTGCTGACAAAGGAAATGGCATTGGCTGTTTGAAGTTGTTATTGTTGTTGCTGTAATCGTTATATGTGGGCACCATTTTGAAGCAGTATCTGTTGGACAAAAAAAAAAACAAAATGCAGTTGCATAATTTTATAGCTATGTAATTGTTTTTAGATTATCATTTGAGATATGCGGGAAACAATGCAATGTGGTGGGTCGACTTTGGAGGAAATGCCAGCCATAAAAATTATCTTAGAGGTTAGCCAGTTTTATACAAATCAAAGTTATCATAACTATTAGTATAACTCCTGGTGATGATTTTCGAAGGGTCCAAAGCGCATTCCTTATTTTCGAAAAGCTTTACAATAATGAAATCTTCTTGTCTCATCTTCCAATTCTAACTGATTCTTAGTTTTAGAATATTACAAATTATTGAAGTTTATTTTCCAATCCATCCCTATCGTTACCTATGCAGCTACCGTTCCATAGCTCTCTTAATGAATAATCGAGCTAAACAAAAGTTTAACCCCATTTCCATGTCCAACTTGGCCCTCCAAAAAATAAAACTATCCACAGCTAAAAGTTTTCAATGTGTACGCCAAATTAACTTAACGGGCTAAAGGCAACAATTGCAAATTGGCAACAAATTCACAGATCATAAAGTTACCGTTAAAACAAGCTAACGGAGCAACTAACAAGCAGTTACAACAACAATAACAACAAGCACAGTGAAGAGAGAGCATCATTTCATTTGAAGAACTTTGGCATTTGAACTTGACATTTAACACGGTCGGGGACTTCTTTGAAAACAATTGCAGGCACTCACACACACACACACTTACATTACACATGTACACGCTACATACACTCTACGTCACACATACTTGCACATAACAACAATGCAGTTTTGGCATTCCTATGGCTGCTGATGCTGTTACTTCTACTGCTTTGGAATTTGATGCCACCCAAGGCAAGGACACAAACAACAACAACTCGAAGGACATGGCATGGGATTCCCAATAAGAACGAAACAGTTGCAAAGGGAGTGCAGAGAGGCAAACACATCCCCTTGGCCAGCGCAAGAGCGGTAGCGAGAGAGAAACTGAGCAAGCGGCAACCCTCACAAGACAGAGAGGGATGAGTTTGACACACACACACACACAAGCGCTTGGCCGGCCATTGCAGCACCTGTCGGCCATGCTGCGAAACTCTGACGTTGTGTGTGTGTGTGTATGTGTTTGAGTGTATGTTTGTGTTGGTGTTTGCCAGCCGGATTTTACACCATTAATGGGTCGTCGCACAGTGGTCGAAATTGTCTTTTTGACTAGAAATAATTAATAGGTTTCCAAATATATGTTTATTAAATAGCTTACAAACAATTACAAATTTGGTGTTATAAATATATGCATAATATAAACAGTCTAGAAAATGATTTGATAATAATAACATAAATATCTAATAAATTACTCTTTGCCATCATTTTATCTTTATTTACATATCTTTACGTGGATAAAACATAAATGATTTAATGTGATTATGAAAAAGTATTTTAAATAAATCAGTATACGAAGAGCAAAAACTTTAACAATTTGTATTGTTATATAGAAAACGTAGTATTATAATTTCTTTATAAAGAACACCGAATTTTACTAAATCTTCTTTTTTAAAGAAAATCAGTGTACTTAAAAAATGCCTAACTTCCAATATAAACTTTTTCGGAATAGATTTAATCTTCTTCAAAATACCTGAGTCAGCAAAAATTAACAAAAATATCCACAAAAATAACCTTTTTAAGATTTGATTTAGCATTAAAAAGAAATTAAAGCAACAAAAATTTCGAATTTTTCAAAATTTCAACCATAATAAAAATCCTCCTCACTTTATATCACATTTTTGTCCAAAGCTGTAGCTAAAAGTCCATTTATTTCATTTTTTTTAACGACGAGATATTTTTTAAATTAGTATTGTGTATTTCCATCAAAAGCGTTTTTAGTAAATCATTAGTAATAACTTTAAATTTAAACTTAAATAATATAATAAAAATCGTAGATTAACTCCTATTTCATTAAAAAATAATACAACTTGGCATTTTAATATTACTTCATAATTTTATTGCAAAGTCAAAAAATAAAAGCTATTTAGAAATGTTAATGACAAAAATAAAAAAAATAATGATTATTCCTATAAATTGTATCCGAATAATTAAAATTAACATCAATTTATTGTAAAGTCAAAATAAAAGAACTACTTAAAAATTTTAATTAAACAATTCACAAAATAATACTTACTTAAAGTTATTTTTTTTAAATTATAGGGTTAACGATTCCTAATCTTTACTTCATCATAATTAACCTAAAGATTTTCAAATAATATTTTAAAATACGTAAATTATTTTTATAGTCACTGTTTGGTTGCTTTTCTTGCATTCATATTAAAATTTTGCAAATTTTTTTAAGTGTTTAAATAAAATTCTAAATTAACTGGATTAACAAATAGACTCATTTTTTATTATTTAAATATAATAAATTTTTAAAATTACTGTAACTTATTGATGGACAAAATTTATTCTAATTTGCATTCTTCCTTAACGCTTCAGTTGTCCCTTTTAAAAGATCTAATGTTTGGATCAAGATTCAAAAAATAAATACAGAAATTTTTTGTGTTTTGTAAATGTAGTAGATTTTTGAAATAAAATAAATTAAGATAGTTCATATAAATTGTTTCCGAATAATTATAAAAATTGCCTGTCCTGCTTTTTGTTCTTTTTCATCTTTGTCGTACATTTTTTAATCGGTTTGTTCTATTTTTCTGTCAAGTATTCGACATCTCTAATATAAAGATTAAGAGAAATGCAAAATTCAAAAAATACTTCAGTTAAATTATTCAACTGTGAAAATTTTCACTTTTGCAATAAGATTCTCGTATGAATATAGATAGAACGATAGATAGTAGTATAAAAAAAGGAACATAAGGAATTCGATTAAAAGAATTTAAATTTTTTATTAGTTTTAACTAAATTGATTATTTTGACCACTGTACGAAGCGGCTGCTGTTGCTGCTGCTGCGCAGTTGCTGCGCTTCGGCACGCTTGCATTGAGGAAATGACACCAACACACTCTTACACAACACACTCATACAAACACAAATGTCATGTCACCATGAATAAGCTAAAGGCAAATGACAATGTTCTATGGAAAAGCTGCAGTCGGGGCTAAGCCGCCCCATTTGGGCAGGTTGGGGTTAATGCTGCTCCGTTGATTTGCTTATAAATTAACCCATTGACAAATGAAAATATTGTCTGTTAATTGATCAATGTGTATGCACAGTGCAGTGCAGTTCCATTTGTTGATGTAGTTGTAGTTGTTGTTGTTGTTGGCCTTTTGTGCCCATTTAGGCGCTACTATATGTGTGAGTATCTGTGTGCTTGTGTGTGTGTGCGTAATGCAGCTAAAATTTAATTAGATTCGATATTTGTATTTGTATGCGCCAAATGCGTTTTGCTGTTTAGTTTTGGCCAATACGGCCAACTTACACACACATATCCAGCTGCATTTAGCCATATATAAATACACACAGACACGCACACAGATGCACGCACAAATACAAGCACGCGCGCATAAACAAACACCATCGTATTTTATGTCGTACGTGCAAATTTATTGTTATTGAAATACAATTGCAAAATTAACTGTCAGAGTGTGCGACCGTTAGACGATATAGTGCAGCGCCATATGTCCCAGCTGTGCGTGTGACTGTGTATGGGTGTGAGTCTGTGTGTGTGTGTGTGTGTGTGTGTGTGGTTTAGCTGCAGGAATTAGAGTTGAAATATCCTTGGAATGTGGAGGCCATAGCCATAGTCCAAAACAGCTTCATATTACATTTATACTACAGTTTAGTTAGTTCTATTTTAAGCGGGAATGCTTTATATGAAGAGTATCTAAGAAAAATGGTTAAGAGTCCAAGAAAAAAAGAGTATTTGGGTGTTTGTTTGGGTTTTTTATAAAGCCTCTATTATATAAAAAAGTTTTTTTTTCTCATCTTTTTGAAAGTGTGGAACATTTTGTGTGTATAGCTTGCAGCGATAGAGGGATGGGCGTTGGTGAGCGAAGCAAGCAGGAGGCGCAGCCCCCTAGTAAGATATAATATATTATTTTGTAATAAATAAAGACTAATTTTGATTTTTAAATTCCAGTAAGGTAAAATTAATTTAAACACTTTTTTAGTAGCAGCTAAAATTAGAGCGTCTCTAATAAATTTGTTTTATTATTAGTATTCTTCTAGTATTTTTTTATATATGCTATGAAAACAAATACTATAAAAATTACGTACCAAAACACTTTCTTTGGCAAGAATTGTAAAAAAAATCGCATGCTAAAATTCAACTTATTTTGAGGGCTGCTACAAATACCACGGATGGATAGAAAATCTGAAATTATTTTCTATCATTCTAATTAGGGATTTTTCCACCAAAACACAATTTTTTTTATCTGTTTTGTTTTGCCTTTTTCGACCACTGTATCCTGCAGGAGTTGCTCTTTACAAAGTACTTTGCGTTCAAAAGTAAGCGATACTCTTCTTTCTCAATCTTATAGATAAGACACTTTTAGGGAGGGAAAAATTAATTTTTACAATATCGTGGTAAAAGTGACATCCGGAACTGGCCTGTAATTATCAACCAACTATTATGATATCTTTAGAATACTTTTAATTTGATTTTGTCAACATTTTTTATAGTTCTTGAACTAATGAAAATTTCTTGAACTATATAGGTATTTAACAGGTGGGTTCGTAGGCTAAAATATTTAAAAAACCTTTTTTTTTTGGCAAAATTCCAACTTTTCGATACCATTGTTATGATACGATTTCTCACTAGCCTCAAAATGGGCTTTCATTTCGGCAATCACCTCTTCATTGGAGCTAAATCTCTTTTCAGCGATCATTCTCTTGAGGTTTGATAACAGGAAAAGGTCGCTGCGGGCCAGATCTGGAGAATACGGTGGATGCGAAAGCAATTCGAAGACAAATTTATTCAATTTTGCTATCGTTTTCATTGATTTGTGACACGGTGCATTGATGAACCAGCACTTTTTTCTTTTTTCGTTTTTTAGCGATTACGTTCTTCAAACGCTCCAATAACGTTATAAAATAGTTGCTGTTTATGGTCTTTTCTAGGTAATCGATGAAAATTATACCGTGTGCATCCCAAAATAGCTTCACTCAGTATGGTAATATATCTCACAAACCAATAGTCCGACAGCTGTCAAATTTATTCACGAATCTTATGAAAGATTGTACTAACTGAAACTCATATGGATTTAATTCTAGTAACGTCATATATGGGTCAGCCTACGAACTTTTCAGAACACCTAGTAGTTATTTAAGAAGTGCAGTCTAATTTGGAATGTGCGATTTCACTCATATTATCCTTATCTTACACTCAGAAAAAATATTTGAAATTCGAGCATGAATTTCTGGTATCAAAAATACATTTAGAGCTATTTTTTCAAGATTGGATAGTAAAATTTTAATTTCAACTAAAATTTTTTCGTAGACGCTAATTTTAAAAATTGAGAATATTTAAAATGATATTCAGAAGTTGTGCGATTGATTTTAGATTCATTGAGGCTCTATGCTCCATTTAGAAATAAATTTAGTGGTAGATTATTTCTAAATCAGAAGCTTTTAATTTGAGTGTGTTTCGAAAGACCTCTAAGAAGAAGTTCTGTCCACAAAAAGTTTTGAGTAATTTGTTAGAGGGGATTGCCACACCTAACATTTTTGTTTGTTTGTGTGGCATTGTATACATTGTCAGATTAACTAATGTAAATATTTTACGTGTTACGGGTATTCTCATGAACGCTTTGAAGAATTTCGAATATGATTTTTGCGTGTGTTAGAAGTTGTCAATACGGAGGTTTTAAGCTTATTGCGATGTGATTGTGAGTATTGGTTCGTGAGATATACGCATTTTTGTGAATATCGTGAATATAGCGTAGTAGAAGATTGTTCAACACCGAGTGGATTGGATATTAAGTGCAGACAGATGCGTAGTCGCAAAGGGGTTAAAATGTAGTTTCTGTGGGACATGAATTAATTAGAGATGCGAGCTCTCTTAAGAATATTTAACTTCGTCCATACGGCTTTTTAGAATCATGAAAGTCAACTAATCCCAAAATCTTATGATTGTCTAGATAAGCTAACTAGAGAATCTTACGATGTTTATTCACTTTAAGAGTATTCAAAAAGTTTGGGCAGGACAACGTCTGCCGGACTCACTAGTTTATTCCTAATTTAGAGAAAATAGAGAAGAGCAAATTCGTATAATATTTCAGATACTTTTTTCCCGAGTCACTTTCATTCTTTGTTCTGCCAAAAACTAGGCTTCTGCAGGGAAGGGAAGTGTAACGGCTTGCTTTACACCTTTCACATAGCTCTCTCCCCTCTACCATCCAAACCCTACCCAACCCCTCTGGTATCACCCTGCATTCGCGCCGTGTTAAACGAGCTTTGCATATTTACTGTACTACCAACAGACATTTTACGATATATTGAGAATTATTTGCAATATATTTTGCAATGGGGCAAGAGTAGTTACAACAACAACAAGCAGCAACAAGGACGACAAATGTTCCAGAAGTAGCAACAACTACAACAAGCTTCGTAGGGAAAGAGAGAGTGGAAAGAGAGAGCAAGTGCAGTTCAGTGAAAATGCAGGCAGAAAGCTTCTAATTCCGGTACTGAAACCATAAGTCTTTGTCGCATTGTGCACCAAGTCCACAAAATACACACACACACGCACACACACAAGTGTATATACCAAGCCAGCTTAGTATTGGTATTTCAACAACTGTACTGGAAGGGTCCTGTCTACTCCTGCTAGAGTCTAGGAGTAAACGAAAGAGACTTGCAGTCCAGCCGCCTAATAACTTTCATTCGATACACAAGTTTCGAATATAAATTCGAAACTTATTTTTCTGTTTTCAAAGATTTTGTTTAATTTACGTAAATTTGCATAAGATACAATTGAACTGCCACTGCCCGAGCGAGGAGTAGTCTCTAAATTTGTGCGAAAATTGAGCCAAAAGTTTAGCCAATGTAGCACCAACGAAAAATTATATGTTTTTATATATACATACCATATATATATGTATTCCAGTTTTTATGGCCTGAACAGTGGCGGGGGTCTAAATTTGAATACAGCTCAAATTGAAAGTTTTGCAAAAGACTTTGTCCTGAAAAAGGAGACACACATACACACTCACACACAGACACTCACAAACAGTTATTTATGCCTTTTCGAAGTCAGCTCAGCTTTAATTTAAATGGATTTCCACACGGCGCATCCCTCTAGCCGCTCCTCCTGCCACCAATTGCCAATGCCATTGGCAGACATATGGCAGCATTTGCAATTTTCATTGCCAGGCAAAAGGACATGAAAATGTATGAACTGGGCAAGCAGCAGGCAGCAGGACTACAGTGTGTACCACGCTGACTGCTGACTGTTGAGGATTCAGGATTCAGGATTGATTGTGCTTGTTGATATTTTGTCAAATAACGCAAATAAATACACAATTACACACTCAAGTGAATACGGGGGGAAACGAAAGGAGTTAAGGACACCCAATGAACGAGTTGTTGTACAACTTGGTGGAGTGAACTGAAGCTGGTGGCTGCAACGGGGCTGTCCGCTTGGCTGGCTGGCTGTGTTATCCTTGTTTAAAGGATTTTCATTTGTTTAAATGTGTTTTTATCGAAAATGGCCAAATGGGCGATGTTGACTGTTGCTACTGTTGCTGTCACAGCCATTAGCACAGTGGGACAAAGTGCAGAGAAAATGTTAACAAATTAGTGTAAACGAGATTCTTTGTTTATTTTTGAGGCATATTTTTATTTATTGCAATTATACTAAATTTTGACAATATCCAATTGTTTCACGTGTAAAAAATTAACAAATTTTACATAAGTATTGGATGTACAAATAGAAAACCGCCGATTTTTCTCATGAGTTGAGGCTTTATTGTAAAAAACTCGTTATATACTCATTCTTCAAAATAATTTCCATTATAAGCCACAACTTTATCCCATCTTTTTGGTAGCTTCTGAATTCCTTGTCGGAAAAATTGTTCTTCTTTTGACGCGATCCACGAATCAATCCAATTTTTGGCTTCTTCGAAAGAACGAAAGTGCTGTTCGGCCAGGTCATGCGTCATCAACCGGAATAAGTAAAAATCAGAAGGGGCGATGTCAGGAGAGTACGGCGGGTGGGGTAGGATGTCCCATTTCAAAGTTTCCAGGTATGTTTTCACTACCTTGGAAACATGTGGCCGAGCGTTGTCATATTGAAGTAAGACCTTATCGTGTCTTTCCGAGAGATGCAGGGCTTCTGTAATGGTTTCGCCTGGATGCAAGAGTTCATAGTACACTACGCCGAGCTGGTCCCACCAAATACAGAGCATCAGCTTCGAGCCATAAATGTTCGGTTTCGCTGTTGAAGTTGTTGCCTGGCCGGGAAGCCCCCACGATTTTTTCCCCTTCGGGTTGTCATTGTGTATCCACTTTTCATCGCCCGTCAGCATACGACGCAAAAAACTCTGTCTGTTTTGCCGTTGGAGGATTTGTTCGCACGGACAAAGGCGCCGTTCGATGTTCCTCGGCTTCAACTCGTACGGCACCCAATGTCCCAGTTTCTGAATCTTTTTAGGCTTTTAAGGCGATGAGAAACGGTTTGCTGAGTCACGCCTAATAAATTTTCAAGTTCCTATTGCGTTCTACAACCATCTTCATCCAGTAAAGTCTCTAATTTTGTATCCTTAAACTTTTTCACGGGTTCGGGACGATCCTTATCTTGCACCTCATGGCGAATCCATTTTTAAACTTTTGAAACCATTCCCGACACGTTCTTTCACTAATACAACTTTCATAAAAGATTAATAGCAATGGCTACTGAAGCTTTATTCTGCATATAAGTATATTCTTTTTTTTAAATAATAAATAAACATTATTTTAATCATATTATAAATTGGAATGATTAAAAATGTTCCAAGCTTAGAATTCTCGATATTATAACTTAAAATAATCTCTTTAAAAAAAATTATCTTTTCTATCACACCTTTACAAAAAATATTATTTCTAAATTGTATTGTTATTGACAATTTGCGTAACTTGGTATAATCGATATACTCCGAAAACGAAAAAAATATACTTTCATTTATCTGATTTTTTTTATCACCCGTTCGTACATATTTTCGAAAATTTCGTATCTTAAAAATTTAATCCTATTATTATCGTCCGTTGGGTCTTATTAAAATTTCTCACTGGGAAAAACATCCGAAACTCGATATACTCGATTTAATTGAAATTTATTATCGCAAGTTCAAGTTTTCTATATTAACAAAAAATAAGATATTTTGGAGCTTGTTATAATCAAAAAATTCTCGAACTAAACACACAAAAAAAACTTTACAAAAATAATGGCTTTCCATTCACGTTACACAATTAGTTTGTTTTTCACCAACTTTCAACCACTGTGCGACATCTGACTCTGTTTCTGTTGTTTTTGTAACCTTTTGTTGTTGTTATTGTTGTTGTTGTTGGCCACACATTCGTAAATTTCAATGTAAAATGTTGCATTTATCTTGTAAAAATAATAAATCCACAAAAGGCAACGTTACTCTCACGCTTGGCAGCGCACAACGACGAGTTAGAAGCAAATAGATCTAAGGGTTTAAAGCGGGTTTGTTAGCAAAAATTTGGGGGGTCAGTCTAGCTGTGGTGGGGTGGCTTTTGGTCCAATCGCAAATGGACGTAAATTTGGCTAATTTTATGAACAGTCGAAGTAAAAAGCTGTAAAGGCAAATTTCAAGCATTTAACCCATTTGCGCAACCAAACGCTTTAACCCTTGGCTGAGCACCAGGGCTGGGGTGGGTGTATGGAGGGAGGTAGGTAGTATCTCTCTGGGTCTGTTGGTCTGGCTATGTGTTGCTGTGTTAAAGCAAAAAATTACGCACACAACCATTAATTTAATTTATTTATTGGCGTTGTTTCATTGGCGAATTTATTCCGTTTCGAAAATCCCGAATGTTATAAATTTAGTCGAAATGTGAAAATTGTGTGTGCATTTTGGCGCATGCAGTTTTCCACACACACACAGATACAACTGCACACAGCTACAGATACAACATGGCGTGCAATTGTATGTCAAAAGAGGATTTCCATTATAAAATATCGACGTGGCTTGTTGTTGTAGTTGTTGTTGTTGCTGCTTGTTGGTTATGCAAAACCGGCAACAAGCCCCCCCTACGTTCCAAAAAAACCAAAAAAAATCTGACGCAAAAGAGTTTGCAATTTATTTTAAAATAAAAGTATCTAAAAGCTTGACAAATACATATAGTGTGAGATATGTTGCCGTCATGCTGCAGCAACATCTCACTGCAACCCCAAACCCTTTAGCCCCCTCTCTCATGCTGCATTTAAATGCGACATATGACTGTGCCCCGCTGATTTATTTGCATACAAAAGCGCTGCGCCAGCAGACAAAAAAATAATAAAAACTGCGCTTCGGATTTTTATGCCAGCGCCAACAAAGCTCTCCCTGCTGCCCCCGCTCCACTTGCCGCATGCCACACACAATGTGCAACGCCTTTTTTGACGCCAACGTCAATTGAGTTTGCGAGGGGGTGCGGGCGGGCGGGTCCTGCCACAAGGGCGGCCAAGAATGTGGCGGACTTCATAAAATATACATTTTAAATCAAAATACATTTCTCTCACTCACTGTAAATGTATCTCTGTAGCCGTTGGAATGAAAGTAGGAGACACTGTGCACATTGCACATTGGTTGAAATGCCATTTTGAAATGTTAGCTCATAAATAAATAAGAAATGTATATGGAAGTTTATTTACGAGACAAATAAATGCTTCACGACTGAGTGCAATATTTTGAGGAGGAAATAGAATATTGAGGAATTTTAAAGAAATTTGAGAGGTTAGGTTAGGCAACAAGTGTCATAGCTTAAAGGCACAGCTTTCTTGGGAAATATTAAAATAAATATTTGGGATTGTATACTCTTTCGAGTAAAATGTGTTCAACAACAATTTAAACTTAAAAAATATGCACGACCCAGAAAATCTCAGCCTATGAAAAGTGGTGCATTTTTGCCCCGAAAATTCTTGTAAAAATGTCACGACAAAAACCATATGACGCTTCGTTGCAGCTGATTACACTGCACAACAGCATGTCTGATGATTGGGTTATGTTACATGATCTTATTCCAATTTTTTATAACGATTTCAAATCTGTCGCTAATATTTCAGTATCAGCTCTTGTAAAAAAAATATATGTCATTGGTTTTTTTTATAATAAAACGCTATAGATTTAAAGAAAATCGTATTTTATTTAGTACTTAAGTTGAAAAACTTTCTTTTATTTGATTTCCTCTTTGAAGTTGTTCTGAATTCCCCAACAATAGTTAGCCATCATGTGTGCGTTCCAGTAGCCCTGATAGTTTTCCTCCATGGTACGAAGATCTTGGTGGAATCGCTCACTATGTTCTTTACTTGGATCTGCAAGATTGGCGGGGGAAGGTGGTTGTGAAGAAAGTGTAATTTTATACTCATGTTACATCCAAGCCTTTGAAAGTGACTCATTAGTTTTTTGACGTGTTGAGAATGGTCAGAACTTTTCTTATTTCCCAAAAAATTTTGAACAAGCCAAACAAACTCATTCATGGCCTATTTCTCAATTTCTGTCATATTGTCCGTAAAATTTTATTAAAAATCTTATCTGTGGACCGTCAAAAATTGCCGCTTTTACGTTTTCTGTACAGAGTTTTGGAATCTTTTTTTGATAGAAAAAGGAAACTATTTAAAGACCTTTTACAAACTGTTTTATAAGGCCTAGTTTCAGCGATGTCAAATTAGTAAACATTTCGTGATAAAAGTAATTCATCAAAAAAAAGTTGGTATTTTGTTGTACAGTGTTATTGTTGCTTAATTTGTTAGTCGGGCATTTTTTCCCTTATGCCTTGCTTATTAGGCTAGCTCATATTGTTACTAGCGCATTCTTGACTTCAGGCATCTATGGCCGGACAATGTGAATACCCCAAATGAGATTATATTTTTAAATAAGCCACTTCTTATGGCATATGAAGAAAGAACCTTTGAATTTCAAACACTAAGAAAAATACAGAAAATAACTTTTGTCTAATTTCGATTCCTTAAATACATACTTCTTAAATGACTTATTCCAGATCTCAGAGCAGAGTCCAAAATGCCTATCGAGGTTTATTCAGGCTTCTGGAAAGTTGTGAATTCAGGATACATATGGAAACCCACTGAGTGGGAAAGGATGGTGAAAGTCCACCAATGGGGTATCACAGCGGGCCTACTCTTTGGCCTAAGTGACTTGGGATGTCAGATTGCCAATGCAGTTCTAACCTAAGCCTAACCTTTGTCTAATTAAAATTAAAAATGTTCAAAACTCTAGTCCAATCAAAAAATGTAACACATTTATATTATATATGGTTTTATTCCACAGGGAATCTTTTGCGAGCTTCAAGGTGAAGAATGTTCATCAACACCAAATCCTAAATCCGTTCCTCATCTATACAATCACTTTGGGTCCTTCTCAACACTTCAATTTGTTTTTATTTTCGTTGAAATTTATACAATTCTGTTGTAAAATTTGTATTTGTGATAAAGCATATTCTTCCGCTAAGGACTATGCAGTCTATGTGTGACTCCTCCAAGGGGTCAATCGGTGTAACCTAACCTAAAGCAGATAGCCAAGCTGTTATTAGGGCATTGTCATCCCGTGAGCATCTCCTTCAGGAATGGTTAAAGAATCGCCATAACTACCATCCAAACCACTGATCCGCCGGGAACAAAGTCGTGCAATGTTGGGTGCCTGGACCACTCGGGAGTGGATGGTAACACGATCGCTGACGATCTAGCATGACAGGGTGCCTCCACCCTGCGCGGTTTTGTGGTGTTGGTTGGTACACGATCAAAACCATGATAAACAAATGGACCGCAGAAGAACATAGGATATACTGTTTCTCCCTTCCGGGGCTTCGTCAAGCAAAAGTGCTGCTCAAACCTCTGGATACGATCAAGACAAAAGGTCTTGGCAGAGCGGACTTTAAGCTCCTGGTAGCTTCCCTATCTAGCCACCACACTGTTAGATATCATTTACAGAAAATTGGCCTATCGCACTCTTCAGAGTGAAGGCTCTGTCTAGAAGACGATGAAACCACCAGACATAGTTTTCTTTGCACTTTGGCCACAGCAGCTGGTATGGGACAGAGACTGTCACATGAGCGAAAGGCAAAGTATTAGTCCCTTCACATCTCTAGTGTCAATACCAACTTAAATTTTTCAACCTATTTCTGCTATTGCAGTCCGACAAGGAACTTCACGACTGACCAAAAGTGCTTTTGTCTTTAACTCAGGGTGATGGCTACCAAAAGACCGATTTGGACGCAGTGTCCCACCTCTCTGTGAAAAACCCTTTTACGAAAAAAACATTTAAAATCAAGCATATCCTAGAACAAATTTAAAATTTAACCAACTAAAAAAGTTTAGTTTTAAAATTTTACAATAGTTTTATCTTCTCTCTGTTTAACATAGTCTTTTTGTAATAAAAAGCTACAACTTATTATCATCATCATTTCCGGTATCTTCTACTGCAGCGCAAATTTAAATTTATAGTCTTCGTCGAACTCGTCCAATTTCCAAATATTCCTCTCTTGATTTAACATGTCGGTTAATGACGCTCCCGAATCCCCTCTCGACTGCCTCATCACTACCTCTAAATGGAGCTACAATGATCTTCCGTTTTATACTTTAGATTTAAAATCTTACCAGCAATGCGATTTCCGCCTCAAGTTGTTCATCCAAAGCTTTCTATACTTTAAACAATTTTTATACCATCTTCAAATGCTCAGCCCCGCTCCCAAATCCTCTCGAATGCAGTATCAGTAGCATCTATATGGAACTAAAATTATCTTTCGTTTTATACTTTGGATATAAAATAAAAAAAACAGTACGATTTCCTTCTCAATGCTCATCAGTTCATCCAAAGCTTTCCATACTTTAAACAACTTTTATGCGCTCTTCCTCTACCTCCTCCAATGCTCAACCGCTCACCTACAGCTGTGCTCACAGTAATATGTGCTTTCCCTAATCTAAACACATTTATTTACTCTTCCACTTGGTTTTGCGCGCCCATTCCGCACACTCTTCACCACACACTTCCGCACCGCGCAATTCATCATGTGACGCCATCTTTAGGAGCGTCAAGTTGCATTAAGTTGTTATTTATGCAAATTTTGCATGTTTCAACTTTTCGCAAAGTGCCTCATGTCGTTTTCTATTATTTAAAACTTTATACCAAATTTAGTAGCTTGTGCCTGCCTGCCCCGCATCCTTACTTCGTTCTGCTCTGTTCCTGATGTTGTTTAGGTTCGAGTGCGGGAATATGTCTTAATGCGCGCACCTGACGCACTTGCTCTCCCGTGCCTGTTCCCGCTCTTACTTCCATCTCCCGCTGCCATTCATCGGCAGCTGCGCCTGGCAGTGTGTCTTGATCTGTGTTTCCAGGTAGTAAGGAAGTCTATCCGCAACGGCGGCATGCCTTGTGCATAATTTTGTGCGCTGCTGTTGAAACAAATAAATTCCCGGCGGCTAAAGTTATTAGATTAGCATTAGAGAAGAGCCATAAGTAGACGAGCGGATGGAGTTCGGATCCCAGATCCCAGCCAGCAGCGACGATAGCAAAGTTTGGCGGTCCGCTAAGCTTAAAATTATGATTTACCATGGATATTTACATGCATATGAACTAGAACTAGAGTGAGTCAGTTCCAAGCGGAGTTGGGGAAATATGTTATATGAAAAAAAAATAAAGTTGTGGATGCACAGAGTCATGTGTTCTTTATAGTTACTTGAAAAGTGCAACAGCTGAAATGTGTTCCTAAAACTTTAAACGCTTTAGGAGTGCTCAAATGTCTATTAATGGGGGTTTATGGGAACTGTGCGAGTGTAGTCTTAAAAATACTTTTTCAAAAACGTCCATTGGCATCTTTACTTAGAAGAACTTCTGTCGTATCCAAAGCTGCTTCCAGACGATAATTTGTAATACTGACTGTAGTCTAATTTATTTTAATTATATTTTATTCCGTGAATTTAAGAAAATATGGTATGTGAAGTGAATTAAAACCAAAAAAATAAAATAATGGGTAATCGTTTTTAATAACAAAAAATCGTATAAAGAAATATAATTATTTTTTTGATTTAAAAAATATTTTCAATATACAGTATGAAGTGGTAAAAACATAATAAAATATATACAAAATATAACCGAAAATAAAACGTAAAAAACTTTAGGATACTTACCACAACAAATAAAGTCAACTTCTTCACGAAAATTAACAGACGAATTTTTAGAAAGAATCTATGTCAGTTAAGCGTTCACTTATGACAATTTTTTGATATATTTTATAGATTTCAATAAAATTTAACAATTCTTAAATAAGAAAAAAATGTATTAAAGTTCAAATATCTTTAATAAATATATAAAGTACATCAAATTTGGCTTATAAAAAATGTGTCTTGAAACTATCCTAATTATATATAATTAACAGACTTGGATTAAGATTCAGTACAATGCTACTGTAAGATATAAATATAAAATTATTAAATATAGAAAAAAATTAAACAAAGAAAAAATTATGTTACAAAATCGATCTGTTATAAGACAATATTTACTAAATAATAATAAAATATAAAATTTTAATAGCAAGCTTTCACTGAAACCCTACTATTGTGTTAATTAATAAATTTGAAAATAATCTGATTTACTTTAAAAATTTCGTTTGACATCGCTATTTATACAGCTACACCATTAATTTAACGTAGGAAATCGTATTAAGGGGCACACCTAGTGTGACAACCTAAATAAAGGCCAGTTTTGGGAATTAAAAATAAAAAACTGGTGAATCCATCTATTTAAAATTTTGAGGGTATATTATATACATATTTTGAGAATACACAGTAAAATTTTTGAAATAAAATACTTAAATATTTTTAAAATGACACGCGATCTCCGGCGGCGCCAAAAAAAAGGTCCTCACTGCTGGAGTTATTGCAGCCTTCTCCGTTGATAAAACTTAAAAAAAAATTCTCGTTAAACTAAAACATATTGTCTGTATGATGACCCTCGGCGAACAAAAAAATCAAAAATTGACAAAATGGCGGCATGTTGAAAAAATAAATTTTTCCCAAATTTTGGTCGTTTTGGCCTGCCAAAATCGATTTTTGATCGATCAAAAACTGGAGGATCATCGTATGGAGAACTATATAGAGGAGATGCAAAAATTTGATAGCGATCGGATCATTTGTACTCCAGCAAATTCGAAAATGCTGTTTCGAGAAAAACGCGTTTAAGGGCACACCTAGTGTGACAACTTAAAAAAGGCCATTTTTGGGAATTAAAAAAAAACAACTGGTGCATCCATCTATTTAAAATTTTGAGGGTATATTTATACATATTTTGAGAATACACAGTAAAATTCTTGAAATAAAATATTAAATATTTTTGAAATAAGGTATATCCCGTAGCCAATGCAACTATCTAACTGCCGAGCGGCTACCTTTAAATGGCTGTAACTCAAAAACTATTTAAGATATCGATTTAAAATTTTAGTATGTTATTTTTAAAGGTATAACCTATCGAAATATGAAAAAAATAATTTTTTATGAAAATTTCACACTAGGTGTGCCCCTAAAAAAGTTAAATATTAAAAAAAAATTGTGATTAGTAATAATAGATTTTCACGTCGATTTGTACAGAAATGTTTGAAAACAATTTGATATAGGAAATCTGAGGTTTTTTTCAAATAATTTTTAAATTTTGTTTATTTTTTGTGTTTGAAAAGTGGAAATTTTCAATGCAACATAATACATAATCCTATAAATGTTTTTAAATTTTGCTTTGCTTTTTGATTGGAATTATATACATGTAAATTTGCTCGAAATTTATTCTACAAAATTATTTTACTTTCATTTTATAACTTAATATATTTATAGTATTTAATTATTTTTTATTTTTACTATTTATTTATCTACATATTAAAAAATGTTTTTCGAAAACATAATTTAAATTAAAAGCTTAATTATTTTTTTAAAAAAAATCGTTTTCTTTATTTATTTTTATTTTAGTAATAATAATATTGTGTAAAACAAATAATTTATTCCGAAACTAAATTCTTTATTATTTTTTACACGATTATTTTTTTGGTATTTTTTATATCGCATTTTACTTAAACTTATTTTTTTTTCTTTTATTATATAAAAAAATGTATTCGTCAGCTTAACAAAAATTAAATGAGACTTTTTTAAATGGCGTTTTTTTTAAATGCTGCATTAATAATTTGAATTTTTTTTTTTTAATAATTTATTCCAAATCTAAATACTTTATTATTTTTTACACGATTCCTTTTTTGTATTTTTTATATCGTATTTTATTTTTTATTATATACAAAAATTTATTCGAGAGGTTATCAAAAATTTAATGAGACTTTTTTAAATATCATTATTTTTTTTTAAATGCTGCATTAATAATATTTTTTTTTAAATATTTACTTTTAAAGCATTTTGTTTTTCTTATTTATTAGAAATCTATAGTTTATTTCATATTTTTACAACTAAACCAATTTTATTATTATTAGTTTTTTAATGATTTTCATTTATTTTTATTATTTATTACATTTATTATTATTAATTTTTGGCTACACTTGACACTAACACGCATTAAAAAAAAACAAATCAAATCCCTCGAGGCACATTTTATTTTAAACAACCTCATTACATAAAATATTTCTCTATTCCTTTACAGGTAAGAGATACTCAGAATCTCTTGCGGGCTCACTTCTTCCAGACTGGCTAGGTAAGTGCATTTTTTTGTTCTTTGATTTTTGCATTTTAAGATTTTTATTTTATTATTTATATTTTTGCAATGCAATACAATTTATTTTTATTTTTTAGTATTGTACTTTACTCATAAGTTGCGTGTCATATTTTTTTTGTATCCTATAAAGCTCACAAATCTGAAACTTTTGTGTTGCAAAACTTTTGATTTGATTTTTGATAAATTATATGCCTTAGTACCTCTATACGTAATACCTACATAAATATACACATATCCAGACCCAAAAAAATTCGTAAGATCTTTTTGAAGACAGCAAATTCGAACAAAAACTTGAGACCCTTCAATCCAATCATCAAAGTATATCCATCCATAAAAGCTTTTTTGAATTTTGTTTTTTATTTCTGATTTTTTGATTTTGTTGTTGTTGTTGTTGCTCATATGCATACTCTTCATTATTTTTGAGTGTCAGTCAATTAGAGAGAGAGTGAGGAGCCAAGCTGGAGGTAAACCCAAAAATTCAATTCAAATTCAAATAAATCGTAAATGTTGTGTGCATTTCCATATATCATATTCATACATATTTTTTAAGTCTTCTTCTTCTTATATATCTAAATCTAAATCTAAATACTATTTTCAAGCTATACTTTTATCAACAATATTTATATTTGTGCAATTAAAGTTTAGCATGTGCATGGGAAATAAGTTCCAAGAAATTGTTATAAATTATAATATATGATATATGTATGAAATTATCAGCTCATAAAACTAAACAAATAATTGGCAATTATTCAGTTTGTCAAACAGAAATACAAACAAAGATACAAACACTCACACAGATATGTAAACACACACAAACACACACACCTGCTCATTTTCGATACTTTTCTTTGCACAATTAAAGCCAACCAAAGATTACGAAGGCGGAAAAGTTTTTATGCGAATTTGTATACCCTAACAATGGGGTATATTTGCTTTGGTGAAAAAAGCGCTCTAGGGAATTTTAGGAATGTACTCGAATTTGTATTGAGTGAACTCACGCTGTAGGAGTGACGAAGTGAGTAGAACGTCTAAATATGAGTCTGATATGAGTGCAAAAAAATACTGTACAGTAAGATGACTTAGGTATATTTTTTAAAATTTAGACAGAACTCGAGTCTAATAAGTACTTGTAAGATTCTGCTCCCTCGTTCAATTATTCATTCGGACTGTTCCAAACCCTTCCAAACATCCTCAGGCAGTCAAACTCAGCCATTGAGTATTCTGGGTTTGTCATATAAGAAGCCTGTTTTTTGATAAAAATTAGCTCCTCTTGTATTTAGTTTCAAAAACTAGGACTTCAGATCTTTGAAACTATAATTCTAAACTGCAATTCATTCACCTTTCTGTATTGCATTGTACCAGTAAAAAAATATTTATATTTTTTTTTAAGTATCTAACGTTATCAACTTTGAAGGTTGCACCTCGTAAGATAAAGGTAAGCCCAAGCCGCACCATATTGAGTACACTGAACTATCTTTTACTCCGACAACTTACACACTTTACCTTCCAGACTCATTCAAATTCACTCAGTTAGTTTTGAATGTTGATCTTATGACGTCATTATATCGTAATTTTCGAAATTCGGCATCCTAAGTGTGTTTTGAATGTTGATCTTATGACGTCATTAAATCGTAATTTTCGAAATTCGGCGTCCTAAGTGTTGTACTCAAAAATAAGTAGAAAGTCTAAGAAACACTCAAAGATCCCAAATCAGCATTAGATAAAGTAATTCAGTCTCATTACTGAAGTATTTTTTCAGGATGAAATTTGTACCAAAAATTACTTAGCCTAAAATGTCATCCTTTCTTGAGTTTTACCGAGCTACAATTATGGAACAATTTTTTAGTGTTTGGACGACTGCAAAAGAAAGATCTAGATGTATATAGTAAATATCTTGCTGTATCGGGTTGTCTGTCCCAAGCTTGATACCCGGATTAGATTTAGTTTATTGTAATACTTTTCTGAGCTCGAAAAATTTAGTAACTTGCCAAAGTTTCAAATTATATAATGAACGCGACAACTGAATAAAACTGACATTTTAGTGATCCATCCATGTTTTAATGAACAATAATGAGGTGAATCCGTTCCTAATTCTAAACAAATTTTGGTAAAGATTTTAAAAGCAGTTCAACGTGCGCAATTGTTACAACTGTAACTTCACGACATGATAACTATCTAGTTAAAGCCAAGATCTCACGAAGAGATGAATATCTTACAAATATTATATCTTCACACTGATAACGAATTGGGCAAATATTTTATTCATTTGGAGCAAATACCTTAAGCACTTTGAGCAAATATTTGCATCAATTTTTCAATTTGCCATCATTATACCAAATAAATATTTTATACATTTTGAGCAAATATTTTCAAAAAACCACGAGATTCCCAGATGGTTAAAGCTAAGATCACACGAAATAAATATTTCCTCTAAATTCTTTTTAGCAAACACGAGACCAAATAAATGTTGGTCAAGATTTGTTGCAAATATTATATCTTTACACTGATAACGAAATAAATGGGCAACTATTTTATGCATTTGAACCAAATACTTTGAGCACTTTGAGCAAATATTTGCATCGTAATACAAGCTAAAATAAAATAAAAAAGTGCAGTTGGAGTTTCTTATAATCAACAAATATTTGATCATCACACTCATAGGCAAAAATATCAGCAAATATTTTATGCACTTTGAGCAAATATTTGCATAGCAATACGAGCAAACATTATATAAAATTATAAAAAGCAGTTGAATTATCCACCCAGAAAAGATATCAACTACAAATATTCGATTATCACACTGATAGCCAAATATTTGAGCAAATACAGGGTGCGCCATTTGAATGTGGTCGATGAAAACTTTTGACGCAAGAAGATCATCGTTGATTTCGCGGTGTGACATGTCGCGCCGTCTTGTTGAAACTAAAAGCCTTTAAGACCTTTTTCGCGCATTGTCTGGTAAAACAGAGTGTGCCTAGACATCCATCGATACCGATCCACTATTGACAGTTGATCATCAACTCTGAAGAAGAACGGACCGATGATGGTTTTTGAGCAGACACCGGCCCAAACAGTCACTTTCTGATCATGCAGTGGAGTTTGCATCGCGATAGTATGCAGGATTTTCTTTCCCAAAATTAGACGACAGTATTTGTTTATTTACAGTAGCCAGATAGCGTGAAATGGGCCTCATCAGTCATTACAAATATTCGCATCATCACAACATGATATCGGGCCAATTATCATTTAATGCAACATGTTGTCATCGTATTTCCTGATCGCGATAATCATTTGGCGTCATAATTCTATTTGGACAACACGAAATCCAAATAAATGTTGGCAAAGATTTGATTCAATATTATCACACTGGTACCATATTACCAAATATTTGTACCTTGAAATATTTTATGCACTTTGAGCAAATATTTGCATCGCAATAGAGCAAAAATTAGAAAAAACGTTAGATCCACAGCATTTGGATTGGCTTAGCACAAGCGACCAGATGGATATCATCTACAAATATTTGATCATCACACTGATAGCCAAATATTTGAGCAAATATTGTATGTATTTTGAGCAAATATTTGCCTTAGCTGTGCTGCAATAAAGCAAAAGACCAAATAAATGTTGCGCAAAGATTTGCTGCACAAGTATTTGATCATCAGCACGTGCCGTACACCAAATATTTTAGAGCCATTTTGAGCAAATGTTTTATGTACTTTTAGCAAATATTTGTATCACAATAGAGCAAAATTTAGATAAAATTAGACATAGCATTTGATTGTCTTAACAAAAGCGCCCGGAAGTTATATCATCTACAAATATTTGATCATGCGCACTAATACCCAAATATTTGAGCAAATATTTTATGCATTTTGCACCTTCAGCAAATATTTGCTCATAATAATATCTATTTCAAATATTTATCGCGCATTTAAAGTGTACATAAAATTCGTTCTTTTCAGTCAAATTGTAATTTTTTTTAGTGGCTTTGCAAAAGTATCATTTGGCACGCAAAGAAAACGAGTGAGAAAATTGAAAGGCTGCCCCATTAGTGTGGCAAGCATTTACAAAGCGTATCATTTTGTTAGCAATTTTTCAGCATGTTGCACTCTCTTCCAGTATGCATCAAAATCGCCTTAAAGCACGCAGCACAAAACTTTTTTTTTCTCGACATATGTGTTGTATATATATAGTGTAGATGTATGTGTATATATTATACATAAAAACACAGCGACACGCCTGTAAATAAACACACACACACACACTCACTCTTAAACGCTTATAGACAATTACAGAATTACAAACATTTTGTAAATAATTTGTAGCAAGTGCTTCAACTAAAATATATATACAAAAACCGTTTACATAACAGGTACAGGTACTTGAATTTTGGATTACCACAAAACAGAAAAAAAAAAACGAATATCATTTACACAAATGTATGTAATTGTTGTTAATTTTTGTTTTTAGTTGTGTTAACAAGTGCCCATTGAAGTGCACTTCAAAGGCGCAGGCGCCAAGCACCATTCCGGGTGGGCAGGGTCTGTGGTAAGGTCTGCTGTTTGTGGTATACACAAGAGTGGAACCCAACGAAATCTGCAACCTTTGCAGTTTGCACAAAAACGACAATTTTCCTCCTCTATATACATATATATTTATTGACAATTTATACAAACGCATAAATTATCCTTGCACACACTTATTCACTCACTCACACTCACTCGGCAATATCCTAGAAAAACATTCAAATGTAATAAACAAAAGTTCACTCACTAAATGCCACTTGCCAATCGTAATCAATTCCTGAGGCTATAAAAAAAGGACAACAGCCTGTCGCAGACAGTCATACGAACCACAACAACAACAACAACAAACACACACACATAACATCTCAAAATAACTCAAGACACTCGCTATAAGGATAGCAACCCCTACCAGAAATGCTACGCATAAATATTTAGCTAAAATGTTAAAATCTTCAACTGCAGAAACACGAAACGTAAAATCCATTAGAAAATTAATAAAGCAAATGTTAGTAGTTGTGGAAAGGAAAGGATCTATAAATGCGGTTTACTTACTCCCTTGTTTTTTTTTTTTTATTATTATCTTTTTTTTTATAAAACCTATCATAGACATCGCTTCGAAATGGTCTTGTGTAGTGAAGCCAATAGAAGATACTAACAAACCATATCAGTCTGAGACTTGTTTAGTGGTTGATGGGTCTAGGCAGGGGGGGTTGGGCTGAAAATTAATGGTAATAGAAGAAAATCAAATTGATTATAATAATGTTTGTCTGGATAATGTTTTCGGAATGCGGTTTAAGCGCACATAACTCAAATGGTGGACTTGTGAGCCATTGTGGTTTATACTAGATGATTGGAGCAAAAATTTGTGAAAAAAGTCAAGTTTATGAAAATAAAAATTATGCACATAATTACAAAAATTAATTTGGATCAAATTTCTTTAAATTAGTTGCTTACAGCTAGATATCGTTATACTATCTAAAATTGTTACAGATACGATGTATTTTTTTATCTAATAATCTGTTAAGTAGATCTGGTAATAAATTCTGTTCTAGAATCGTAGATATTATAAGTTTTACGTAAAGCCATGAAGATACGACTGCCAATTCTTTCAAATTTGTGAATATTAGTGAACTGTAGATAGCGTTATCACTATCCTTAACATTTGTGAATGCAGATACGATCTAGTCTTTTTAGTCTAAAAATCTGTTAAGTAATCTGTTAACGAATTCTATTCTGGAATACATGGATATTGTAAGTTTTAAGTAAAGTCTATCAAGATGTACACTGGCCAACTTCTATTCAGCTTTTCTGAAGTATTGGTAGCTATTATCAGTATTATTGATAGGGTTGCGATTTCCTTCGCTTCCAGTGAATGCTGGACGTAGAGAAGAGTGATTGCCGGGCAGTGGGAAGTTCAAAGGTTTATCAGAATATATTTATTTTCCCTTTACCTCTCTGTCGATAGGACACTGGAAAAATTTTATAAAATCCTATATAAGTTTTAATAGCTATTGTCAATATTATTGATAGTATTGATTTAATAGTTTCAAGGAACTAAACCAAAAAAAAATAAATTGATAAATTTCTATTATATTCTATAACATACCTACACTTCATTCAATGCATTAATTTGCATTTGTTTATTTCTTCGATAAATCGATTCTTTTGGAATCTTACTTTATATTAAATATTTTTCTTTAAAACATTTTGTGTTGCCAAGATGTCTAGTAATGAACTTCTAAAAAATTACCACAGTTTACCCTCTTTCCGTTTTTGATTAGGTAACTGCCAAAAAAAAAGTCAAAAAAACAAATATACAAATAAGAAACTGGAGATTTTTGGCGAATCAATCGAATCCAACATACCATATCGCATTTCATATATCAAAATTCTATCAGATCATATTCGAATTCAATCGGTTTGATGCTTAATAGAATTTTTTGGCCTGAAATATTTATATAGATACAGTTTGGGAACACTTAATGTAAGCTTTACCGGAATCAGGCATTCATTCTTTAAAAAAAAATTAAAGAATTCTTTCAACAGAATTTCACTACCCGTAGAGATATAAAAGTAATCAACTTCTAGATTCTGAGACTCTCTGCGGTACTAAATAGGTGGCAACTCCAATTGGAGACTACGCTTGAATTTCAAAATTGTCGTATCTTCAAGTTATGTGTAAAAACAAAAATAAAATACGGTTCCCAATGAAAAAATTCGGTCTCCTAACAAAAAACTAAAGAATACGATATGAAATTTAAGGCCGCCCCTTAAAAAAATTATGAGAAAATAAAAAATACAAAATTCCTCTCCTAACAAAAAACTAAAAAATACGAAAACAAATTTAAAGCCTCCCCTTTAAAAAAATTATGAGAAAATAAATCAATTTTAAATTATCTTCGCTTGTATTGAAAAGAAAGTGTATTCTATATTAAGTATATAATGATAGATAAAGTGATAGATAAATATAAGATGCTAGGTAGCATTTGATCCTAATTATTTAATAGCGAAAATGCAATTATTATATTCTTAAAATTGTTTTCGTAAAATTTATTCCGCTATGCTCCGAAAACGAATCCAATTATTTTATACGAATTTGCTTTGAAATTGTTTTAGTTCTCCCAATTTCACCAAACTGAATTTTTTATGTGGTTTGAAACCGAATTTTTTATGTGGCTTGAACCCGAATTTTTGATGTGGTTTGAAACCGAATTTTTTGTTGCAAACACAATTAAAATGAACCCGCAAAATAGGGTTAAAAAAAAATCATTAGTATAAATGTAATTTTTTTAATATTCCCTAATTTGATTATATGCCACTTTAAAGTCATATCTTTATTAAAAATTGTTTTTAATTATTTTTTATCTAACTCAGCCAAAACCAATTAAATCGTATTACATACCGACAAAAAAATTCGGAGCACCCAAAAACGAATCCGTACAAAATTTTTCGGCTCGGATTTTTCATTTTCGGGAGCACGGCTGCTTATATATTAAATAAAAAAATTTTAAATAATTTTTTCGCTAAAAAAGGTGTCTAAGTCTAGATTTCTTATACGCTTACATCTATTATTTTATCGGGCCCCGGTCCATACTTTTTATGGAATCTAAGCGCATTTTTTTAGTTAATCAAGAACGATATTCTTTAAAATTTGTATTTTATTGGTGATGAAAAATGAGATAGTCAATAATTGGAAAAAGGTAAATTATGAAAAGTTTTCAAATTACGTGGAATGCATCCGCGCACTTAGTTTCGTTTTTCACACAAAACTTGATACAGGTTCTTTGATCCATTTTTTTGAATAGGTAAAATTCGAAGACGAGCCTAAACACGTGCAAGCAAAGCAGCTGTCAACAATTAAGTGAACATTCAAAATGGCCGAGCTTGTCGGCATAAGTGAGAGACATGAGTACCAACATAACGCCACAAAAAAATCGAAATTCGAATATAGGTAACCCGCGAAAATTCAAAATTCGCGATACTATTTGAACACACCTCGTATGTGGGATAAATTTCTTTGTACTTAAAAAAAATAAATTTAAAATTTTCTTTAACTCGACGGGCCTCTTAGAGAACATTTTACACCATTCCTTTATTCTGTTGACAGACCTGATTTTTAAACGAGTCTTTAGAACACTTTAACAACGTCTTCTGACGTCACTAATCGTTGGCCTCGCAGTCTATTCACTGTCACTAAATATTCTCTGACAACCTTAAAGTAGCAAGACCGTCTGAATTAGATTT
Source organism: Chymomyza amoena (assembly GCA_037043745.1). Taxonomy (NCBI): domain Eukaryota; kingdom Metazoa; phylum Arthropoda; class Insecta; order Diptera; family Drosophilidae; genus Chymomyza; species Chymomyza amoena. Next base: position 160,966 of record JBAMAX010002355.1, on the reverse strand, counting down.
TTATATAAATTAAAATGTATTTCTAAGTTAAGGTACTTTACTGACTCCCAGGGTTACAATGAACGATTTGGTTTAGAAGTTTCCATATTAAGGCAGGTAGCATTTTCGAATATTTTTTACTCTAAAAAGGGTCTAGCTGGATAAGGTACTGGAAACTGCCCCCAGCGATTTTTGAAAAGTAATAATGCAATTCGATGCAGAATGGCAAAAAAAAAATTTAGACCAAAAGTAATCTAAAATACCGAAACACGTAAAAATTGATTTCTTTTATAGAATTTTTGAAAATAGATTTCATAAATCTAAAGTCACAATAGCATTTATGGCTTCTCTGAAACTGTCTACTGAAGGTGTGCAATGAACTCATTAATTTAATAAGCAAATTGTTCTGATGCTTGAAATATATAAGATAACTTGCTACACGGTAAATCAAAAAAAAAATGATTTTCAGATTTCCTTCTATTTTCTATTTTTTCGTTTTCTGTTCAGTTTTAGACTTACAAGACCATTAAAGCTACTCATTACCAAAAGCTTCTGATTTTATTTTTCAAGACCATAAAAAACAGTCTAAAATAAATATCTTGTCATCTCCGCGGCCCCACTTTATCCAAATAGAACTCTCCTCTCCGCCAACGCAAAGTCCAAATGGCACGCCATTCACAATATATAAGAGCATAATAATGTGCAATAAAGTATCTAAATTTGTTGAATTGTTGATAAACTTTGGCGCCACTTTGCGGAAAAACATGAAACAAAGCAGTGAGAGCGCCACCGCAACGAACTGTTGCAAGGTGGTGGGAGTAGCAGTAGTAGTAGGGAGTGGGGCAAGCAATTTGGGGAATTCTTTAGAATTTCATAGTCAATAGTTCAGGTTGAAGTTGCACGAAATGGAACTTTGGCAATGATAACAATTAAAGAAATGCATTGACCAACCGCAGTCTCTCTGCCGCCCCCTCTCTCTCTTCGTTCACGCTCTGTGCCACAAAATATTCCCCAGTTACGGTTATTTGCGTGTGCGGTAAACTTTAGCGTTAGACCGGGTAACGGTAGTCAACAATTCCGTTGCAATTTCCGTTATTTGATCTATACACGTTGGTTCTAGATGCCGTTATTGTTGTTGTTGTTTGTGGCAGTTGCAAATTACGGCCATTGCAACGTGTTTGTTTTGTTCAAATTATCAGTTTAGTTGACTTTCGACATGGCCAGAGGTAAGGCACGAGAAGGAGACGCTTCGATAAACGCTTTAGTTGCAACAAGTAACTGTGTGTGTGCGTCACACACACTCATGACGTTGCATGTATTTATGCCAACTGACCTCTCTGACGACTTTGTGTACGTTGACTTCTCGCCTCGCCATTACGTAGCTGTCCCGTCCATTTAATTGTTCCTCGGAGACTCCGCAAATTAGTTAATTGGCGGCCAGTTCTCTCGCTCCGGCCCCAGGCCCTGCCTCAAGTGCAGCCCCAAAAGTCGTATCCACATTTCTACGTATCGTTATCGTTGTCCCCATCGTCCACTCCAAGTTTCCGACTTTGTGTGCATTTCATTGCAAAACTTTGCTATGGCAACAGTATTTGTTGTTGTTTTTTTTTGCTTTTAAAAAAAATATGTATCTCAATGATTTGTTTGCGAAAGTGTATGTGTATCTGTGTGAGCGTGTAAAAGTATTGGTTAGATTTATCTACTATTTTTAAAAGACACAATTCACGATTTCATTTGTCATACTTTGCTGACATAATTTCAGTATTTATCGCAGTGGGTTTTGTTTGACTTTTGAATACCCTACAACGATGTGACGGGCCAATTTAATGCTTCATGTCTTTAGTTTTGGGATTTTTAAAAGCAATCTTTTATTATCTAAGTTTAGGAATTATGATCTATTAGTGAGCTACTGAGACGTCGTCCTGCCCAAACTTTTTGAATAGTGCTTCAAGTGTATAAACAGCGCAAGCATTCTCTAGTTAGCTCTATTTAGACAATCATAAGATTTTTGGATTAGTTGACTTCCAGGAATCTCTATAAAGCCGTATGGATGCTAACTTAAGTATCACTTAAGAGAGCTCGTCATCTTTAATAAATTCATGCTCCAGCTGGAGAACTTCATTTCAACTTTGAGTGTCCAATACCCGGTGATTGCACAATTTTCTACTATGCTATATTCAAGATATTCACAACAAATGCGTATATCTCACGAACCAATACACCCAATACACATCGCAATAGGCTTAATAACCTTCGTATTGATACACTTCTAACACACTCAAAAAACATATTTGAAATTTTTCAACGCGTTCGTTGAGAAGCACACCGTAGACACGTTAAGCATTAACTATCAGTTAATCTGACAACTGTACACAATGCCACACAAAAAACTTGTGAAAAATTAAAACAATATGTTAGCTCGCGATGGCTCCTCCGTTACAAATTACCCAAAACTTGTTGTGCTATAATCACTTTTACACACTCATAAAAACATAAAATAGTAATAACATAATTAGGCTATGAATTCGTCCAGCCATTTCGGCAGTTATGCGATCATAAACATAGAGCATTTAGGATTTTTATATATAGAAATTCTTCATCTATAAATCTCTACAAGATTCTCTTCCTAGCCGCTAAACGCTCGGGATTGTATATTGTTTCATTCAAAACAATCTCTCATATCTGAAGGACAAGTACATTCTATCGTAACTAAACTATTAGGATTTTCTACAGCTCGGCTTCACATTGTCTAAAAATATTACTAGGTTACGATAAATACATTCTGCAAATTACATTTTGTTCTTCATCTTGGATAAGATCTAAATGTATTGTATACTTCTAAGGGTATCTCGAACCATGGTCTATTCTTTCCAAAGTCCTGCCAGTTACATTCAGGATCATAGTCGCTTCCATTACTCGAAGAACTCGACAGAACATGTTTTTTCTTACTTACGAGGTTGCATGATCAAAAATTCTCGCTTGAATGACAAATAAATTTTTCTATAAAGATCAGAATTTTTTTAAAACCAGACCGACCTTACATATTTGTTTAATCTTAATAAAATTTCTTAATTAGTTAAAAGCGGTTTTAAATTTTTCGCTAAAATTATAATTTTTTTTAAGATTTGAACGTTTAACCTCCCGAATAGATGTACTATTTTATAATTTTTATGAGTAAAAATAAAGATTATTAATTAAAACCCGACGCCAAATTAACTTAATTTTGCTTTTATAAGCTGAACAAATTTTGTAGCGCATAAACAATTCGTCATAGCCGAGACCACAATGCAAATTTAATAAGTCACCATTTTTTGTTGTTTTTAAACTTTTTCAACTTGTCGTTATGATAAATGGCTTTAAAAAAAAACACGCGTTGCCAAAATTTAAACAAAATAATATTAATTTATATTCTATGCAAATTTGGACCAGAGTCAAGGGCAGCTTCCAATTCGCACCTAATTCAAACTGGCTTTAACCATAAATGTCTGAATACCTGCTCAGTCGTTTCGTTTGCTGAGTGCTGCCCCCAAACTAAGTGCGTCCTTTTTATTGATTTTTGTACGCCATTAAATTTTGCACAGTTACCCATATTTTCCGCCATTTGCGAACACAGCAGGGCTGCTAAGCTGTAGCCAGTTCCCTCCCCCTCTTCCTCTCCAGCATCGAGTGCAGAGGCAATGTGGCAGATATTTCTACTTTTGCCAGCTCAGCAGATGAATGCGTATAATTTTGGGTTTGATTTATGCCCGCTGACCCCCCCTAAAGGCACCTTACGCACACACACACACACAAATACAGACGCACATGGCTCGGTTGGCATCCCCAAAAAAAAAAGAAAAATTGTACGACAAGGTTGGCAACCTCAGATTTGTTACCGGCAGCGCATACGCTGCGCTGTCGACGTTGGCGTCCTTTTATCGCCCCAAATGCTAAACGCAGGCAATACATTTCGTAGAGTTTGGACGATATTTAGTATATAACATATATATATATATATATTTTTTGTGTGTGGAGCGGCGTTTGGGGCGGGCTTTATTACATTAAGCGTTCGTAAAGTAAAAATTGTGCCACTTTCTCAAAAACACGCACAAAACAACAAAAACCAACAACAATGCCACAGATACTGTGTATGTGTATGTGTGTGTATCTGTGTGTATTCACACACGCATGACATCGTGGAAAATCAACCTGCTGTGGCAAACTACCCAGAAAAAAAAATGAAAAAGAAAAACCCATAGAAAGCACAGCTCGGAAAAGGCCACAAATGTGCCGGGAAGCTCTTGCCTTATGTGCCCGCTTTTGCATCCGCGTCCACATGCTGCTCGCTCTCGTCCTTGCCACATTTGCTTACATAATCAGTCATGTTATCCTTGTCTCGCCTAGCCTCTGACACACTGAGAGAGGCGTATAAAAATTATTTATTTATGACGTTCGTATTATTCTCATACAAAGTATACATAACTGGTTTTATGCTGCTTCTTTATGTATGTGTGTATGTACATGTGTGTGTAGGGTGTGGGCTTAGAGGTGTGTGTGTGTGTATGTTTGTGTGTATATTAAAAATGGGTTATCAAATAGCAAAGTATTTAAGCCGTTTTGGAATACAATGGCAATTCTTAGGGATCAAGTTTAAAGCTCTAGAAAAGGGAAACCTTGAGAATCGATAAACAAATATCTTAACCTTAAGCTTTTTATAGAATCTTAGAAGTTCCATATTAGATATATTTGTAACCTTGACTGTACGAAATGGGTTATCAAATATCAAAGTATTTAAGCCGTTTTGGAATACAATGGCAATTCTTAGGGATCAAGTTTAAAGCTTTAGAAAAGAGAAACCTTGAGAATCGATATACAAATATCTTAACCTTAAGCTTTTTATAGAATCTTAGAAGTTCCATATTAGATATATTTGTAACCTTGACTTCATACAGTCTACTACACTGTCAAAGTCCTATTTTAATATTTGCTCAATATCAGAAACATGTGCATTCTCCTACTTTGATAAATTGGCTTGGGAGTTGAACTATAGATAAATTTATCCAATATAGGAAACATATTTCCATGAAGCTTAAGTACAATTAGTCATATATGTTGTTTTCAAAATTCTATCCTATAGAAATTGAACTAAATCCAGAACAAATTAAATCTTCAAAATTTTCATGAAATGTCAAATGTTTAGGGTGCACATAATTCCCAATTAATTTCCCATAGCTCCTTTCAGACAATTTTATAGTGTAGTTATACATATAGTACCCGGCAGACGTTGTCCTGCCCAAACTTTTTTAATACTCTTAAAGTGAATAAACATCGTAAGATTCTCTAGTTAGCTTATCTTGGAAAAAATAAGATTTTTAGATTAGTTTGAAGCTCGATTTAAACTTGCACCATTATTAGTCAAATGTCGCGCTTCACGGGTCTGTCTTAAGCGAATTCTTTCACGTTCATTGCGATCTTCACGTTCCTGGGTAGTACGATTATATTGATAATGAATTTGATGCGTTGCTTTTCTTCCAATTGAAATACATCATGCCATGATCGATTAGGAGACGGTATTCCCAATTGTCCTAATGCTTTATTAACCATCGCCAAGCATAGATCTTCAATATGAATTAAAGCTTCATTGTAAACTTCCGGCGAAAATTCCATCACTGGATTATGTTTTGCTTGACGCTCGAAACAAAATATTTTCTGATAAATAATCTTGATATTTTATCCACAATTCAGGTGGATTTGAGGGAAAACATATTGCCAATATAATCGCAAATAGAACACGTATTTGATATAGATGAGCAGTAATAGCAGCATCTGCTAAAGTTTGATCCCAGTGCAAATTATTTTTCAACAAATTCAATTTTTGACATGCCTCTCAATACGTTGAACACAATACGCCTTTCACTGTTCTCAATGATTGAAACGAAGTTGAACCTCGAAGATTAATTAACAACAATGCCGGTTTTTGTATATATGGCAATATACACACAAAAAACGATATTCATAAAAATTCGTATATCTCACGAACCAGTACACACAAACACATCGAAATAGGCTTGAAACCTCCGTATTACCAACCTCTAACACACGCAAAAATCAGATTGGAAATTCATCGACGCATTCATGAGAACATCCGTAACACGTAAAACATAAGTTTCTTTTATATATAGAAGATTATTGCCATTACCATTAAGCTATACCTTAAAACCTCCGTATTAACAACCTCTAACACATGCAAAAATCAAATTTGTAATTTGTCGACGCGTTCATTAGAACATCCGTAACACGTAAAAAATAAGTTTCTTTTATATATAAAATTACTGCCTATACCATTACGCTATACCCGATTACTCGATATTGAAAATTTATATACCATGCACTTTTTACGAGAAAGTATTTTCGTATATATATATCCCTTCAAATGCACCCTGCTTATACACTTATTATTAGGGGATGTTTTATGGGTAAGGCATAGCTTTGTCTCTTTCTTTTCTTGATACTATTTCACTTGGAACCCTTTTGCAATGAACCATTTTTGTTACCAAAATACTATTTGCCATTTATTGTTATAGCTAGCTGAAAGACACGGATTAGATTAACGAATATACGTTTAAGCCGGAATAAAAATAAATAATGTTTACACAGTGCGTTTAAAAATTGTCGAAATAACCCTTAAAAGTCTTTGAGACTTGTATTATTTATTTTTTTGACATGTTCTAAAAAAATAAAAATTCTAAGAACTTAGTCTATCTACAAAAATTTTCCGATTATTTCTATTTCGCGCTATTGCTCGAAGTTCGCTGACAGATTTGTTCGTCTCTCTCCTAATTGATCTTCGCCATGTACTCCTTGGACATCCGCGATTCCTTCTGCCCTGGGGGTTTCACTCCAATGCTCTATGTGCCATTTACGTCGATAGGTTTACGTAGGGTGTGTCTCAGCCAACCATTGACACTTGAAATCTCATTGTCAGTTTTTAAAATAACCGCTTGTTTCTTGGGTGGAATGTTTTTGCTTTAAGGATTCATACGCAGCATGCAAAAACTTCGTATGGAATTGACAAAACTCCAAATAAAATAAAGGGAAACTTCATATAAAATAAAATAATGGGATAATAATAACTTTTTATATAAACTTTTGTCATTCCGTGCGAAAATTTTGCATGATTTAATTACTATGTATTACTATTTTAAAATAGTGGAATTTTTTTTTTATGGAGTTTCTTAATAACAATAATGACATGTTCTAAAAATATAACAATTTAAGAACTTAGTCTATCTTTAAAAATTTTCCAATTATTTCTATTTCGCGCTATTGCTCGAAGTTCGCTGACAGATCTCGTGTGTTCGTGTCTCTCCTTATTGATCTCCTCCATGTACTTTTTGGACGTCCGTGGTTCCTTCTGCCCTGGGGGTTCCTTTCCAGTAGTTTCTTAATATTAAAGTTTAGTATTTTTTCCCTCCAAAACTTCCACTTGATTTTATTGTTAACGTTTAACAAAGTGGAAAAGTAAAATTAATGGTTTAAAGACCTTTTTAGTCCTGTATTGAGAAAAATTTTCTAATGTTGTAAATTTTCGAAGCGCTCTGTAGCTTTATTCAATACTTAGCTCTCCAAAAACTCGATTTTTTATGGTTTATTTTTAGAGTTTTCCCAACCTACTTCTTACCAAGTTGAACTTAATATTTTTTTCAAACTAAAACGCTGTAGAGCGCCAGATAACGGCAAAAAAAATATTTTACTGTTTTATTTTGAAGCTTGCTGGCTCATTACAGTTATGCGGCTACCATTTTGCGCTCTCTCTCTCTCGATGTTTGCGCTCTCTTACTCTATGCGCCTTTTTGCGGGCAAGTCCTGTTCACATCAAAACATTGTGTAGCAGCTTTCCACACCGAATCCCGAATTCCTTTGCCATTGATAAATGGCTTTTCGCTTAGTATTAGTGTGTTTGTTATAGTATTAGTAGTCGTAGTAGTAGTGGTTGTTGTTGTTCCTTTTATTGTTTTTATTGTACTTGCTTGCTTTGGCGCTTTTCGCACAGCTTTTAGCAGTTTGTCCTTTTTGCGCTGGCAACGAACGAACGGCAGGCAAAGGCAAAGTTTTGTTTGTTTCCACTTGCCTGAGTTGCTTTTGCTCCGCTCTTCGTAGTCTCGTCTCATGTTTTTTGTGCTTCTTTTCATTTTGCTTGCTCAACGGAATCTGGGCTATTTATTCACCCAATTTCTATTTTTTGTGCCCTTCTTCGCTCTGCACATTTATCATTGTGCCTTCAGTTGCACGCACACACACACGCATACACACACGCACACTTACACCCACAACTTTAGCCTTTGCGGCAAATACACTTGGCAAAATTAATCAGCTGATATCGAGGCAATTTTTTGCCGCGTGTTGACCATAAATCACCAAGTTAGAGAAATAAAAAATTTTAACGCACAATCTAAAAAAAAAACAATTTGCAGCTTTTAGATAATTTCTTTGCAAACAATAGTTTGGAGTAGCATAAAAAATATGCTATATACTGCGACTATATACATATATAGGTATATATGTATTCGATTTTTTGCTGTGTGTTTTTTTTTATATCATCTATCAAACCTACAACAAAAATAAGGTGCGGCAAATGATTTTAGTTTGAATTTTTTTGTACTCCGCGTTGAGGCATTCAATTCCCTAAGGGCAAGCCGCTTACAGAGTACCAGCTGTAAAAAATAGTTGAAAAGTTGTGTAAATTTATTTAAAAAAAAAATATTTTAAAAAATGCCAAGGTTCTTGAGATTTACTATGACAGCGCTGTATGGTGAATGCTTACATATTATAAATTTAGTTATAAAAAAAAAATACTCATTTTACTGCTGGGAATTTTAATTTAATTGGAAAGCCAACTTATTACTTTGTAAACAATTGTAATTCATTGTAATATATGTAGTTTAATATTATTCATATTTTGTAATCTCTTGAAGAATTTGAATAATCTCAAAAGCTTAGTAACTGTGGTACTGAAATTCTCCAGAGACTATATAAACAGTTCTTATTTGCGCCTGTTCCGACTATATCCGCCTTTAGCTCTACTATACAACTTTTGTTTATCCCAATATTATTATTAATCCCAATATTGACAAAAGAATTAAACGCTACGAAGTAAATATAACTTAGTCTGTGATAGAAATTAAAATCGAACATTCCAAAACTAACTATAACCAGCTTTTACATATTAAACAATTTTTTTATCTCCGTACTAATACTCCGTACTGTAAAACATTTGTTTATCTCAATTATTAATCCCAATATTGACATATAAATAAATCGCTACGAAGTCAATATAACGTAGTCTGTGATAGAAATTAAAATCGAACATCCCATAATGAACTATAACCAGTTTTTCCCTATTGCACAATTTTTTTTTATCTCCGTACTAAGAATTTGTATGAAACTCATTTTTTATTTAAAACACAAATTTTCTTGTCAAAACGCTATAGAGAACATCGACTGTTCTTAGTTAGCATACTTTACCATATCATCGAAAAATTTTTTAAATTTAAATGTTTTGAAAGATGTTTTGAATAGACTAGATGCTAAATGTACCGTCGGAATATAAATATAATACAGGGGTGCCACAGAAAACCAATTCGATTTCAATTCCAATTCTTGGTGCCACAGACATGGCTAACAAGGGTTTTAAAAAAACCAATTCGATTCAATTTCGATACAATTCCAATTCTTGGTGCCACATACATGACTATGAGCGGTTTTAAAACCGTTGTTAGCCATGTCTGTGGCACCAAGAATTGCAAGTGCATCGAAATTGAATCGAATTGGTTTTCTGTGGCACCTCTGATAAATTCATAAAAAAATTCGGCTCATTAAAAGTTGTATGCTTTAGAAATTAAACTAAATCAAAATCTTCCCAAATCTTCAAAATTTTCATGAAATATCAAATGTTTATTGGTGCACAAAATCGTCATATGACGGAATTATGGGAGATTATCTGGGAATTATGTGCACAATTAAACATTTGATATTTAATGGAAATTTTAAAGATTTGATTTGTTCTTGATTTAGTCCAATTTCTATAGCATACAACTTTTAATAAGCCCAATTTTTTTTATGAATTTATTATTATTATTAACGGTACATTTAGCAAATTTTTAAGATTTGATTTATTCTCGATTTAGTCTAGACACTTTGCCGATATTTTCTATCAAAACAAGCGATTTTGAAAGATCTTTACAAAAGTCATCTGTAAACTTGTAGCCGATACGAGTTAGTCATTAAAGACAATCTTTCCGCTACCAAAGTAGTTCGGACTTAATGGAAGGGGTATCAAATTGAAATATTGAACGCATCTATGGAAGGGCGTATAATATATGTGAACACTTGCAACAAAATTTTTAGCATTTTAGGAGTTTTCCTTGTTGTTGAAAATAATTTTATTGGAGTTTTATCAACAAAAGTTTAGATACTTTATTAGATAAGTTATATGGAAAGCTGTCAATAATAATATGAGAACATGTCTAAAGCTGGTTTCAATCGAAACTTGCTGTTATATTTTTTTAAATTATTATTATTTAGTAAATTTACTTATTGTCGAATAAAATCACTAAAACGGTGCTGAAGAAAAAAAAAAAGTTTGCCCTTCTATTTGTAAACTAGTGTAATAGACCGATTGCTAAATTAGATATGAAGAAAAGAGAGAACAAACATTTAAGGCTGGATTCTATTTTCTAGCATCCACAAATATCTCAACGCTCTTATTCGAGGCTTCAAAGCTAAATTTTTCAAGATTTAATTTATTTGTTTTAAGAAAATTTATTAGTCAATCTGCCGACCGTTGAATGTGTAAGACTTTGCAAAAAAATAAGTGCTTAACTATTTATTTACCTCGTAACAAGGTAATGTCTCAAGATTCACTGGCTTTAGTCTGATCTGGTCACACTTTCTTAGTCAATCAGCCGACTATCCAATGAATGAAGTGTTAAAGTTATATTTAGCTCGTAACGATAAAATGTCTCAAGATTTACCAGTTTTTATATAATCTGGTCACACTAGAACATCATCTTTTGGATATATAGTAAGAAATTGTAAGATATACTATACATTAGAGCTGGGCTAGATTCCCTATTTTTCGAGAATCGATCTTTTCGACCGATTCTACAAACAATATCGATTCCATCGATTAATCGGACTAAAACATTAGACGCTAACAAGCTAAAATCGCAGAAAATTAGTACAAAATTCACTTCAATTTATTTCCATATTTCCAAATAACAAAAATTCAAAACTTAGTAAAAGAAAGCTAAAAATTATTAATTCGTTTGATTCAAAAGTTAATAAGAGAAAACTAAAATGAAGTCATCATTTATGTCAAAAAATAAAAAGCATGCCAAAGCGTCCGCTGGCGGCTATCAAAATTAGAAATATATGGAAAAAAATGGATTCATCGACACCGAAAATACCCATTAAGCAAGAGGAAAAATAATGTTTTTCGATCTTGTAAATGAAAGGTCTTAGTCGATTTTTCAATATTTAAAAAAAAAACCCTATTTTAAAAAAGATGGCAACTAGAAACTCATTTTGAACCCATAGTTTAAAATGAGATCGGTGCTCAATGAGTAAGTATCGATTTTATTGTCAGAAAAAGAGATTCGATTATATTGATTTAAAATCAAATCAATGCCCAGCTTTACTATACATATATCTAAAAGATGCTGTTCTAGTGTGACCAGATCAGATAGATATTTACATTCATCTCTTTTCGTACTCCTGGTCACTTTTATTTTCAATATATGTATAGTTGCAAACATCAGCTTTCTCCGATCATCTTCCCTAACACAAAGAGTAAATAACATACATCATTGCTTTCAAGCTGTTCAAGCACAATTTAATATCATCTGGTCACACTAGAACAGCATCTTTCCAATATAAAACTGGCAACACTTATCTTTTTACGTTCTCATTCTTTGCTGCCGATCAAGTTATTTACTTTTTTTCATATATCATCATCTCATCTCCCTAACACAAAGAGTAAATTCTATCATTGCTTTCGATGAACTCCAAGCACAATTCAATTTGATCTGGTCACACTAGAACTGCCAATATGCCAATATGAATTTTCTGATGTAATTGGCAATTCTCGTTTTCCTAATACTCTTATTTAACCTTTTTATGTATTCACCATCGCTACCATCGATTGCGTCCGATCATCTTCTCGAGCTGCTCAAGTACAATTTGGATTTGGTAATATTCGCAACACCATCACTATACAATAATCGCCTCATTGCAAATGCTTCACGCTTCCACAGTGTGCCCAACAGTGAGCTCATAAAGTTTCCACGCCGCACGAGTTGCGTTCGAAAACGTGAGAGCCGAGCCGCCTGGCCCCCCCTCAGTTATGGCACGCATGTTGTTTGCCCCAACTCGCGGATGGTTTCATTCGATACACGATGACGACGATGACGCGTTGTGGTTGCTTTATTTGAATGAGTGTATGTGTGACTGTGTGTTTGTTTGTGTGAGTTGCGTGCGAGTTGGCCCCAAAAATAAGTTAAAGGCTTGGCCAGGGAGTATACATAGTAGTCGGTCGTAGTAGTAATACGTTCATTCATTCATTTTAGGGTTATTTTTCGGCAGCACATTAGATGTAGAGTCTGAGATAAAATGAGACAGTGCCATCTGTTGGGCATTAGCGGCATTAAAATGGCCATGATGGCTGGAGCTTTGAAGCTTTATGAGTTCAAACTGAAGTTCAAGCTGGAGTTGAGTTGAGTCTAGAGCTGGGCTTGGAAGTAAGTTGTTAAGACGGAAACAACATCCTCTCCATAAACTACAAGCTGGCTGTCACTCGATAGTAATCGATTAATTAAAATGCAATGCGTGTGCTCAAGCGTGGAAAAACATTCGTTTTTATGAGGTGTTGACTGTAATTTAAATAACAACTTTAACCAAAAACAAAAGTGGAATATTAAATGCAGCCAAAAAAAAAAGTACATAAAACTATAAACTATGTATAAAATAAACTTATATAATTGTCTGGTTCCTGCTGCCACCCTGCCAACAACAACAAAACAGCTGCAGCGCGCTGCTCTGGCGCTGCCGCTGCTCAGCTTAGCTTTGCTTGCCATTGAATTCCCAATGGAATGACCCATATATGAGCACAATTCGAACGCTTTGAACGCTGAACCGAACCATTCCAGCCAAAGACTTTGAGAATCAGGCAGGCAATAAATGAGTGTTTTATGTGCCGGCCTATGCAAAAAGCACTCAAGGCGAGTTTTTGTCGCTCTCAACAGCAGCGCCAGAGCCTGGCGGCAATTTTTGGCGCGCACACATAAATAAATCGATGAGCGCCGTGTGAGCTATTTTATTGATTTGTTGCTCTTTAAATGTACAGTTTGAGGCTTTTTTTATTTGTCTTTGAGCGTTTTTAGTGCATTTAGTTAAGGAATTTGTTTACAAAAAACAAAAGTTTTTTTGCGCTCGCTCTCTCTCTCTCTGCGATTTATTACACCGCATAAGAAAGCGCGGCAAGTGCGATAAATTTTGTAGCCCTGCAGCCAGCCATAAAACACAAGCGAGTTGGAGTTGAGTAATTTCTTCTTCGTTTCGCTTTTATTTCGCTTTTTGCGGCAAATTTACTACGGAACATGCGCAAAAAAGCAAAATGGCAAAGAAGTTGACGCCGCCACCGTCGCCGTCGCGTGTACACTAAATTAAATTTATTTTATTTTAAATAATTTAAAAGTTAAACAAAACTGTGTAAACTTATTCAATGTGCGTGCGTGGGTGTAGCCAAAAATTTGTTTATAACAATAACAAAAATTGGCCAAAAACGCGTTCTGCCGGCTTTGTCGGTTTAAGTGTTCCGCCAGTTTCGCACATAAATTGAGTCAAGACGTGCTTAATCCTTTTTATGCTTAAGTGTCGCCTTTTAAAAACAAATGAAATTGTTTATGACTTAAATATTGAGCATTGAGCACAATTTGATGCTCGTAAATCTACACAGCAACAAATTTCATGTGAGTTTTGGTTATAAATAAAGACTAAAGTTTTTTTTTTATATAATGTGCGTCTGGGGGTAGTTCTTGTAGAAACTGAACTCTTGTGCATTTGTTGAGCTCAACAATTTGTGGAATCGATTAAGTTTTTCTTTTAATTTTAAATGACTATTTATTATATTTATTTATTATTTATAAAAAATGCGCCCATTTAAGGGTAGTTCTTTTAAAAGCCAGGCACTTATTATGTCTACGGAGTTTGGATTCGCTTGCAAATCATTGTTTTTAATTTGTTATAAATAAATAAAAAATATTGTCAGCTGAGTTAGTCCTTCGATTTCTTCAATCTAATATTTTATTTAAAATGCTATTTATATTAAAAAAAAACCCAACATTTTTAAAAGAAATTAACTGTTTCAAATGCATATAAAAGAATTTAGTACTTTTTATAATGATTTAGAGGGTTGAAAGCCGTAAAACTTGGCTTTTGTGGGGTAATTCTTGTTTAAACTCAACTCTTAAGCTTTTATGCCCAACGACTTGTGAAATCGATTAAGTTTTTCTTTAAATCTTAAATGACTATTTATTTATTATTTATAAAAAATACGAGCATAAATGGGTAGTTTTTTAAAAGCCAGACACTTATTAAATCCACGGAATTTAGTTTCGCCTGGAAATCTTTGTTTTTAATTATTTTTAGGAAATCAGAAAATAAATAAAAAATATTGACAGCTGAAGTACTCCTTCGATTTCTTCAATCGAATATTGTATTTAAAACGAATATTTTTATTTGTACTTAGGAATGCTATTTATATTAAGAAAGAACCCAACATTTTTAAAAGAAATTAACTAAGCATCTGTTTTTTAAATGCATATAAAAGAATTTAATATTTTTTATAATGATTTAGAGGGCTGAAAAGCCGAAAAACTTGGCTATTGTGGGGTAATTCTTGTGTAAACTCAACTCTTAAGAATCGATTAAGTTTTTCTTTATATCTTAAATAACTATTTATCTTTTTTAAGTCATTTATAATAAAATACGCGCAGACATGGATAGTTCTTTAAAAAGCCAGACACTTATTAAGTCCACGAAGTTAAGTTTCGCCTGAAAATCTTTGTTTTTAATTCTTTTAAGGAAATAGGAAAATAAATAAAAAATATTGTCAGCTGAGGTAGTCCTTCGATTTCTTCAATCGAATATTCTATTAAAAACTAATTTTTTAGTTTGTACTTAGGAATGCTATTTATATATAAAAAAAACATTATTTTTAAAAGAAATTAGTTTATTTCTGTTTTTAAATGCATATAAAAGAATTTTTTTTATAATGATTTAGAGGATTAAAAAGCCGAACAGATTGGCTATTGTGGAATCTCCTTTAAACCATTTTAATATATTGTTTATAAAAGAAAACTTATAAAAAGAATATAAAAATTGATGTTGAAAAATGTAAGCGAAATTTCAAATGCGGTTTCTTAAAGAATTACCCTCAAGAAGGAAATTTATTGAATTTATTTAAATATTATTTTATCAGAAGCTATAAACTGAACAACTGAAATCAATCATTCAAATAAACAGATATTTATAATCTGAAAATTTTAAGGCGTAAATAATTCAGATTTCATCATTTTGAAAAAGAAGAAATTTATTTTTTATTACATTTTATTCAACATTTTTTAAACCAATTAATTAAACATCTGTACAGATAATATAAATTATTATTTTTTTTTACTGATCTAGACCGCGGCTGAAAAGCCAAAAAGCTTGGCAAGGGCAATCCCTTAAACCATACAAATAAGGGCTTAAAAAATTCTGATTTTAATTTATTGTGCAAGAAAGAAAACTAAAATAAAATAAAATGGAACATAAACATTTATGTTGAAAAATTTAAGCAAAATTTTAAATACGGTTTTTAGAAGAATTACCCTCAAGAAGGAAATTTATTTATACACCTAAGTCGTTTTTTCACGTTAGATTGGTTCCAGAAAAAACGTGTAAAAAAGACATTATTCTTATGCAAAAATAGGTAATTGGTTGCTTATCTTTAAAACCTTTTAAAATTGGTGGAAAACAAGAATTTTTAAAATCATTTATGTATATAATGTGTAATAATCAAAATTAATGCAAAATTAATGTATGACAAGTTCAGGAACTAAAAACAATTCTATAAAACTCTCAAGTGTATAATGAAGAATTAACAAATAGTTTTGTTCCAGAAATCACCCATTGCCTAATTTAAATTTCATTTTTCTGATAGTTCTTGCTACGATTCGTTTAAACCGAACATTTTGGCAACAAATGTTTGCATTTCGAAGGCGATCTAAAATTTCAGTTTTGGTTTCCAAAGAAATGGCTTTACGTTTTAGTTTTGTATTAGTAGTTTTCGACATTTACTTTAGGGATACATTAAATATTTAAAATGTACAAAAAGGGAATAGCTCAAAATATGTGATATGAACATATTTCGCAAAAATTAAAATTAAATTAACATTTTGAGAGGAAATTTACTTTTTATTCAATTTTATTTAAAGCGAGCTAAAACAGGCCAAGAGAGTAAATGAAAAAAAAAGTATTTAAGAAATTTTAAATAGTACGTCGAATACAAAAAATACAAAATAACCCGGTTAATTTTTTGCGAATCAAAAAATTTGTTCACTCGGTTTCTCAAAAAATCACCCATTATAGCATACAGTATTTTATTTTTAGTATCTTTTTCAGTATTTTAGCAGCATTTTCAACAAGTCAATAAAGACCTTATGCCATTTATAAACAATAAACAAAAACAACAACAACAGCAAAAATTAAAATTAGCAAACATAAACATTTTGTTAATTAGGTGTTCACAGTCTCTTGTTTCGTTCGTTATCATCAGCTCTACGTCTATTGCCACTTCTATGCGTCGGCAAAAACCTTTTGAGTGAGTGAGAGCAAGTATAGGAATTTCAGCAGCAGCAGCCCAGCACAGCACAGCAACAGCGAGCAGCATTTCCCCTTCACACCAACAGCAAATGCTCACGCATACAATGTTATTTAGTTGCTACATTGCTCGCTGATTTATTAGCCATAAGTCAAAGCAGGCGCGCACATGCACGACGCGCACTCAAGCGTTAGAGCGAGCGCGCAACAATGGCGCGCAAGAGAGCAGCATGGTAGAATGTGTGCGTGTGTGCATAAAGAAAAGGCTGGGTTATTTGTCTTGCGGCACCGCCATTATTCATTTTGTGTTGTCTTGCGCTCGCTCAGCGCTCACTAAACAATGCGCTCACGCTCGCGCTCGCTCTTTCACTCGTTCTTCATATGTTCGTTCATTCATGGCCGGCATTCATTCGCTCAGGCGCGCGCTCTTTTGTGTGCGCTCGCTCTCTTGCTTGTTGTTGTTGCTGCTGTTGCTGTGTGATTTTAATGGCCGCTCTGAAGTGTTTATCGTTGGCACACAATATTCGCAAGCTGTGTACGTCGGTCGCATCGTCTCGCTGGCGGCGCTAATGTGCCGTCGGCGAAAATCGCCCGCCTTCTTTTCTCATTTTCCTATTTTCTCGCTCTAAGTTACTTATGCAGTTTGTTTTTGCTTTGGGTCTTGAGACTGTTTTCCTGTTGCTGTTGCTTTTGTTGCTGTTTTTGTTGCACTTTTGCCTCTTGCTTTGGTTTTTCTTGGCAGCAGTTGAAAGAAAAACCGCGCCACAATTGGCAAGGCAAAGCAAAGCAGCGACGGCTTTTCCATTGGCTTTTCTTTTGCACACTACTAACTTGGCAAAAAGAGTTGTTTTAGCCTTTGTTTATGGCTTTTCCAGCAGCAGCGACTCAAGGAAAAACTCTTCTTCTTCTTCTTCGTTCTACGTTGCTAACATTTTTCTGATTAATAGTTTTATTTATTTTTAGCGCTCATCTTTCAAGTTGCTTGTTTTTTGTTGTTTTTTTTTTGTCGGCCGTTGGCATCTTTTTTTTTTGTTTTTGTTTCTTTGTTAATTTATGAGTCTTTATTAAAATGTTATATTTCTCTTGTTGGCAGCTCTTTTTCCCCGTTTTTTATGCGTTTTGTTTTTTATCAGCTCTACACGCTTCTTCTTTTCTTTTATCAAATTTACTGTCAGTTTCTTCTGATTTATTGGTTTATTAGCTGGCGTTGTTTTCATACAATTAAGTTTCTAACGAACTTTTATAAAACGAAAAAATCAAGGCTGAAAACTGTTTGTTTTTGTTTTTCAAGAGCATGGGGTTTGGGATTTCCTAGTTATGTGGGCGCTGGTACTAATGAACCTTCGAATCAAGCTTATAAAGACTGTATAAACTCTTTTAAAGCAGGTCTTGGGAATGTTTTTAGTTTTGTTAAATTAACAAATTTATGATAATAAAGAAGTATTGAAATGCATTGTAAACGTGTTTCGGTTTTCACTTTCAATTAAGTTTTATAAAAGTGAATAACAAATTTATTTTCTGTTGACTGTTTTTATCTTTGGCAAGATAACACCAAGTGAACTTTAATATTTTGTATATTATCGGAACAAAACAGATTTGTATAATAGTTTCTAAACTTATTTGATTTTTTCAAAATTTTCTTGCCCATGCTTCAATAATATATCGATTTATTATGCTAATCAAATCCTTAGACGCCTTTCGTAAGAACTACAAGTTAAGCGAAATTCTTTGAATTTCGAACTAAATTCACGAATTCTAATTTGAATTCAAAATTTTACACAGTTAGCTCGGTTTTTGCTATTCGATTACAAAAAGTTGCCCTCATTTTACTAAATTATATAATTGTCCAATTTATTTGAAGGAAAAAAAAAAGTTTTCAATATTTTGTGGAAAACGCAAATTTTATGTGAATTTAAATTTACTTTAAAATTGGAAACAGCTCTGTTTTTAATAAATATAAAAAACCAAGGCAATTTCTTGCGTATTTCATAAACGTAACTTTTTTTGGGATTCAAATTCACTGGAAAAAGGTGAAAGAGAGATCAGACCTGTTTTCAATCATTTACATATTTATAATACTTATTATAATAAAAATAAGGATTTGTCAGCCAAATATCATGTCCTAAAAGATAAAATATATTGTATAATAATATATCGATTTATTATGCTAATCGAATCCTTAGACGCCTTTCGTAAGTGCTCGAACTAAATTTACGAATTCAAATTGGAGCTAAAAATTTTACACAGTTAGCTCGGTTTTGGCGGATTCGATTAAAAAAAGGTGCCCTCATTTCACTAAATTATATGATTGTCGAATTAATTTTAAGGAAAATAAGTATAATAAAAGTTTTCATTATTTTGGAGAATTAATAAATGAAAATTTTGCGTAATTCAAATTCACTTTAAAATGCGAGACAGGGAACAGCTCTGTTTTTAAGAAATATATAAGAAACTAATATATAATACTAATAAATATATAAACGTAACTTTTTTTCGTATTTAAATTCACTGAAAAAAGGTGAAAACGAGAGCAGACCTGTTTAAAACATTTAAATATTTATATTATTTGTTATAATATAATAAAAATAAGAATTTGTTAGCCAAATATCATGTCCTAAAAGATGCATAAGATCTTTTCCATTTAATGGATTTTATTCCCGGGATGGTTAGATGGGCGGGTCACACAACAGCAACTTTTATCGATTAGTTTAGATGTTGCTCATTTAAAAATTTTGGAATATTTTGAAACAGACTAAAAGTTTATTAACTTTAATCATAATCCAATTGCTACTACTACTTTTTATGAATTCTGGACTCCTAAGTGGAGCATAGAGCCTCAAATTGGTTACTTTCATCGTGTTGTCGTAGCTGTGCTGGCTGCCGTAGCAGGGGGATTGACCAATAATTGTTGGGTATCCCTTGGAGACATGTTTCCATTATTGTTTTGTTTAATGTTCTGTTGACATCTTCTATGAGAATCAAGGAGTGATAGGTTCAAAGATTCTTTAGTTAGAAGCCGCCCTGAGATGGGAAAACAGACGCTTGCCTGAATGCAATTTGGCGGCCAAAAAGGCATCAGGGTTTGTTGTGGACTGCTTTTAACTTCAGGACTCTTACTCGACCTTACCGGCATGGGTGGTATGCTACCGCCGGCATCGTTCTTGGTTTCATTACCCCTAATAAGCCCTCTCACCACGACAAGGTGGCAATCCCCGAGAGATGCAATACAGATTTTTTGTAAGATCCAAAAATTGTTTTTAGGAAAAAAAATTATCCATTGCAGTCTAAGCTTAGTAGGCGGTATAATAATTTTTATCTTATTCGCTTTTTGCATTGCACTATAATAATCTTCAGAATTCGCTTTTAAATCAAAAATCTCTTAATACTAATCCCTAATTTAACTCTAGTGATCCAGTTTCGCCCTGGGATACGAAATAAAAACTCACCAGCACTTAATCATAGTTTCGAAATTGGATTCTAATTCGTTTCAGCTGACGTGCTAGTTCCATAAACTGCTTCTAATCTATATCGCCCTGTAACACATACGCACCCAATCAAATTGGCTACAGTGGCAGCCATTATTCCAAATTCCAAGCATGACTTATTTCTAGCTAGCATTATACACATGCCCAGCGCTGTATGAGCTTCTCTCTCTCATAGTTCAGTCTGACCCTTCCATCGACGTCTTTTATCAGCTGCTGGCGACCCTTTAGCACGCCCAGTGTTGACAATGTTGCCCAAACTGGCTGCATTTATCAGCGCCTGGCCACGACTTTGACCCACCACCTCAACGAACTCCGTTGACCCCAGCTGCGACTGTGCAACATGACGCCGCATCGTGTCCTGTCCTGGCCTGTTGTAAACGACTCGTCGTCGTCGATCGAATCTTGACAACATTTTCGTGCTCGAAACGCCAAGCGGATGAGATATATTGGACACTGCACGATATTTTTTCGGTGGACTCGAGTTGTAAATTCCCTAGACTGCACGACATTGGCACAGACAGTTATCCTTGATGCCACTAAAGAAAGAAAAAGAATTCCTGCAAAGAAAGAATTACCTTTTTTTAGTGTCGTTTTTTCACATATTTTTTTAACCTACTGAGCCAACATATGCTGCTCGATATCCTTTTTATGATTGATAATTAACTTTTTGTGGCATCAAGTCAAGGCCAAGGTAATCCAAAGTCACAAAACTACTAAAATTGTTTCCAAAATTTCACTTGAAAAAAATCTGTTTGCCATTTTTTTACAATGCCATAAAAAGTGCACTCTGAAGTGTCTTCTACACCCTCAGCCGCTGTCGCTGTTGCCGTTGACATCGACGTTGACGTCGACGTCGCTGCTGCTGCCATAAACAAATTGCTCGCGCTTTAAAACGGAGGCAGCGCTGCTAATTTGCGCTTCCGTTGAAAATTTGTTGGCTGTGGCAGGATGCTGCGCATGGACAGGACCTCACAAATACAAACACACAGAGGCACAAACACACGTTGAAATATATGTCCTGTTTTTAGGTAGAACTCCTGGCATAGGCCGCGGCGTCGACTGCATTTGGCAGTTTTTTATGTGTTGCAAAGAACTAAACTCGGGTTGCAACAAAAAACAGCAGCAGGTAAATGCTGCAAATTGCTTAGATGGTCATGCCACATTGTGACAAATGTTAGCAAATGACCTTAACTGATAAAAAACAGAGTTTTAGGGCGTCGAAATAGAAGCAGTGGAAAGCTAGAAGACTTCAGGGCAGTGCGAGCAAATAATACGTCTTATGGATTGTGGAAATAGCATTAACTTCAAAACCTTATTTTTATCTTCTGATCATTACACTGTGCAAGAATTTTTGGTTAATTCTTTCGAAATGGGAAGGTGCACTCTCGAATGGTTTAAATGAATTCTACTTAACTTTTACGATATTTTAAATACATGTGTCGTTTCCTCTTCTAGGAGAGGTTGGCAGATCCTGCCTGGTAAAAAAAAATTTACACTTTAAGTGTTCATATTGGAACAATTCCCAAAAGCCTCCTCGCGTTGCCTATCGTTAAGAAAAAAGGAGATCTGTCCTCTAAGAAATCTAAAACAAAAAAAAATTTTTTTGTAATACATCTGCCAAATGTTCTATTCTTACAATTTCCGGTATAGATCCAGAAATAAGACTACAAAAAAAAGACCTTTTACAACAACAAATATGTGAAATGTATGCCCAATCTTTTTGAGTATTCTTAAAGTGGAGTAAATCGTAAGATTCTCAAGTTAGCTTATCTAGACAATCATAAGATTTTTGGATTAGTTGACTTTCATGACTCTAAAAAGCCGTATGGAAGAACTTAAGTGTTATTAAGAGAGCTCGCATCTCTAACAAATTCATGCCCCACAGAAACTACATTTCAACCCCTTTGCAACTACGCTTCTGTCTGCACTTAATGTCCTATACCCGGTGTTGAAAAGTTTTCTACTATGCTATATTCACCATATTCACAAAAATGCGCATATCTCAGGAATCAATACACACAACCACTTCGCAATAGGCTTAAAACCTCCATATTGACACCCTCTAACACACGCAAAAATCAGATTTGAAATCTATCGACGCGTTCATAAGAACACCCGTAGCAATTAAAACATTAGTTTCTTTTATATATATAGATACCGAACTACAAAAAAAAGCAATTTAAGATCCCGAGCTCAGACAATATTTTCTTTGTGGGGTCGCAAAATGCGGTTCTGAGGTTCCGGAAACTGCAGCACATCAGGGTTCGGTGATATAATCTCATATAACTCTATAAATCGAAGTATTTTAAATAGTATTTTCAAAATCGGATTTTCTTGTTTTTTTTACTTAAGTATCGGATGGGACTCGAAAAAAAAAGTTTTTAAATTTGGCCATGTCAGGCCATTAGAAGACAGGCAAGAACATAATATTTTTTATACGTAGCAGCTCGGAATATGTCTCCATATATTTAAATTGAAGAGAATATATTAAAGAGCAAATTAAAGTTTCTACGATCTATCTTTTGTAGATATAGCAATTTCCTCACTTAATATAAAATCATATAATCCTTCCCAAAAAACTTTATACACTTATAGAATTGTTACCACTAAGGACTATCTAGTCTATGTGTCACTCCCTGGAGGGTCTACAGGTGCAAGATATCCTATAGAATCTTTTCTCTTATTTGATATCATAAATACTTATGAATTTTTCACAATTTCTCTTATTATAGAATTGTTAACACTAAAGACTATCTAGTCTAAGTGTCATTCCCTGGAGGGTCTACCGGTGCAAGATATCCTATAGAATCTTCTCTCTAATTTGATATCATAAATACTTATGACTTTTTTCACAAATTCTGAAGTTTCTAAAACATTTTCTTTGCTTTTCGCCCCTGAGAGGTGTTAATCAAATAGGCCAAGAGCGCTTCCAAATATGCTTCAGCCATTTCTAAAACTCTTTCTCGCATTAAAAGCTTGTACTCTACAGATTTTCTTCCAAAAACAGAAGATTTTAAAAATATATATACCTGAAATCTTTATTTTCCCAAATATAACAAATTCCACTATTTCTACTATAAAACATCCATTTCCAATTTGTATTAGTCAAACCGGCGAAGCACGCTTCAATATATTCTTTAGTCATTCTTGAAACTTTTTCTTGCATAAAAATCTTGTACTTCCATCTTTTTTAACTTCGGAGATTCCTTTGGGAAAAACACAATGTGGCCAAATCGACCAAGAGCGATTCTACATAGTCCTCACTCAATCATCCCTAAAAATGTTTCAAACATGGGATATTGGCCAATAATATGAAGTATATTAAAATCTTTAATAAAAATCGTAAATATCTTAAAAAAATTCGCATCGATAAATTCAGAGCTTATGTATATTCTGTAAAGATATGGGAAATATGTAGCTTATAAGTTTTAGAAACATAAAAATAAATAAATAATTCCCTGTTAGACCCCTTGGAGGAAGGGCATAGGGGATCTCTATTAATAACTGTTCGAACAGAACAGGGACCTACAGTTTATAGCCGAATCCGAACGGCGGTGTCTTTAATTAACAGAGACTTTCATGGCAAATAGCGTCTTTGAGCTAGCGATGCCAGTGCTAGGCAAATGCACCAGGGCTACTGCGTGGAATCGAACCACCGACCTTCGGTTTTAGAGGCGTGTACGCTACCACTTACGCCACCGACGGCCGACGGTTAGAAACATAACCTGTCATAAAATCCAGATATCTGTAAGTACGATTTAGAAATATTTTTAAAAAGAACATCCTTTCTTATTAAGATAGGACCCAATGAGCTCCAAAATTTCGTTTCATTTGTTAGAAATTACAAAAAACAGTCAACAATAATTTATGGCAGAGGAGGTTCTGAAACAAAATACTTCAACTTTCATTCATAGTAAGACTTTTGATTGAGTATTATTATTCTTACATTTATCAGTCTTATCATATTCAAAGATCTTCGTACAAAATTATTAGAAAAATGATGCCAATGACCGAAATAAATCAAAAAGAGTCATATCTAATTTTGAGTAGAAGTGGTTCTAGAGAAAGAAATTCGGGCGAAATACTTACAGTCTTCTCACTTCAGTGCCTTATCGAGTATATCCAATTTTTTTCTAGGAAAAACGGAACATAAAAATATCTCACTTCTTCAAGCAGAAAAATTTTCTGTTCCGTTTGGTTCTAGTGTTGGTAATCACTTAAAAGTTAAAATGGCCGCATATTACTACTAACATCGAGTGGACATTATTCAAACAAATAAAACCTAAAACCCACTAAGCCGTACGTTTTCCCAGTCACGTATTCCATTTCATAGTTTTGGGCTTATGTACAATAGAACTATTATACCTAGACACACTATCAAATTCAAACACACACTCAGCTATATCATGTAAAGCTTTGGAATAACGACAATTTCAAGTCTAGAAAGATTTTGCAAATTAACTAAAGCGCAATTCGAGTAAAAAGCTTATCAGATTTCTAATTAATTTAATTTTGTGTCCTAGACCGCAGTCTCAGCAGCCAGGCGGCAGTTAAAGCAAATAAACCAGAAAAGAAAAGCTCCTGAGTCGACAAAAAAAAAGAAAGAAAAAAGAAAAAAAACACATGGAGCGGAGTTAGCACAGGTATGGGTGACAGACGGCATACGAGGGGAGTGGGGCACCCTCAAGCTTGGTGTGACTTCCTGACTCTTGTCAAAGTTAGCTGATTAAATCAGTCATAGAAATGTTGAAAGCCAGCAAAAAGTTGAACGCAGAGAAGGGGAGGCAAAGAAAAACCTTTAGACCAAATCAAATATTTGCCTGACACTAGCCCAGGTTTGGTCAGCAGCAGCGCAGGGGCGGGCGGACGACTGTGAAAAGCCAGGCTAGCATTTAACCGTTAGTTTTGTGGGCTTATTATGCAAAAAGTCGGACCACCACCAAACACGGCTACAATGACAGAGAAAAAAGCAGCAGCAGAAAAAAAAACCATTCCAAAGCCAAACAAGAAACAGTTAAAAAGGCCAAGTCAAGCGCTGAACAAGGAAAAAAAGTCATCGACAATTCAAACATATGCACGTCGCTGCCGCTGTCGCTGTCTGCGTCGACTGCGCAGTCACGGTTCGAGCCATTCTGCGCGCTGCTTAGTTAGCCTCATTTAGAAAACGTTTGTTATGCAATGCCAACATTTGTATTCGAAAATGTTTTTTATTCAGTTGTTGACTTTTTTTTTTTTCCTGCTTTGTATTGTAAGTTGGTTTTTTCTCCTTTTTTTTTTTTCTTTTTGGCCTAAATGGCTGACTTCGCGCTGAGAACGTCGACTTGGCTTTGTGTTGTTGGTTTGGTTTGGTTTTTTTTACCTCTCTACCTTTGAATTTAAAATGCAATCATTTCCTTTGCCTGCCGCAGTCAACGTACGTTGCCGCTCAGCACCACCAGCACCAGCACCACCACCACCTGGCTGGCCCTGGTTCTGGCCATGTCCCTATACTCGTTTTGTAAGGACTTCGTGATTTTTGCTATGATTGTTTAAAATGTTGCGCTGTTTGTTGTTTGCTTGTTGTTTTGTCGCCCGCCATCTTCGACTGCAGTCGAACAGCGGTGGGGGCTGCCCCGCAGTACCACCGTTCCCAGCTCCGGCTTTTGGCCAGGCCAAGCTTTTTTTTTCAGCTGGTTGGCTGGTTGTTCCTACTCCAGCTAACGAGCCGAAATTGTTTAAATATGCGCGCGATATAAAACATTTCGTGACGTACGAGCACATAACAAAATGTTCGATTGTTGGCCAAGTTGTGGCCAAAGTGAATGGCAATGGCAGCCACATGCAAATGAAAAACTCTAGGAAAAGTCACAACTGCCAGCTTGTGAAAAGTCATAGCTTGAATGCTCTTAATTGATCGAATGAAGCGAATTTTGACAGATGCAACAATTAAAACTATCTTTAAGATCGCAATTTATGAAAACTGGGGGTTATGGAATATTTAAATTTAAACTATGGATATTATTATTATTATGCTCTCTTTAAAAAACATAAACTTATCTTCTCCTAAAGCACTTACATTTGTCTCTCTAATAGTTCTCGAAAAGAATAATTAAAAATATGGTTATTACCATTGCTTGGCCTAAAACTTTCAATTTCGGAAGTAAGATCGATAAGATTGAAAAGAATAAGTAATCATCTTTTACTAAAGGTTTCATATTTGCACCTTTAATAATTCTGATTCGAATTTGATTAAGTTCAGCTCTTTATTCTTTCAAGAGTTTTGGCACCAAAACGAGCAAGATACGAAAATAGTCTAACACTCTAATTTTCGAAAATAATTATAGTCACCGATATTTCCTTATATATACCTTTTGACTGCCCCGTAATTATTGAAAAAAGCAACCAGTATTTGAAAAATCCTTTTTTGAAAAATCTATCGCAAACTTAACAGCAAAGCTTTAAGCTGTTCTTCAACCTATCTATGACGTCATGAAAAGAAGACATTTTGGAACATGTCAACTGGTCTGTAAATTAAATTTAAACTTTCTAAAAATTAACTTTAAACATAAGTTCTTTAAAAGTACTTATCTATGCTTCCGATTTGGGAAATAAACTCATCATACTTTCGGCTACAACTTCAGAAAGTCAATTCCTTAAGCTGTGTCTCCTTTCAGAGTACATTACAGTATCTATTAGAAATCCAGTCATAGAATTCTTTAAAATTAACCCGCTTAATGTTTAATATTTTAATGCCTAATACTTCACGATAATTAGAAATCTACCAAAAATTTAATCTGGTGTCATACAGGCATAAGAAGCAATAAGTATTTTAGATCGCTGAATTTGATATCAGAATCGGACCAACAGGTCCTCGATAATTAGAAATCTACCAAAAATTTAATGTGCTGTCATACAGGCATAAAGAGCAATAAGTTTTTAAGCTCGCTGTATCTGATATCAGCATCGGACCAATAGATGTTAGCTTCATTGTAACCTCAAAATGCCCTATAACAAGAGTTTTTTTAAGGACTATCTCAGTTTTTGAACATCGGATGTTTAAATATGATTATTATTGTTTAATATAATTTTAACTTTTTCTTGAGAATGAAATGATGAATGGATTTCAATGAACTTCGAAAAAAATTTAATTTTTTTATATAAACAGACTTATTTAAAATTGTAGTTTTAAAATTCAATAATTTTTTTGCTCCAATATTTATTAATACTTTTGGGTCTGAGCAAGGACTGAAACAGAAGTATTACATAAATATTGTTTGCTCAAAACGCTAAAAATATTTTTTCAAATATTTTAATGTTAGTGTGATGATCAAATATTTGCAGCAAATATTTGCCAAAATTTTGTTTGGTTCGTATTTGCCGAAAAGAATTTCAAGCAAATATATTTTTTAACAAAACTTAAAAATTTAGTGTACGAGGTGTGTTCAAAAAGTAAGGCGACTTTTCAAATTTCGCGGGCAACGTATTTTCGATTATCGATTTTTTTTTGTGTTGGTACACTCTTCCCGAACATCTGTACCAAATTTCAAGTGAATGGCATGTTTTGTTTGGTTGTGAGAGGCGTAAAGGTTATAAGTGATTTGCGTGTTCGGCGATTTTTTTTTTCGGTCTTGGCTCTTCATGGCCGCTTCCATTGGGACGTATTGGGCTTTGGTTTCGATATTCATAACCATATACCGCATGATTCGTCACCATTTAGAAGTAAATCATAGCAGTATTGCTGATCCCGAAAACCTACCTACCTTTTATTTTTTAAGGAAAAAAATGAACAACTCCGAGAAGCGAAATTTGCTTTATTTTATTTAAACGTGTTCCTGGGCTTGATATACCAGAGTATTTAATTTTTTTGACACCAAACTTAATGCTAGTTTTACATATTGGCAGAACTCCTTTGAGCAATCCATATAAAAAGCTTACAAAAGTCGTATTTTTTAAGAAATTTTGAAAGAAGACAAACCGCAACATCTAAAAATTTGTAATAAAACTTAATTTAAAATTTTATAATAATTCTAGTAATTTGAGATGGTAAGAAAATCTGTTTAAAATCTGTATAAATCTGACATAAAAAGTCTTGAATTCGATAATTAATTGTTCATTTGCATTGAAAACATTCTCGATGCAAAACATTTTTTCAAAGAAAGTCTACCATATGTTGGCAGTAATGCCAACTTATTAAATTTCTAACAACCAGCTGCGGAATCGGCCATATTGGAGCCGCCATTTTAAAACTTTTTAAGGTATAACAAGGTTAACAGAACCAATCGTCTCTCAAGATCAAATTTCATGGCAACTTTCATTTAAACAAGTGATTTTAAGATTCCGAAAATTCAGTTGTGGTCTGCAGTTTGTTTTAAAGAGAAGCCGCCATACTTGTTCCGCCATATTTTATATATATATATAAAAATAAACTAATGTTTTACGTGTTACGGGTGTTCTCATGAACGCGTCGTCGAATTTGAAATTTGATTTTTGCGTGTGTTAGATGTTCTCAATACGGAAGTTTTAAGCCTATTGTGATGTGTTCCTAATAATAATTAAAAGCCTATTTGATCATTAATACCATATCTTAAAGTTTAAGTGTTAGTTCCGGGAAACAATTGAGTGACGTTAGTATCGTACAAATATTAATGTCAATAATATTTTTTTTTGGAGATGTAAGCATTTTCAAGAATACTAAAGTTTGGCCATAAGGCTTTTTAGAGAGTACTGAAAGTAAACTAATTTAAAAATCATATAATTGTCAAGATAAGCTAACTAGAGAATTTCGCGATATTTATACATTTCAAAAGTATTCAAAAAGTATTGGCAGGACAACGTCTGCCAGGCTCACTAGCTATTTATAAAAACAATTTGGAATCTGAAGCAACAACCTCGACCGGCTCCGCCATATTCCGACTATATAAAACCAAATTTTGGAGAAACAACTAACTCCAAGTTTACTTGAAAAAAAAAACAAAATTTCCAAAAAACTAATTTTGCAATAGGATTTAGAAATATTTAAATAATATTTAAGCCAAATTGAATGTAAATTTATATAAAAAAATGAATATCGCGTGTTAGTTTATATAAACAAAATTAATATCGTGTGCGCAACCTCTGACTTTTGAAATATCATTTAGTTCGCTATCAAACATTTGTTCGATTTATGAATCAAAAATTACTAAATAAGCCTATTATTTTTAAAGTCGATCGAAAACTAATTTTTGAGTTGAGATAAGTCTCCAAGAAATACCATAAAGTTAAGATGCTCATCAGTTATGTCTAAGCACTTCATAGATACTTTCATTGGTTACATTTCCCTGCACAAAAACACGCAACTAATTTCGCTCAGTGTACAACGTAGATTTCGATCTCGTTGCACGCCCGCAGAATTTCCACCTAAAAAGTGTTCAACAAAAAAATAAAATAAAAATAACAAAAAGTTTAAAACAAAATCTGAATATACCTAAAAACAGATAAACAAAAAATTCATTTCATTTGATTTATGTTGAGCAGCGATTTGGCGCAATTTATAAAGATGTCGTCTGTAAGTTTTTTTTTTTGTATATACCTATCTATATATTTATTTCTTTTTTTTTGGTGTATATAAAACATAAATTTGAAAGTTTCACGTTTGTTTACCTGAGTAGTTTTGTGTCGGAGTAGCTAAAACGTAGTCGGGACAGAGGAGGAGGTTGGACATTTAAAACTAAATAAGATGAAATTTTGTAGCTTGTTGGGTTTTTATTTTTATTTCCGAGAGACTCTGTCAACCCAATTCAAATTGTGTACAAAATCGTGAGCCGCATAATTAAAATTTATTTGTTTTTAACATGTACAAAGTGTGCGAGAGTTTTGTTGAGATATTTTGAGATATGTACAAAAATGCCGCAATTGAGTTGTTTCTGATTTTATGTAGAGAGGAAGACGTCAACGGAGCTGAGGATTTAGAGGGGTAATATTGTGCAAGGGGTATGTGCTAAATAAGCAGTTTAATTTAATTTAAATGTCATAATTTATAATGAGAAACAGGTACTTACTATCAATAATCTTTTGTTTATAAATTTTTCAAACAGTTTCAGGTTTATTTTAATGCAATCAATTTTTTTTTAATCAGTTGAAATATAATCAATAAATATTTAAACATGACATTAATGCGAACTTTGATTAGATTATTTTCATTAAATAAATATGATATGTAATCTTTTATTGACAATTTTAATTTGTTAGTTGCTTTGGAAAATGCTTTCTTTCTTGCATATAAGGCATAAAAGTGGTTTAAAGTAAAAAGACAATATTTCAAAAATAATCGGTTTCTAAAAGTTTATCAAAATTTGGTATTAAATTAGGAAGAATTGAAGTGATACCTGGGTGATAATATTGGGTGTTAAAATTATACCTAAAAGCAGTAAAATTTATTTTTGAAATTTTGAAATAATTTTTAGTTAATAGAACGATCTTCATGCCGCATTTTTTGTTCGCTTTTCAAGAATCTTTGCGCTTATTCCTTTACGACGTAAAAGTGTCTTTTATCATAAAGTGTATCCAATTTCATTATTATTTGAATGATACTCATTCCAGCACAATTTTCGCGTCCTATTTCAATTATTCTCCCTTTTAAAGTTTTAAGCTGTAAAATAAAGGGTGTTTATTTTAGAGTTACACCAGCTGAAGTCATTGGAAAATCAAATTATTTTTAATATTAATAAAACGGGCTTTATTAGTTAAAAAATTTTATGGCGTTAATATCTAATATATATTTCTTCTTATGTGGCCATAACAACCCGATTACCGGGTTACTGCCTGCCTTAAAACTTCTCTCCAGGCGCCTCTGCATTGCGCACCTTCTCCAGTTAGTCACACCGAGCGAAGACAGGGCCCCTTCCACTTGGTCTTTCCAACGCAAACACGGTCGTCCTCTCCGCCGACGGCCGCTGACTACCGCATCGAACATACGTCTAGCTGGAGCATCCTCGTCCATCCTAACGACATGTCCGAGCCAGCGAAGCCGCTGGATGTTGATACGCTAAGCAACGTCCATGTCGTTGAAGAGCTCATACAGCTCCAGGTTGGTGCGGATGCGGTAGTCATCGCCAACTCGAATAGGACCAAAGATTTTGCGCAGTACTTTCCTCTCGAAAATTCCCAAGGCAGCTGCATCAGTTAGCGACATGGTCCAGGCTTCCGCGCCGTAAAGAAGCACTGGAAGGATGAGTGCCTTGTAGAGTGATAGTTGTTTTGTCGCGCGAGAGAGGTCTCTACTACTCAATTGCCTATTGAGACCGAAGTAGCACCTGTTGGCAAGAGTGATTCTGCGCTTGATCACCAGGCTGACATCGTTGTCGGTGGTAACGGTAGATGAATTCCTTGACAACATCGAAAGTATAGCTGTCGGCCGTAATCTGGGACCCAAGCCGCCGCACGTCCCTACTTGTCGACAGCATATACTTTGTTTTGCCCTCATTTACTGCCAGACCCATTTTCGAAGACTCCCGTTCGGTAGCACTGAAGCCGCGGTGACATCTCGCTTGCTACGCCCAATGATGTCGATGTCGTCGGCGTACGCAAGGAGCTGGACACTCTTGTAGAAGATAGTGCCAGTGCGATGTACGCCGGCCTTCCGCAGAACGCTCTCCATGACGAAGTTGAAGAGGTCGCATGATAAGGGGTCGCCTTGTCTGAAACCTCGCACGGTATCAAAAGGCTCGGAGAGGTCCCTTCCTACCTTGACGGAGCTGCAGGAATTACTCAACGTCATTCTGCAAAGCCTTATCAGCTTCGCAGGGATACCGAGCTCAGACATTGCGGCATATACGCGATCCCTTATTGGGCTATCGAAAGCTGCTCTAATATATATTTACTAGCTCGAATTAAATTTTAGATTTCTTCATTCGAGAATTCTTTTTTTATTTACTTTTGTTATAAAGAAATTATGTTTAATTCTGCAGAATCGATTTCTTCAGTGCCTTATTTCAAAAGGGTCAGAAATTTCTAGTTGGATTTGATTTATTTTTCATTTGAAGTCCTTTATAAAATCTAATTCTTAAAAAGAGTTTGTTTAATTTTACATTAATACAAAATCCGGGATCAAGCTTTTATTATAGAAAAGTTTTTGTTATTTCTATTTTGTCTCTGAAGTTTTATTTCTTAAAGTAACACAAATGTATTGTGTGCCAGATCTTACTTTGTTTCAACTTACTTATTCTTTCTAATCCCTCATAGATTTAAACTTAATCAAAGATATTTCTAAAATCTGGATAGAAATATTTGATTCGCAATTGAATTTTAAAAAGAATTCAAGTAAAACTTAGCGGAAGAAAAGCCCATGAGGCACAGTTTTAAATAGGCTCAGGCTAAGTAGAGCGGCAGCTGTCAAGTTTCCAATAAAAAATTAAAAAAAAATTAAAATAAAGCCATGTCTAATTTGCAATTAACCTAATGGCAAATTTGTTTTTGTACAATTCAATGCTGAACCAGCTCATCAAATTATGCAAACCGTAAAATACTTAAATTAACGTTGACAACTCTAAAACTAATTATGTTCATAAAATGGCGCCCAATTGACATTAACCGAATTGCGTTTCGTCGTCGCCATTTTGAGACTACATCAAGCAGGTCTCAAGTTGTACTTGAGACAATATTAGCCAGAGGAGGCCAGCAGCCCACAAGCCAACTCCATTTTTGGTCAAAAGCAAAAACAAAACTTTACAACGGCAATTAAAAGTAATTACCAAAGCCATTAACGCAGCAAAAAAAAAATTAAAATAAAAACAGCAACAACAACAACAACGAATGTGCAGCTAAAAGCAAAATTGCCAACAAATGCAACAACAAAAACAGCAAATAACTAAAAAATAAAAACACAAAAAAAAAATGCACGTAATTTATTTGTCATCAATTGACTGGCAATAAATCAGACAATCACAAAAATGCTGTCAACATTAAGACATGTGAATACATTTGCAGCAACAACAAAAACAACAACAACAAAAGCAACAACGCAGCACAATGCAACAACAAAAACAACAACAACAATGCAACCAAGTTGCCATTTAAACGGCAGCAAATGCAACAAAAAACAACATTTAACAAGAGCGTCGTTTAGAGTCGTAGCATAGCGACTATCATATACCCTATTTATGCATTAAGTTGATTTAAATTGAATGTCCTACAAATAGCAGCAAATGCGGAAAGTTAGAAAGTACATAAAACTGTACGAAGGACCCCAGTCCTTTTACACCCAGTATAAAAATGAAAAATTTTTGATACCTTGGTCTGAGCAGTTCCTGACCAAGCCTCCTTCCCTTAATTTTCTTCTTCCTTTTTGAACAAAGTAGATTCATTTAGTACTTCTCCAGGGAGCTTAGGCCTTAAACAACAACTTTCCACCGGACTCTGTTTGGTGCAGTTTGCTTTGCTGTGTCCCAGCTGATGTTGTGTTGGCATAATTCGTTAAGTGTTGTACGACGCCAGGTTGCCTTTGGCCTGCCTACTCGTCTGCTTCCTTCTGGGTTCCATTCCAAGGCCATCCTGATGATGCTGCTTCGGTCTTTTCTCAGAGCATGGCCAATCCAACGCCACTTGCGTGTTCTTATCTGGGTGTAGATAGGAGCTTCACTAGTGTAGTGCCATAGTTCCGCGTTTGATGTCCTGTTGGGCCAGAATATCACGCATATAATTCTAAAGCACTTGTTGACAAATGATTGCACTTTTGATATCATTCTCTGCGGGGCTATCCACGTTTCGCAGCCGTACAACAAGATGGATTTAACGCTTGCATTGAAGATCCTCAGCTTTGTTCTTCTGCCTTTTTAGTGGCTTTTCCATATTTTTCCATATGACGATTCTCAATATCCTCATCCACACCACCACTATGAGAAACTGTCGATAGTATTCCCGCTAATGGTCATGCTACCTTGGCTGGTGTGGTTGAGACGCATCGCTTTGGTTTTGGATGCGTTTATCGAGAGTCCAACTTTGCTGGCCAGGATCTCGAGATCATTTACTTTGGCTTGGATATCACTTAGTTTATGAGAGATGAGACAGATGTTGTCCGCGTAATCCAAGTCTTCCAAATGACGAGTGAGACTCCACGTAATCCTACGCCTAGAGGCGTAAACTCGTCAACTAATATATTGAATAGTAGTAGTGATAGGGGGTATCCTTGCCTAACACCGGTGCTTGTTTGGAAAGGTGTACTGATTTTCCCGTTGTGTAGTACCGCCAAGTCCGCATCATCATACATCGCTTTTACTATCGATACGATGTTGACTGGCACTCCTTTGCTCGCTAATGCCCGCCATATCGCTGTTCTGTCTACTGAATCGAAGGCCTTCTTGAAGTCGATGAACAGAAGAAAGTAGATATAAGGCAAAAATTGACTGCCAGAGGAACTGAAAGGCTAGCGAGGTTCAATGAGGTCCAAGTTTGAACAGTTTTCTTACGATTTGTAGGAACCAGATTGGTAGAGGCTAGCGAGGTTCAATGAGGTTCAAGTTTGAACAGTTTTCTTACGATTTGTAGGAACCAGATTTTTTTTATCTTCTACCGAGGTACGATAAGACCTAAGTTTCATCTGTTCGTTTGCAATTTGTAGAAACAAGATCCCATAAACATATAAATGTCCTACTTTTTCAACTTCCCATGACTCCTCGCCAAAATTGCATGCGCCTAGTGCTTTTGGCCCTTGAGAAACAGGCAATACGGACTCATCATACGCACGGCTGGACATAAATAAATGCATTTCCTTTATTGTTCTTGAAAATTTTCAAACTTAGTTGTTTTCTACTTACTGTTCTCTAAAGGCTGCTTAACACATTTCTTAGCACTAACTCAACATACCCCAAAGTGCAGGGTATACAAAAAAAAAAAAATAAACGCCGTGACTTTAACGTCTTTTGTTGTTGTTGGCGTCGCATGCGGCGGCAGCATTTCAAGATTTATGGGCGTGTAACCTGTTTCTTTAATTGCACATTTGCAGCCCCAAACGGCCACGACAAAAAACACAACAACAACAACAACAAATGCAACACTACAACAACTACAAAGACAAACAAACGCAAAAAAAAGGAAACTTAAAAAATGAATTAAATAAAAAAAAACGCCAACGAAACGTTTTCAAAATGAACTGCAAAACAGTAGCAACAACAACAACACCAA
Source organism: Chymomyza amoena (assembly GCA_037043745.1). NCBI lineage: Eukaryota > Metazoa > Arthropoda > Insecta > Diptera > Drosophilidae > Chymomyza > Chymomyza amoena. The sequence continues at coordinate 125,468 of JBAMAX010002355.1, read as the reverse complement.
CAAACCCAACTATTTGCTGTTGTTGCATTAAGCCTTGCATCAACTTCAATTCTACCGATAAGGAGACTTTAATGGCTTCTCCGGACTTTTCAGCCAAATTATATTTCTTTTTTTGGTCAAAGTTTTTAAGGTTTTTTTCGTTGACGAATTCTCAATTTGGACGCCATTTTGAGTGTTTTTACGCCATTTGCCAATTACAGCTGCACTTAGTTGTTGTTGGAAATCGCCATTGGAGAATGTGTTAACAACAATAACATTAAATTGAAGTGTTAAAAATTTGTGGGCCATTTTTTATAAACCAATTGAAAGTCTTGTTAGAGAACAAAGCTATAAAGCTTTACGGAGATGCCAAAAAATTTAGTGACTATTTTGTATGAGTGACTACGAACAGCTGTTTTTGGTAAATACTCAGTTATAAGAGAATCACTTTGGTAGCTGATGATTAATTAGAAAAGAACTCAATAGTATGCCAAAATTGTTGAAATAGGTACGATTTTTTTAAAAGAATTAATATGTAGCCATGTACAAATCTGAAAATATTATTTAGATATTGTTAAAATGCAATTTGAACAGCAGTTGAAAAGTTGCTTAGAAACACAGCTGCCTAGAGCGTGAACGCCCCTTTTGTTAATTTATTAATTGAGTCGTTGCGTTTGTGCTTCTTTTTCAATTATAACGATATGTGTGGAAATAATAATTCATAAACTAAATGCCACTAGATATTTCTAATAAATTTTTCTTTGACTGAATATTTAAAATGAATCTTAAAATTTTTCAAAGAAAAAGTACAGTCGAAAATTTTATTCGTTAATAAAGAAATTCTTTTTAAGAAGATCATTAAACACTATGTTGAAAAAAATTGGTAGTATGGAAAAAAGTAATTTTGGAACTGTTCGTCATAGAAAGGTTCCCAATCGAATTTTATTCAAAAAAAAAGTTACATGCTTAATATGGGCAAGTTTACCTTTCATATATACAAAATAAACATGATGTACTTGATAAAACGTATAAAAGATAATAGGTTGATTGAGTAATATTGAGATGATAGTAAGATGATAAAAAGATGACATGCTAATTCGGTTCTTAAGTTATAATCATAAAAACTTGTCAACAATCATTCTTTAAAAAAAAGTACTCCTGAAACATGAAACTGCGTCAGGTAATTGATCTTCCTGACAGATATTGAGATGATGATAACATGATTGTTACGTGCTTAATATGGGCAAGTTTACCCTTCAAATATATAAATTAAAGATGATGTATATGATAAAACGTACAATAGATGATAGGTTGATTGAATAATATTGAGATTATGGTAAGATGATAAAAAGATGATACGCTCATTCGATTATTTATTTATAACCATAAAAACTTGTCAAAAATCATTCTTCTTCTAAAAAAAGTACACCTGACACTTCAAACAGCGTCAAGTACTGGCTCTTCTTGACAGATATTGAGATGATAGTAAGATGATAAAAAGATGACATGCTAATTCGATTCTTAAGTCATAATCACAAAAACTTGCCAACAATCCTTCTTTTTTAAAAAAATAAGTACTCCTGATACCTGAAACTGCGTCAAGTAATAGATCTTTTTGATAGATATTGAGATGATGGTAAGATGATAAATAGATGGTATTTTATTCTATTCTTAAAATTCCTGAATACTCCTACTTTTTAGTCTATACATTTTTTGTTACTTGTGTAGAAAGTCTTTTTAAAGAGATCAAACAGCAAGCAGTATATTTTAAAGAAACTCATAAAATGGAAAAAATCATTGTAGAAAGTTTCGATTGTACTTTAAATTACTGAATACCCCTAATTTTTAGTCTATACATTTTGTGCTAGTTGTGTAGAAAGTCTTTTTAAAGAGTGATCTCTAGTATATTTAAAAGAAATTCGTAAAGTGGAAAAAGTCAATGTAGAGCTGTTCGTCATAGAAAGGTTCGACTATTCTTAAAATTCCTGAATACCTCTACTTTTTATTCTATACATTTTTTGCAAGTTCTGTAGAAAGTCTTTTTAAAGAGATTAAACAAGCAGTATCTTTGAAAGAAATTCGTAAAACGGAAAAAGTCATTGTAAAACAGGTTCGATTGTACTTAGAATTCAATTAAGACTTAGTACTAGATCGTGCTAGAAAGTTGTGTATTACTATCTATATTTCTGGGAAGTAATTATTTTAAGATTTATATGAGCGAATTAATTAAACTTGAACATTAATTAAATTCTATCATTAATAATCTAAACTTTGACTGCTAATCATTGTCCTAAGATCATTATCATATTCTCGTTACAATACTCGTCGAAATTGGTTTAAGCTTACTTTTCTAATTACATTTATATTCTGTCAGATAAATATATTTAACAAAATGGTTCCAACACATGTATCTAGGCTGTTTCAAAACTAAACAAAAGCTCCAAAACAAAAGTTTATGTAGCTTAGCCGCCAGTGTTGCCTTGCCCTATAACAATTTCATGTTTTTGTCGAATTAAAATTTGTAACAAGGCACGTTCGCTGCTGCTAAACTTTGCTGCTGATCCTGTCACACACACACACACAGATACACACACGGACATGCATTTGTATCTGTAGCTGTATCTGTATCTGTGTATCCGAATCCGTACGAGTATCTCTAGCTGAGTCTGAGGCTGCTTGCTTAGTTATTCATGTACATTTGTATCCTGCGCATAAAATGCGGCTGCGGCTGCTGTGCGGAAAGGCAGCAGACAAATAGTAATGAAACCGCTTCGTTCCACTCCAGAGTCGACAACCCTACCACTCGTACGACAAGCAGCTACAACTCTGGTAAAGCGCTTCTTGTGTTGCCGCTGCCTTGCCTCCTTTGTGTTTGTTCCATTGTTGCTTGTCTTTTGCTGGGTGCAGCAAGGGGCAAGGGGGAGCTGTTGAGCTTTGTGGGGATTTGGTTTGGCAGCCGGCAAACAGCAGCAACATTTCGACATAATGTAAACTAATTAAAATTCAAAAGCCATAAACAGATTTTGCCAATAAAACTTTGCTCGCAAAATATATTTTTTGCACATAGAGCGGGAACAGTGTTGAACAGTGAGGAAAAAACAAAAAGAAAACTTATAGAACATTGCAACACTGCTGTAACTATCAAACCGAATCTCAAGTTCTGAGTTCTGAGTTAAAGGCAACTTAAAGCTCCTGCTGTTTGTCTTGTCTATTGTTGTTGTTGTATATAACATAGTATATATATATATTATATTATATGTTATACTGTGTACTTGGTATATGGCAAAAGACATGCTGCATGCAGTTTGTCGAGTGCAGGAAGTGAAACGTAGGAAGTGTGGGCAACAACATTTTATACTCGAGCGCATAATATTCATATGCAGGCCATAAAAAACTTTGGCAGCTCAACGAGAGATCTTCTTCGGAAGCGCCCCTAAACAGTAACCAACACTTTCCAAACGTCTTCAATGCACAATGGTAGCAGTCGTGAGAAAAATGTAATAAAAGTTTGAGTTTTTACTTATAAAGTGAGGTACTAAGTAACTGATTTGGAACTAGCTTAAATGATTCTTTTTATTTGAGATGTTGATAGCTTTTGCAAGTTATTTTAAAATTTTTTATTATTATTATTATTATTGGGTGAATAATAGTACTGCGAACCAGGTGGATCTATATCCACCCCTTCATGGCTTAGAGCTCTCCCAAAAGTCCTAAGGCCTGCATGTAGTGCAGTATTTTATTTGGACTTATAGTAACAACGGTCTCCGGTGGCAGAACGTACATGCCCAGGAGCTTGTTACTTTTACCGGCGAGTGTCAAACATTTACTTAATATATGCGAAGAAGTTTCTTTCTCTATGCTACAGAAGCGACATAGTCCACTATCCACTATGCCAATTTTATTTAGGTGGTTGCGGAGCCTACAATGTCCCGTCAGAAGGCCCGTCATGGTTCTCACGGTGTCCTTCCCGCGCGCTATCATGACTTTGAACATCTTACGGTTGTGGTTGGAGAGGAGGGTTTTTGACTATTTAAGCCCTGGTATCTCTGGTTACCAATCCCACAGTGTGGTTCAGGATCGATTAGCGGTGTTGTTGCACCGGTTCTTGCGAGTTTGTCTGCTAGTTCATTTCCACGAGTATTTTTGTGTCCTGGAATACATCTAATCGTGAGCTTATTCCTGGATCCTAAATTATACATGATGTTCTCACTTCTTTAACCAGTCTTGATGTAATCTTGGCTTTACTAATGCTTTTATTGCTGCTTGACTATCAGGCAGGATGGAAATATCCTTTTCATGGAAGTTCTTTTCAGGATTGAATTCTTCCAATAGTACAAAACTCAGCTTGGAAAATGCTGGTGTGTCTGCCAGAGGTTCATAATATTTGGTTCTAGGTCCTTCTACCCCTAGGCCACTTCCTTGGTCAGTGAGTGATCCGCCCGCGTACGACTTTTTGTATGTGGTTTCATAGGGTGAACTGCCGCAATAGAGGTCCAAGCCTCTTTTGCGCTGAGTTTGGTATCAAAATATTGATTGAACCTGTACTCAGCAAGCATCTCATTCCTCGGCTGCAGAACCATAGGCATATCCTTTGCTAGATCTGCAGCATCTTTCTTGGTGGGGCTACAGTCGTCCCCTTCCCTCCCAATTCTTATTATTTTAAAAGTACAATAAATAAATTACAAAAGCTCATTATTTAAAAGGGCAATTCAAAAAATTTAATTTATTGAAAAATATTTTTTTTATAATAAAGGGTGTGTTTTTCCGGATTTCAGAAAGATTTTATTCAGTAAGGACTTACATTTCATTATGAAAAGATTTACACCACAACCACTTCAAATTTTTAATTAATGTATTTTTATTTGCAATCTGTCTAATTACAATTAGCAAATTTTATAGGTGATGCAAAAATGGTAGAATTGATTAATTGACGCTCCAAAATGTGAAATCTTTTAAGACGTCTAACGTCATACTATTGTCTAGAAGGTTAATCGCAAGTTTCACAAATAGATATACTTCTGAAGTAGCACTCTCAGCCAATGTTGCAATCATACTACCCGATACCGAGTATCATTATCGATATTCGATATAAAGCATTAAAATTTGCAATCTAGTTTAAACGTGTCAAGACTTCGAGGTCCTTTCTTTGGTTCCCAAAATTTATATTCCTAATTCACAACTTTGAACCATTGTCCACTTTCCCATTTCCAATGGCAGAGCTCAACCGACTTTTGGACGGTTTATTTTTTTTTGCAATATACTACGACTCGAGCCAAGACTTTATGTATGAGTGTGTGAGTGAGTGTTTGTGTTTGTGTGGAACAATTGAAGTTTGCTTGCCGGCGAAAATATAAAAAATGAGCACGCGCTAGAGAGATGTCTAAGAGCCTTAGAGAGCGGGAGTGAGAGACAGAGAGAGGAGCCCAGAGCTGCTGTTGTTGGCGCTGTTGCAACGCCTCCGTAGTCAAGAGTGAGGTTGAGGAGAGAGAAATGCAAAAAGCAGTGGCTGGGGCAGCCGAGAAGGGAGCGGTGGCAGGCAGCAAAAAGCTTAACTTAACTTTGCTTTTACTGCGATAAAATGAAAATTGCACACGCGCCATAAATAAGGATTCTCACAAGGATAATTTATAAAACTTTACTCACAACGTTTTACTTATGAACCAGGCGGCGGCGGCGACGGCGACGACGACGACTCGAGCAGCACACACATAGTATAGTATTACCTGGCTTATAAAGAAGCTTGCATGAAACCAAACCCCCCAACAGCTACAGTGTCCTTTGTGTGCCTGCTTAAAGTGAAGTTTGTAAATTCCAAAGGCTGTTGAGTCTATGACGTAGAAGGAGTGAGCGACCAACTCTCTCTTGCTCACTAAACCAAAGTGCGTGCTAGGCATATGTGCCTTGTGCCGTGTCTCACTCCGTTGGCATGCGGCTGGCTGGAGCTACCCTTTGCCCGTAGAGCCATGTCGAAATTGTAATCGATGTGCGAAATAAACAAAAGCGGACATAATTATCGAGTTATCGCGCGCCTTGCTGCGGGTGCCGGGCTCCAAACAAATGAATGGCCCCCACAATGCGCTCCGGAGACCCCATCAATAGGGCTGTGTTGGCGGCGCGCTAAGCCCGCACCGAAATTTTCGCAACGCAACGCATCGATATTTATGATGTCATGGATTTTATTGTTGCCGCTGCAAAATATTCATATGCGACGTAGCCAGCCGGACTTGCTACTGGCGGAAACAGCAGCAGAGAGACAGCAAAATGACCATCAGCCGGACAGGATGTAAATTTTGCAGCAAAACGAGACGACGAAGGATATGAGAGTGTTGCCGAATGAATGCCATACCCAGAGTCAGAGTCAGAGCGGTGGGAGTAAAACAGAGTTATATGGGCTCATGGTGGCATGGTGCTGTGTTATTGACGTTGTTTGGAGCACACGTTGTAGATAAAGCGTGAGAGAGAGAGGGAGTGAGCGGGGCGAGCGGGTCAAGCCAGATGACGATAGCGCGATAGTCAATGGCCAGGATGAAAGCCAGGATGTGGAGAGTCAAATTTGAGTAGGTCGTGGCCAATGCCACCCGCTGCTGCCACAGATGCTCTAGGTCACAGTGCAATAAAATGTTGCCGATATTATTTCGCTGTTGCCTTTTGCTGCTCTTTTTTTTTCTCCTCTCTGTTTGTGTAGCTTTTCTTGTTTTCTTTTTTTTTTGGCCTTCTGCTCTTGCCTATTGCCAACTTTGATGTTGTGTACTGTTGTGGCCATGGCATGGCAGCATCAGTTAAGCTCGCACGGAAGTTGCACATATGCCTGCCCAATAGCCAACCAACGGATCCATGGACTGAACAACCAACCAACTGATGCGGGCTCCAAATCGTTTGGTCAGTTGTTGTTTCGTTTGTTATTTGTTGTTGTCGTTGTTGTTGTTGGTTGTGTGCCGACACTTGAGTTATGCGCATAGATTGAAAAATTGTCGATAACCGAAAAAGAATCGCACGAAATGCTCCCACAAAACAACAACAACTACGACGACTACGGCGCATTTTGCACTTTGCAATTGTCAGAGCTGGCAGGGATTGGTAGGAGGAGTAGAAGTTTGTTGCAGGCTAGGCGACGGCTGCTATGGGCGTGTCCACACGAAGTTGGGCGCGTGATGCAACACGCCATTATAAAGTTATTAAAAGACAACAAAAAGCAATACAACCAACAAACACGGTGCACACTTTTTCAAAGACAAAGTTATGAAGAGTTGGGAAAATGGTCTCCAATTGTGGGGGTTACCAGTCAGTTAGTCAGTTATAATAGAGTACCTTGTTGGAGCGAACGAGATTGGTAAAAGTTTATTTTGCAGCATGACAGATCTTTTCTGAAGTTACTGTGGGTAATTAGGGGAAGACGTTGCTTCATAGCTAATATTTCTTAAATTAATACATTTGATTTTCTTTTAGTGAAAACCGATTTAAATCGTCACCTCTTAAAATTTTGGTCAAAACTGGCTAAGGCTCTTATTTGCTTCCCTGTCTGTATTAAAGAAAACAGTCAATACTCCTATTTATTTGAAAATTGTAATCTTCAAAATATGTTTCATCAGTTCCAAATGGTGTTGGGCATCGATTCGATTTTATATCGATTTAATCGATTTTTATTTAATGAGCATCGATCTTTTTGAGTCATTCAACTTTGGGATTAATCACATTTGGCAGTTTTGGGCCTCTCAGCGATTTTGATTATTTATGTCATTTAAACATAGTTGCCAAAGAAACTATGGATCTAAAATTAAATTTAGAGTAGTTCACTTTTTCAAAATATTCAAAAATCGTCTTAGACCTTCCATTTACAAGGGGAAAAAACTATATTTTTGTAGTCAAGAAATCCATTTTTGACATCTATTTTCAATTTTGAGTGCCTCCAGGAGCGCTTTTGTTTATTATGATTTTTTCAGAATTTTTTGAAAATTGACAAAAGATCTAAAAGAACTTAAATGAGTATCTATGTTATATAATTTTTATATTTTACTTAAGTGTTGATTTTCTTTTTCTCTGATTATCTGCGGTTTTAACTTGCTAGCGGCTACCATTTTAGATCGATTAATCGATTATATCGATTTTTTTTTCAGGATTCGGTAGAAATTCAAATTTCAGTTTTTTTTTGAGTTAGGTGGGGTCATCCGCCATTGACACGTCATTAAATTTCTGGGTGCTTCGATTGTCATTTATTTTAAGTATCTTAATCGCATAGCTAAAAGCAAACATTTTTAATATTCGCTATTCTTAGTACCAGATGGAATATCTTTAAATTGATAGGTTGTCATTTAAGAACCTCTGGAAATTACTATTTTTGGCATTTATAATAGCTATATGTAGGCAATAACTTTTCTTACTCTTTATGCTCAGGGTGTTTCACAACAAAATGGATAGCTCTCTGGGATTGGAATTCAATTATTTTTGGCTTTTGACCGAAAAATTGACCGCTCAGGGAAGACCTTTTATAATAATTTTCCTTTCTTTTCTTCTTTTTTTTGCTTTTTGTAATAAACAAAATGGACTGCTCTCTGAGATATGGAATTTGGCTTTGCAGCTCCAGTCTCTTCGTACGAAATACTTATGCCACATACAATCTTATATTTAAAAACAGTAGAAATAAAGCTTTTAATCAGACCGTTCTCTAAAATTCTATAGGAAAGATCTAATCTACACAATATGTTACAAAGAAGCGCGTGATTTGGGCTGCTCAGAAGCTACTGGTTCATTTTCTGATGGCAGCTATATAAAATTGTGAACCAATTTTGATAAAAATCGTTGCGATTAAAAAAAAAAATTATAAAATTGAATATGTATCTATATTTATATGTTTAAAAATATTTATATATATCAAAATAAGTTCACAATTTCAATTAGCTACCATACCAAAATTTAACCAGTGGTCTCTTCTTCGAAAAAAAAAAGAAAAATTTCTCCGAGAGAAACAAATAACGAACATGTGAATTACGAGATCTCGTTAAAGAAAAATCGACTGGAAAAGCTACTCGAAAAGTTTCCCAGCTTGAAAGTGAAAATTCGAAGATGAAGTAATTTTGAAAAACATTTTTATCGATATAATTTCTCCATTAGTGTAGCTTGTCCAAAATTCGAAGTTTTCTAGAAGGAAAACTATTTTTCTGGCAGGACAACGTCTTTCACATATTCTAGTTTTATATGAAAATGATCTGCATAAATCTATAAATTTTATCGTTGAAATATGAACAATATAGTTATAATGATTTAAATATAATTTTCCCAAGCTACAAAAAATAGTGCCTTCTTCATATTAGTTTCTCTTTGTTTTACATTTTCCACGTTCCAAAAGTGATCAGCTTATTTTCGATAAATTTCGATAATTTATCGCTCACTGTGTCTAGGATTTTAAACATTTAAACAACTTTTTGGGCACTTTGAGCTTAAAGCTCAGCAAGTTGAACTCAACTTGCATCATGTTGCTGCCCCCAAATTGCATTGGGATGGATCTCTTCTGTTTGGTTTGCCAACCTTTGTTGGGTGACAATCAAAAGTCACTGAGACAATACAAAAATAACAACAAAAAGCGCAACAAAGCCGAAACAAAAACAAACAATAACAATGCAAAAATTGTTTATGAGATTAAGCTCATAAACTGTGAAAATGCATTTTAATTGAAGTGCAGCTTTGGGACTTTATAATACAGCTCCTTTTTTATGATGTTTTGTGAGGTGGAGAGAGAGCGAGAGCTTTTGTTGCTGATAGTGTATTGTCAATAACTGTAGGCACACACACATATATATATATACTATATACACAAATACATATACCTATATATGTATATAAAGCAACAAAAAATTGAACTCTGCACAAAATAAAGTGCAACGCTGTGTGGCAGACAATGGCGTTGATTGTTTGAACTTTGCTGGCTTGGTTTTCCTTTATTTTTTTATATTTATATATTTTAATTTATTTATAAATTTTTTGTGACCCCAACTTGCAATAAATTTGCAATAAGCATAAATTGTGCATATTTATGATACGCATGTACATAAAATAAATTAGAGTTCAGTTTTCATTTATTTTTTATTGACAGCATAAATGAACCAAAAATAAAATAAATATGGCGAATGTGAAAGTTGGGGCCGTCAATGATTTTGGAATACTCTTTAGCAATACATTAAAGGGTGACTAAAAATAAATAAAAAATTGTATGATACCTTGAAATATAAAAATATTATTAACAATAAACTTCTTATATATACCATACCAATGTTCAAGTCGATGAGCTTGTTGCTCGCATTTGTCCTTTAAGGGGTTAGACCGGTTTAGGAGGTCGAGATTTTGTTGTTTTTTTGTGAATTTTTTATATAGGGAAAGTATAAACAGAATTTTTTTTAAATTGGGCAGAATTTTATTCATGTTTTGAAGTAGCCTTTAGGAATTTTTTCAAGTAATTTCCGCCGAAAATCGGTGATCGTTAGATCGTGCTGTCCATGGACGATTGCCATCGGAGTATTTTACTGGTGGGCATTCCTGTGGTATCAATTTTCATCTGTAATCAACACCACTTTTTTTCCTTAGCAACAGATTTGCTACGAATATGAATCTAATTGTGTAAAAAAAATTTGAAAATTGATTTTTTTTGAGGTGTTTGAAGACAATATTATGTTTTTATATCATATTTTTTTCACCTTTTCACCATAAAGAAACATATTTTTAATAAACATACGATGTGTGTTCAAAAAGTCAGGTCAAGGTTTCAAATTTCGCGGGCAACGTATTTTCGATTATCGATTTTTTTGTTTTGTTGTGTTGAAACACTCTTCCCGAACATTTGTACCAAATTTCAAGTGAATGGCATTTTTTGTTTGGTTGTGAGAGGCGTAAAGGTTATAAGTGTTTTGAGTGCTCGGCGATATTTTTTTTCTGTTTTAGCTCTTCTGGCCACTTCCATTGCGACGATTGGGCTTTGGTTTCGATAACATAACCATATACCCATGATTCGTTACCAGTTATGACCCTTTTGAGTAAATCTGGGTCGACGTTGACGTCATTCAACAGCTCTTGAGCGATGCTCATGTGATCGGTTATTTTGGTCAAAATTTAGCGATTTCGGAACAAACTTCGCTGACCCACTTCTCATGCCCAAAACGTTAGACAAAATTTCATGGCACGAGCCAAGCGATATACCGACATCCTCAGCAACTTCTCTGATAGTGATTCGACAGATTTTCCAAAACAATTTTCTTCACTGCTTGAACGTTTTCATCAGTTGTTGACTTGCTTGGGCGTCCAGAGCGAGGTTCGTCATTGGCATCTTCCCGGCCATCTTGGAAGAGTTTGTACCACTTCTAAACAGCGGTCATTTAAGTCCTCATAGCATTGGGAATAATGCGAATTTTTGCTTTCAAATTTTGACCACATATTCTTGACTAGTTATATTAACAATTTATGCAATAAAAAAGGTCGATTTTTGATAGGTCTAAACTGGTTGCCCCCCTTAAATAGTACATTTAGTACTATATACTTAGTCTAATGGAAAAAAATCCAAATTTTTATCTGCGTTCTAACGGAGTTTACAGCTTTGAGATCAACACTCTGCCAAGTTTGACATAGGAAAGACTACGATTTTCTGCAATATTTCGGATTTTATTTTTAAGTTTTTGGCCTTCAATTGGATTTATTTTGCATTTTAATTAAATTTTCTTAAATTTGTTATTTTCCAAATTTTAGCTATACAAACTAAAGCTGTAATTTTGAGGGCGAATTAAGATGAGCGCGTCAGAAGAAAAACTAAAATTAACTAAATCTGCCTGCATATTTTAAGTAATCCAATTTTAAAGATTTGCTACCTCAGCTCTACAGAGAATCACTAATATACTTAGAACGATCATAGTTCTGCTGATCATACTAGCACGGATGTTGACTAGTCTTTGTCGAATCAACTAATTTCTTTAGAATAATCTCAGTCAATCTGATCATATTGGAGTTAAAATTTGAGAATCTTTGGCGTCTGCTTCTGTCTTGTATTAACATTCTCAGAAACTTTATATACCCTTTAGCTTAACATGCAGGGAATACAAATTAATATGCATTAAGAGTGCATTAAAAAAGCGTTGCATACTGCTAGGGGCAGCTGCAAACTGCACTGCAACACTGAAATTGACAAACTTTTGCGCACTTATTAAATTTTGATTTATGCTCGAACTCTGTGGCCTTTGCCTTTGTGGCTTTGTTTGATTTGTGGTCGTTGCAAGTTCTGCCGGAAGTGACACTCAAGATGCAGCGGAAGTAGACACCGACATTTTCCACTAATTGCCTCGGTTGAAATTCGAAACAAAGGCGTCTGCATTATTTGGGCTCATGGCGCATGTATCTCATAAATACGCCATGTTTTGCATGCATTTTAAATGAAAAATTGTCTGCTACGAAATATATTTTCCAATTTACGTTTTACCTACGCCATGGCATGCCATTTAATTTGTATAAATCCATCAGCGTCTTTGTTAAAAAAAGAGGAAAATTTTTGGGTAAGGAAAAACTGTCAGCAGACAAGTGAAAGCTTTGTAGAGCTCGAGAACACTGGCACAGCGCTCCCACCCGCCCCTTAACATTGCCAGTTTTCATTGCTTTGTTCAAAATTACCATCAAGTTGACAGTTCTATGGCGCGTTGACAGTTTTCTCACACATACATATAAGGACACATATGCAAATAGTATTGCCAACTCACTTGCTCGCTCATTCTGCTGGAAAAGTGCTCTGTGGAAAGTGTTCGGGGTACAAAAAGAAAAAAAGAGAAAGAAGTAGAAAAAAATGGTGCCCGCAAAACGGAAGGAAGGAACTGGGCAAACAAACAAACGAAATGAAGAATGTGCTATGCAAAGCGCAGAAAAACAAAACAACACAAAATAGTGCAGAAAAAAAATGTGAAGCTTTTGGAAAGGTGAGCGACTATGGGATACACTGTAGTCAGCCAACGTTTTGTTGCTTATTAGGTTCACATGATTCTGTTCAGCTAATTTGGTATATCTAGCTGAAATATTAAGGCAAAAAGAGAGAATATGGTTGCTGATTTAGGGAAGATGGTCTAAATTGACTTTTAGCCGTATATATGTAGTTAGCCGTTTTTATCCGATTTTGCAGCATTCTGTACATAGCAAAAAAAGTTGACTGTGCCAAATCTCGGGATCTCGTAGGACATTTTTCTATTACTCAATATATTCGTAAAAGTCAAAAAAAATTCGCAAGCAACTTTTGGTAAAATGTTTAAGCTCTTAAGATCTCTGAGCTAGAGCTGTTCACAAAGACGCAAGAGTATCCTCGAAGTTATATGAAGCACATATGTACGTGCTGACATGCCTTCTTCTGTTTCTATAGTACCCTTTTACCCTAAAACCCATAGTGTATAAAAAATACGCTTCGTTAGTGGCGCAAATGTCTGTGGCAAGTGAACCAAAAAACTTTTTCGCATTGCCAACAACTTGAAAATGCAAATAAATGTAAGTTGCCATTTTTATTTTCATTTGCTCACTTTTTTTACCATCATCATCGTCGTCTATTTTATGCCACTTCGTCTCCTCGTTTTGACGTCACGTCACGTCACAACGAATTCGTCACCAGTCACGTGAAGTGACTTCAAGTGACTCAGCTCTTACGCCCCACTCTTCTGCTCTTTCAGTCCCCGGACTATAACTATTTTTGTCGTTGGCATTTAAAGTGTCACATTTATATGGTATTTTTATATGGTGACTCCATACACCTTTTACTCCTACTCCGCCTTCTACAACTCAGTTACCTCAACACTCTACGCAAATGTGTGAATTTTGTTGTGTTGTCTGGAATTTTAAATGAAAGCATCTTCCATACATGATAGACAGACACATACATATACTATATATAGTACGTTACATATATAGAAGTCATTCAAGTGTTAAAATAGATTGCCATTGGGAATGGTTTGGTTGTTGGGTCTGATTATATGCACATAATGGGTTGTTTTTCGAGCGAACCATTGCTTTGATTGATGTTTCTTGGAAATAGAACTGGATCGTTGAACTATATGTCATAAATATGTTGTTTCAATCCTGAAATTTAACTTAATAAGCTGTGTAGTATTTCTTATAGGGGTATTGGTATTTATACAATTGTGGAAAATTGTGGAATTATAATAAAATATTTGCAGAAATGTTGAATTTTTTGGGAATTTTAAGTTAGAGAAATTGTATATTGTATATTATATTTAGTTTCGTGGCATTGCTCTATTTTAATGAGTTATTTTTTCTCAAACATTATAATATAATACATTTTTGCAACTTTTCCGAGAGTTACCTAATTCAAACGAAATTTTTTATAAGCAGTTTTCTTACTTGCTCATTTGAACTAGTTTTTTGCTTTCCAAATTTACACACATAGATAAATCTACGTTTTCAATTTTTTTAATCTAATTTGAGGGCTACGAAAACTTCAAATAATAAACTATAAAAAACATACATTTTAAAATAATATTTGTTAACGGAAGATGGTATTTAAGAAGTTTTTCGAATATAATAAAATTTCAAAAGTTAACGGAAGATGGTATATAAGAAATTTTTAGAATATAATAAAATTTCAATAGTTGCAGTCTTTGGTAAACTTTGAAATTTTTCAAACTTACTAAAAGTTATTAGTTATAACTAGTTCACATGAAAAATTAACCTTCGTAAAAAAGTGTCTTTTATGGTAATTTTGGACAGAGAAACACGAAAATGACAACCTTTTTTTTAAGCGCCGTTTACGAGATTATTTCGAAAAACATGTTTTTGGGCACTTTTTTCATTTATTTGCTACATCACAATACGGCTCTCGGTTTCCAAACCTCTACATTTTCTATCCGAATTCGAACATCTTAGACTCGAAATGCTCGTAAAGGAATTCTCTTTTGCTTAAAAGATTAACATTATTTAAAAAAGGTCGGAAACTATTTTTCTAATTTAGTTGCTTGTAAACAGCACAACAATACAATCAATTTCGAACTAATCGTTTTTTATGTCGATACAAACTTTTGGTTCTCGAGACACTTACAAAGAAATTAAAAAATGGCCAAAAACATGTTTTTAGAATAAAATCTTGAAAACGGTCAGAAGCAAACAACGACCTTTTCAATATATGCCAAAAATGTTTGATTCCGAGCTTGAAATCTATTTTTTGGTTATGCTGTATTATCGCTAAATCGACCGTAACCGAAAAAACGCAAATAATTCCAGTTTCTTATACAGAAAGAATTTCACGTTTAAAGGTTTATTTTGAGATTCTTTCAGTTCGCTTGGGATTTTTGAACCTCACATTCGGATGTTTTTTTTTGTTCTTGATAAAATTGTACATCTAGTTGACAATCGCAAAAGTTAAAACTAATACCATAGCCCTCCAGTAGCACAACTTATCGCTCCTAGTCGGAGCATAGGGCGGAGTTCCGATTTTTGAGTGAGGCTTTTTACACCCGGGGGGGAATGAGAGGAACATAGCATCGGCATTTCCTCCGAGCTTGATGTAAGGGTTATAACCGCCCAGGCTCGGTCGACAGAGCCTCGTCAGCGAGACAAAGTTCACCAAAACGAGAAGGTGTGGTTGACATTTGAGTAGGAGAGGCTATGTATTCGCAATCACTACCCCATTAGAACTCTAAACTAACTCTAAGAACATTCGGATTCGGTGGTACAAAATCCGTATTAGTCGAGTCTGGTTAGTCGCCGAGGCTTCCGTATATACGACAGTCGGGGTTATTAGATTGATAAAATTTATTCTCTGCATGTTCCACAAATTGCAAGCAGAATTTCCCTATAGCGCATACCTCCCATTGTTCCGGATATACAAAATTCCTTCTGAGATCCAAAAAGCAATGTACTTGAAAACAATTCGTAATATTTTCTATAAATTCCAAAACAATGAGGATTTTAAATAATTTCTGTCTGGTACGTGATATTTTCAAATAGTTTTGTCATCAAATGAATGTCAGTTTGCCGAAAAGTTTTTCGTGTCATCTTTAACCGACAATGTGAATGAACGAATTCAAAAGTTTTCTAAACCAAATCTCTCACATTCATCAACTTAATCCGTTTAAACCAAAATATGTTTAAATGGTATTTAGCTTTTTGGCTAGTCAGTCTGCCAAGTCGGTTGTTTATGTTTTGGGCTTACTTTGATGTCTAATGTACCAACGATTTGCAGCAGGTATTTTCTTTGCGGTTTTTCTAGTACTTGGCCAAAAACACATATGGCCTGTATGCATTTATTTATCAGCTTACTTAATCGCTCAGTGTAAGTAAAAGGTCGCCAGAAATATGAGACCCAAAATAAAAAAGGAAGATCTGGGACACTCGACATAGTCATTTCATGTACATGCAAAGTGGCAAACCGCCAGCAGGCAGGAAGGGATGAGGGATTGAAACCGAGGAGAACAGACGCTGCTGCTGCTGAAATCCCTCTGTGATTTATGCAATTAGCACTCAACTAAGTCTAGTTAATAAATGATGTGCCGCTGGCAATGTTCCTGTGCCCTCTGCTGTACCTCAGCCCAGCTACGGCTAAAGCGTGGCGCCACAAAAATCAACTAATAAAGTGTACTCACAATTATGCACATAATCGAATTTCCATGAAAAATTTACACATTTTCCATACAAGGAAAAATCAACTGCAATTCGACATGGCTTCATTTCATGGTTGCCCTGGCAACCCCAAATCCGAACATCACTCCCTCTACTTATAGAGTTTTACTTTACAAGCAATCCTAATGCCAATTGGTAGGCAATTTTAATGCATATTTCATTACAGGAACAATTTTTCCATGGTTTTCCATGATGTCACATATTGAATTGTTGTAAATGCATGTAAAACTTTTGCCATGTCTCTCTCGCGCTCCCCGGCCGGTAGTAAGGGTAAGGGCATGTGCAGTTGTACTCCATATTGGATTATGATTTATGTCTGGAACATGTTGTAGCAGGCTCAAGGGTACTTAGTTTCCGTGTGTGAGAAATGTGCGCATATGCGCTAGTTAGTGAGACGACACTCACTCCGTGCAGTTTGCTAAAGTTGCCGTGTAAGTGGTTGAAGTGCCTGTTCCTGCCACGGATCCATAGTTCTATAGTAGCTCCCAAAAATAGCGACAGTTGTTGCGCCGCCACTCTTGAAAAATGGTTGACTTCAAAGAAAAGAACGAGAACTAGCATTCTTTTATAGGTATATAGAAATATGGTACATATGTAGTATGTCAAAGAGTCTAATGAGTTTGAGTCTCTGACAATTAGCTGAGAATAGAGTTTTAGGCGATTGTTGGGGGATATGAAGTATGGGTGTATCATATTTTTTGGTGAAGGTGAAGAAGTTCGGATTATTGAGTATCTAGCTAGGCTAGTAAGATGATTTATAGTTAATCTATTTAAAAAGGTGCTCTAATTCTGAAATATGATACATATGTAGGATGTCAAAGTGTGTAATGCGTTTGAGTAGAGAGTCTGTAAAGGCTGGCAATAAGAATAAAGATTCAAACGGATGTTGGGATATAAAATATGGTCTTGTATAAAGCGATTTGGGCTCTTGGTTCATCATCATCGTGTGGCCATGAAAACCCGCTCGCGGGTTACGGCCGACCCCAGCAGCTCTCGCCAGGCGCCGCTGCTTTGCACGCGCCTTCTCCAATTAGAAATACCAAGGGAGGATAGGTTCTCCTCCACTTGATCTTTCCATCGGAGTCGTGGTCGTTCCCTTCGTCTTCCTCTCTTGGTTCAGATGATGTATATATTTTTAATTATCTAAGTTGGCTAGAAAAATTAACTACAGTTAAATTATTTAAATTTTTTTTTCTGAAGTATATTACATTTGTATCATGTCAAAGACTTTCATGCGATTGAGTGAAGGGACTACTAAAAGTTTTGCAATAACCTGAGAATGAAGATTTAAACGAATGATGGAGCTACGATGTATATAGACATAATAAATTTGTTTTTTTAATGAGATGATGGTTATATTACTGAGCCTGAGAAGATGATTTATAGTTAATTTAGTTAAAAAGATGATTAGATTCTGACAATTTGCTGAGAAAGAAGATTTCAACAGTTGTTGGTGATATAATTTGCTATGGTTTTATAAAAAGAAATTTGGGTTCTTGGATTAGCTGATGGTTATATTGTATGGTTTTATCTATGAAGGCTAGAAAGATGACTTATATAGTTATTTAAAAGATAATTTTTATTATGAAATATGGCACATATGTTATATTTAAAAGGTTTACAACAAACTGGGAATGAAGATTTAAAGGAAAATTGGAGTTACGATGAAACATGTTCTTATGTGAAAAACATTAATGAGATGATGGTTTTCTTACTGAGTATCTATCTAGCCTTGAAAGTTGGAGTTACGATGAAACATGGTCTTATATGAAAAACATTAATGAGATGATGGTTTTCTACAGAGTATCCATCTATCCTAGAAAGACGATTTATAGCGAATCCCCTTTTCGGAAGACTTTGAGTTACTTCATGCACAGAGGCGAAATAAACTTTATTCAAATCAACCTTTATTGTTAAAGCTAAGCAATCGATTAATCGTAACTTCCAAAATTATCGACCCATTTGTATGACGATTTAGATGACGTTTAATTGATGTACTTTAGTTCGCAATTAAAATGTCATACATAACTCAAAGATGACTCTTTATCTTGCATATAAAAATTCACAAATACTTAGTGAAAGTTAGAATGGAGAGAGTAGATTTCTGCAAGAGTCTTCTTTTTAGTGAACTTCCAAATTCAGATATGCTTAGTAAAAGATTGAATATGAGCTTTGTGAAGAGGCAAATCCTACGGCAAGAGTCTTCTTTTGATCAGTACTGATGATTTCTACTTAAAAATATTTTCTTGTAAGTGTTAAACATAACTCAGAGATGATTCTTTTATTTGTAAAAATTTAGTTACACTTAGTGAAAGATTCAATATGAGCTTCGTGGAGAGAGAAGCCTACAGAAAGAGTCTTCTTTTTATCTGGAAACATTTGTTTTGGATTACATAAATTAAACTATCAACATCATTTGACTCTTTTTTGACTCATTTGAATGCCTCAGATTGCGTTTTAAAGATGTACTTAAGTTCGCAATTAAAAAGTAATACTTGACTCAGAGATTACTCTTCATCTTGCATTTCAAAATTCAGAAATGCTTAGTGAAAGAGAGAATGGAAAGAGTAACCTTCCGCAAGAGTCTCCTTTTTATCTGGATAAATTTTTGGTTGTAGATTTTTTTTTGGACTACATATTCTTAACTAACAGACGGTCACTCTCAATAGATCATTTTGAAAGTCTTTGACCGCGTTTTAATGATGTACCGTATGGTACTTTAATTAAAAGTGAATTCATATCTCACAGACAACTCCTCTAATTGAATTTTAACTTCAGTTACGATCCTATAGCTCTGTTGCCAAAAACTTTCTAAAGGTTTCCATACTGCTTCTGTTGCCTTATAAAGACTTCCTACCATGTTATATGCCTACAAAGTTCTTTCAAAGTTGCTCATGTTCTTCTTTTAATTCTGCCTACTACACAAATAATCAAATAGTTCCCAAGCTTGTACAAGAGCATTTTCCAACTACAACAACAATAACAAATGACTGCCTCTAACAGCAGCAGCAACAACAACAACAATTGCAGATGTTGCAATCTCTCGTTGCTGTAGTTGTTGTTGTTGTTGCTGTTGCAGTTGTGTCAACCGAGAGCGCAGGGCACAAACGCTTAAAGAAAAATAAAGAACTTAGCAGCAACTGGCAATAGTTCGATGACATCGATACAAAAAACATGAGACAAGTACAACAACTGCAACAACAACAACAACTGCAGGCAACGACAACATCATCAGGCGCAACATCTTGTGCTAGGCATGAGAAACTTGCCACAGTCAACCCTCAGACTCAGACCCAGAACCAACTGCAAGCCAGACCAAGACCACAGACTCGAGATCCCAGACCCAGACCCGTATGCCAGCCAAGCAAAAACAAAAAAAAAGGCAAAACTCGAAAAACACAAAAAAAAAAAAAAATGCTTGTTTAAGATTTAAAAGTAAAAATAGCTCCTTATTCATCTTCGATACACGAAGCAATGGAGGATGCGCTGGCTGCAGCTTGCAGTGTGTCGCCTCTGTGTACAAGTACATATACTTATATATACATACATACACATATATATAAATTCATGCATGTACATGCCAATCGATGCCCAAAACTTGCAGCGGCAGCGACTGAGTCTATGCTGTTTGTCGCCATTGCCGCAGCCCGCGTGTTGCTTTATTTGCATATGCCACAACGAGGGGAGCGGGAACGACGCGGACGGAGACGTAGCAAAGACGACAGCGACGTTGCAGTTGGCGCAGCGTCTTGTTGCCGCCAGCAGCATGCAACGCACAGTGCCACAAACAAACGCTGCCCCCGCACAGACCGACAGCCGCACGGAACTGGGCAACATTGAATCTTGTAACAGACTGCCAACAGTTTTGGGCATCATTGGGAGCAGATAATAGGGCAGGGGGCGTTAAGAGGTAGTATTTTAACTTTGAAACAACAAAATGCATCACAAAATGCAACGAAAAATTTGATGCGGTTGGGATGCTGACCGAGATGAGGATGCACTGCAGCCAGTTTTGACAAGAAAAATTTGGCGCCAAATTTTAGCTCAATATTTTAAACCTTGTAGATTGAAAGCAAAATAGTCCAAAGGGTTTAGGGGCAGGTTTTGTGAATGTTGCAAATTTTCACCAGTTGGCTTAAAAAACTAGTCAGAGTTTTCCAGTTTCCAAACATTTCGAATTTAATATACACTTGCAATGTTGGCGTCACTTCAAAAAGTTTCTAAACGATTTTTAATTTTAATTTAAGTCCTCTTTTAAATCACTTTTAATTTATATTTGAAGTACAATTTATACAAACTATATAAGTCCGATGAACCACATTTTCCTGCGAAAAAATTTCACTGACATGCTTAAATCGTTTGGGATTTTGATTCAATTTGTTTTTCAATTATTTTTTTGCCAATGTTAGGTTACAAAATACAAACAATTTCTAAATGAAAACGCTTGGTTTACACTTTTAAATCAGGTTTACTATATTTAAGGTACTATTGATATAAAATATATGTGTTTAACCACTCGTTAAAGCATTTGAACATCTATAAAGCCATGGTATCACCCAAGGTATTTAAAATACGACTTACTAAACTAAAACTTTAGACAGAAACAAAAGAAAAATTTTATATTGGTAATTCAATGCAAAAAACTTGTAACCAATAGCACGGTCTGTTTTAACCAGTTGTGAATTACAATATACGTTCTAGAAATCGCACGGACAGTCGTACTCATTTTTTTGGGCGCGACAATGACGCGTTTTGTTAGCGGTTTTTTGAGAAGTCAATACATATGAAGAAAAATTACCTGTACCGGTAAAAAAAATAAACATTTGAAAGCACGGTCCATACTTCAGTGCAGATTTTTATATAAGACAATAATTTAGTCGCACTCATTTTTTTTTACGCGATAATGATGCGTTATTTTGATCGGTTCTTTGAGAAGTCAACAGGAGGAAAAATAATCCTCTCCTTTAAACAAAATAAACATTTACACCTATATTCCGAAGTTCAATGTAAATATTTAGACTTGACAATTATTTGGTAGTACTGATTTTTTATTTGGGCCGCTAATCACGCGTTCCGTTTTTTTTTTTGAGAGATCAATATGAAAAAAGAATCCTCGGACTTCAATGTAGATTTTTAAACTTGACAATAATTTATTCGTACTCATTTCAAGTATGTTGGGCCTTAGGGCTGCGATTGAGAGTATTTAATGCTTATAGATATTTTTTAAAGATCCCGATAAATTTCTATAAATGCCAGATTGAATCAATCTTCTTTTGAGCTTATTCGAATTTAAACTTTGTATAGCTCTTTTTCTAAAGACGCATCTTTATTATATGGTAAGATTAATTACTGCACATAATTCTCTCAGACTCCCTTGAAACTGACGTATTGCTTTGTAATAGCCAATAATTTACAAAACTGCCTCAATACGGGTATGAAGAGACTTTTTTTTCGTTCTCTGAGAATTTTACTTTTACTGACAGACCAGCGGCTTGCTCTTCATTTCCTTGCCCACAAAAGATTCGCTTTTGAGATATGCACACAATAAAAGACACAAATAAAACGCCAGAAACCTGCAGCGACTTGGAACACTCGGCTCACCTTTTGCTACCCATGCCCAAATCCACATCCACATGCATATCCCAATCCCAATCGTATATACACATTCCTTTAACATTCAGCTCGACTTTTGCTCGCGGCTTAGTTTTGAGTTTCCTTAGTGTGTGTGTGTGTTGGCCAAGCCGTGTGCGTGTGTGTATCTGTGTGTGTGTTGCTTTGCTGGACGCCGCTGCAAAGCTTTTGTTTATTTTATTATCGTTGGCTATTTGGCTCTCTTGTTGTATATGGAGTGTGGCGAAAACGCTTAAAACGAAATTTATTTAGTCTGCTTTTTCCCCGCTCTCTTTGGCGTTCTCTCGCGCTCTTACCGCGCTCTGTATGCTGCGCAATGCGACAAAAATGCGACTAAAAATAAATAGCCAAAAAAAATTAAAACGACAGTTGAAAAAAAAATAAATAAAAATAAAATGAAAACTAAAATAAAAATAGTAGTAGAGAGCGCGCGCGCGAGCGGGTAGGAAATTAATTTTAATTTATATTTTGCAGGCACAAATTTTAATTCAAAAATTGTGTGCGAAAAATGGGGGCTTAAAATAGCTGCCGAATCAGCTGCCAAATCCAATTTTATGATGGCGTGCACACATACACCAACACATGTGTAAATAAGCATTTGTATATGTGTGTGTAGTGTGTAATGTGCGAGTGAGCAGGACAGCTGGCTAGATGCGTGCAATAGAGACAACAACAACAACACAGCATGTGGCTATGGCAGCGGCTGCCTTTTTGTTGTTGTTGCTGCTGTTTTGTGGCAGCAATGGGGCGGGGGAGGTGGGGTGGCGTTTATAGTGTATTGGATTGCATGTTCAACTGCTGCGGCACCGCAGCGTGTTTTGCAATTTCGCATGCAACAAACAGCACGCGAAGACAGATTAGAAATTCGCTGCAGCAGCAGGCGGGAATTGGCGGGGCACTCCGTGGTACTACTTGGCTGGGCGCTGTTATCATTGCCCGCACAGCGGGACGTCACATCCATTGGGGGGCTTACACTCTCTAGTATTTGCTGTTGTTTGGATTGAAAATCTGCATTTGCCAAAGACCAGCAAACAACAGTCATGAATGTTGAGCGATAATGCAGCCGAGATATGACGTAGGAAAAACCGCATTCTGTAGATCTGTTGCAGAAAGCAGGGGGGAGGAAGTATACGCTACTGGCGAAACAACTGAGCTTAGGCGAATGCTTAATCATAATTGTCCAGGGGAAGAGAATGATATAAATTCAAAAGATAACATGTAAAAGCACTTTAAGGTTCTTTCTTAAGAGCGTATTATTTAAATTTTTGAGGATGATGTTCTATAATACTTTTATCAAAATTTTCTATCATTTAAAAAAATTTTATATGCACAAACAAACGAAATAATTTTAACTGATTCTTATAGTTATTGAATGTATCTTTCAAATGACATATATGACATTGATATTTTTCTAATGTACATGTCAATGGCGACATCTATTGTTGGAGTCCTAAAATTAATTCATGGTCCCAATACATTAAGAAGAATTGTAAAATGAGTGTATTCTTTTTTGATTTGATAAAGCTGTTCATAATTTGAAATTGTATTTGTTTAGACGGATTCATACGAATCTAAATAGCCCAGAAGTTTCACATTATCTTTTTTTAAATTGTTGCTACACTAATAATCGTTTTTAGGGAAATAATCTTTTAATTGCTAAAAAATTACCGTTTAACATTTATTGCTTTAAAGGAGAGGTTCTCCAACAGTTAAAACATTATTTCCTAACATTTGATGATTATTTTAATTTAATAGCTTATTAGCTTCAGAAAAATGTACAATATTTATTGCATTTAAAAGATGGCTTGCAATAAATTGAAAGGTTCATTTTATAATTTCTTACAGTGAAAAATCATTTGCAACACAAGTTAGTACAGTAATCGAAGGCTTAAAGACGGCGTCTGCTGGAAAAAAGTACTTAATTTCAGGGATTAGTTTGGGATCCTGTTCCAAGTATAAAACCGAGTTTATCGTATTTGTGGGTTGGTCGCGTGGTGCTCCCCTGACAATATAGGTTGGTGCGGCTTTTGGGAGATAATTTTTTGTTCGCTTGCTCCAAATATGTTTATAATAGGAAAGTAATAGACGACTCATTTTATAGATAATTTTAATATTACTTTAAGAAAAGAAATGAGCTAACATTTCAGAAAAACCATACCGATTTTAAGATATAATTCGAAAAACACCAAAACCTATTTCCATTTTTTAAAAAGTTCAAGCGGTCATTGTAATAAAACCAATTGAAAGTTTCATCAACTATTTATTTTTTTCCCAGCCGAAATTCTTTGTTTACTGTCAGGGCCTTAAAGAGAATATCCGGGCCCCGGGGAAAGTCTCGGAACCGGGCTCCTATCAATTTTTCTTAATTCATGAAAATACGTATAATTTTTGAAAAGTGTGAGATCAACCTAAAAAAAAAGTACTGAAAGGATTTCTGAGAGAAGTGACGATTTGATAAAATCATAATAATGCATTTCATAAAACTCCAATGCAGATCTACAAAAAACGCAGCTAAAATAAGTTTGAATTTTTTATTAACGAAGCTAGCCTTAGATATGTTTCATAATAACCGTCAAGATGCTTAGAATTTCGCTTTCCATGCTTTATCTGAGGCGAAAGCTTTTACAATATCATCAAAGTCGAGTTTTCTTGCTATCTCAGATTCCAAATACAAAGTTGCCACTCCTGAGACTCGATTCTTCCCGAATGACTCTCGAGTCCAGGCCACTCCGAGAGCTCCAGGCCCGGGGGAAAAGTCCCCGTCCTAAAAAAATGAATATATGTATAAGCTTAATCATATTTTTTTTTTACGTGTTGTAAGTTACTATCGGTTTTTCTGCAATCTATAAATGACAGCATAAGACATTGTCATCGAAATGAATAATGATAATAATATAATATTATAATATTTTAAAGTGGAAAGCGAATTATATGAATTTGAATAGTGTGACCAGCTCAATTTTGAGTGAATTCTGCATATTTTTTTAAAAAGAACTAAAAATTACTAGACGATTAAAGTGTTATGGATAATTTTAATCTATTTGTTGCTTTTTATTTAAAATCGCATTGGTCTTGAGATAATATTTGCTTAAGCAATATTGGATGTTCTTTAAAACCTTGCTTTCAAACCCGGTCTATATCCCAGTTTTTCCACTACTTTTTAATGTTATACAAGAATTCTGAATTCTATGAATTTTTTGCAAAAAATTTAAAAAATAAAACTCATGTCATAAAAAAGTGAACCAAATCCATAATATTTACTATAATTATAATACATACAAGGATATAAAACTCTTTTCCTTAAGAAATGTGGACAAATTCAAATTTTATATATGTATTTTATAAATTTTCTAAAAGGTTTTCTGCATTCTTTGAACTTGGAAAAAAATTCCTTGAATTCCTTGATTAATCGTTTGCTATAAAAATTAAATAAAATTAGATCAATAGTCTATGTATGTTTTATAAAGTTCTTTTATACTTAAAAACTATATTTTAATAGTAACTTGTAGTCTTTGCTGCCAGGGAGTGAGAGAAACTATCAAATAGCTTTAGAAATAAATATATTTTGTAAATCTTAAAATTAAGTCGATATTTTTTTCCTTATGTCACTTTTTGAAATGGGAATTCTCTATTAATGGTCCATCATTAAAACTGTCAAGGTTGAGATATCCATCAAATTGATTTCTTTATATTTCATCTTCTATTCAGATCTCTCTTTAATAAATTTTGAACAGTTTGTTTGTCTATTTTTAAATACTACCAACTTCGTACCCAGTCTTTAAGACCCTTTCCCACTGTGCAACGCTGAGCAACTTGAAATATTTGCACAGTCAACAAAAGAATAACAACAAAAGTTTTTCTTCAAATCCCCAGCAGTTTCTGCAACTGTCTTCATTATGCCACATTCTCTACCTAGCGCGCTCTCTCACTCTCTGCGCCCTCTTCCTCACCCTGCTCTTACCCCCGTTGTCTTTCAACCCTTTGGAAACTTTTTGCATTTGAAATTTGCATATGCTGCCTGTCGGCATGGACGACTTGGAACAGCTTGAATGACTTGCTTGGAAACAGTTGGGAGAGCTCTGAAGAAAAAAAATAAGAGGAGTAAAGAAATGAAAGAAAGCCCAACCAACAACTTGGCAACACTTTTCTTTGTCTTACGCTTGGTTGTAGCTGTTGTTGGCCCAAACTATAAAAGTAAATAAAGTTATGTGCGAGGAGGCACAGCCGTGGCCAGTGCCTGCCCTGAAATTGCCCCAAACACAAAAGGAATTTCTTTAATTTTTCTAAACGATTTTCAATTTATGTGCTTTAGTTTTGTTTTGGCCAACACGCAACCAAGTTGCAGTTGCAAGCTGTATGTGGCACATTCATTGCTTAGATCTTGGCCAAGACTTCAAAGCGCTACAATTATAGTAGAGCTCAGTTAGAGACCGAGACCAGGTAGTGCTGCCAGTCCCTGGGGCTTGGGCTTGTTAGTTGGTTGCAACCATGGTCATGCCACAGCCTGCTGCTGCTGCTGCTGCCGCTGCTGCTCGTTGCGAAATTGCAATAATGTTAATTTTTTGCAACTATTTGCTGTCGTCGTTGACGCAGGCAGCGGCAGCAGCAGCCGTTGCCGCCAAAAAGGGTTTAATTTCATTTTGGACTGGCTTGGCTCCTTTGGAGCAGCAGCAGCAGTGTATGTATGTGTGTGTGTGTTTATGTATTGCAGCCGTCTTCAGGTTTTCTGTGTTATCTGCAAAACTCCATTAGAAAGGAACCGGCAGCCACATGGAAGTGGCAGTGGCAGCAATAGTGTCTGCTGTGGCACGCAGGAAGCAAATGGCGCAGCTTCTCGTTCAGCTTGTTGCAGCCAACAAAGACTGGCAACAACAACATAAAGGCTAAAAGCAGGCGCAAAAAAACGACGTCGCTTAACGACTTTAAAGAAAAATTAAAAACATCCCAAAAGGAATACATCTTCGCCCTGCCGCATACATCGACATGCCTCACTGGCTGCTGCTGCTGCGTCGTCTGCCAAGTGCTCTGCCTGCCCCGCTGCCAGATCTTGCCCCATTGCATGTTGCGCACTGCCATGTTGCCGCCGTCTGTCTGTCGTCCACACAACATTGTTAGTGGTTCTCGAATTTATTTTAACGAACTAGTTTGGTCACTTCATACAGCATTTTTTCCTGATTTTTTTCGCAGTCCTTTTTTTTTTACTTTGGCATCTTTTATTTTTCTTTTTTGCTACATTTGCTTGAGGTTATAAAATATATTCGTCTTATATAAATAAATAAATTGGTAAATGGCGTTTCATTTGGACTTGCCTCATGTGGCATAGCTTCGCTTCCTTCTGCTGCTGCTCGTGGTCATCAACTTGGTTGATGTGCCCGCTGATGGCATGATAAATGCTGCAAAAACCTGTCGCAGTTCCAACTTGCAACAGCAGCAAATTGAATTTATTTGCTTGCAAACGTTGAAAGGCCATAAAGAAGAGAGCCTAGAAGAGGTTGGTAGTGCCTGAAGAGGCAGAGGCTTCCAGGAGAAGACTTTTTAAGGCTTTTTGCGATTCGTCTGATTGCCAGCTATGCTAAGCATTTGACGTATGTTTTGGCGAAAAGAAAAAACTCCATCTACTTTAAATGGAGTTGCATAGTGTTATAATATGGGGGTTAGATTCAGCTGTAATATACGAAGAGCTATGTTCTGCTGGTTATATTAAATACATATTTACTTAGGAGCAGATGAAATATTTTTAATAAAAGATGATAAGAATTAGACATTTTTCTTTAGTTTTTCTTCTTATCTTAATTTTCGTAGATTATAATAGAGCATTTTTGTATTTACTTTCTTATTTACTCTTTACTTTATAATAAGATATTTTCATTTCATTAGATGATAAGAATTAGGCTTTTATTTCAAACTATTCCTTCTCCCAGTTTTATTGTAATGAAAAAAACTTCTTTTTAATTATTTAGCTTTTTGTTTTAACTTTACGGTAGGTGAGAAATTTGTAATAAAAGATGATGAAAATTAGCTATTTTTCTTATCTTTATTTTACCAGATTTAAAAGATAAAAGAAATTATGTTTTTTTTTAAAAATTTATCTTGTATTTTACTTTAAACTGAGACATTTTTTATAAAAGATGATAAGAATTAGTAATCTTTTTCCCGAAATTTCTTCTTCATTTTTATTGTAAATATAGATGAAAAGAACTTTCTTTAAATAATTTTTTTTTTTCGCTTAAGATATTTTCATTAAAAGATGATAACACTTTGGCTTTTATTTCCAAAAATTCCTTCTCTTTTTGTTGTAAATATGAAAAAACATTTTTTGAAATAATTTTGCTTTTCGCTATTGCTTTTTAGTAGGTGAGAATTTTTTAATAAAAGATGATAAAAGTTAGGCCTTTTTCTTTAATATTTCTAACCTTTTATTAGCAATGTTAAATCAATCAAAGGATTAAAGAAATTAGTCATTTTTTCTTTAAGAAATCTACCTTGCCAATTATTTTAAAATTAAATATATTCACTAAAAGTTGATAAGAATTAGTCATTTTTTTCCCAAAAATGCATCTAATTTTTATTGAGAAGATAATAACTTTTTTAAAATAATTTTTCTCTTTGTTTGTACTTTCTAGTAGGGGCCAAATTTTTAGTTGTAGATGATAAGAATTAAGCCTTTAATGCATAATTTCATCAGATGACATATTTTCAATAAAATTTGGCAACAGTTCAGCATTTTTGTTTCCATCCTTACCAGGTTAGATATTTATTTTTGTTTTTTTTTTAATAGGAGATAATACGAATTAGGCATCTTCTTTCCCACAATTCTTCTTCTAATTTTTATTGTTAAGATGGAAATAGTTTTTTTTAAATCATCTTTCTTTTTAATTTTGATTTATAGTAAGTGTGTTTTTTTTAGTTAAAGATGATAAGAATTAAGCCTTTAATGCCTCATTTTATCAGATGAAATATTTAAATAAAATATGACAACAGTTCAGCATTTTGCTTTTCATCTTTACTGTTTACCAGGTGAGATATTCATTTTTGTTTCCCACTAAAAGATGATACGAATTTGGCATATGGTTTTTATAATTGCAGCCTGTATAAAAGATGAAAATTCAGCTCTTGCTGTATATGTCAGTAAACTTTTCCGCACATATTACAATTCAAAGATTTATCAAAAACTCGTAAAAAAACCTTAATTTTATAAAATCTAAGTGAGTTCACATGTACTATAACCTTTTAAAGAAAGATGATGCAAATTTGCCTATTTTCGGAGGAAATATATTATTTTTAATGAAAGATGACAAGCTCTATGTATTTCTGAAATAAATCATCTTCCAACAAATGAGTTAATGGAAAAAATATCTTTTTTCGGAGCAGATAAGTTGTTTTTAATGAAGGATGACAAGTTTAATGTACTGTGGGAATTCTTCATCTTCCAACACATGCAAGTTCAAAAGTTTAACAATAATTCGAAAATCAGAAAAACCTTGAAGAAAACGTTTGGATATAAAAATATTTTTCATGTAAGATATAGCGAAATAAGCGATTGCAAAAGTTTTAGTTAAGGATTACATTTTAGGACATTTTATTAAAATATGTTGAATATTAAGATGATGGGAAATTGTATATGTTCGGATCAGATATGTTGTTTTCAATGAAAGATGACAAGCTTAATGTAGTTCTGGAATAATTCATCTTCCAACAAATGCGTTAATGAAAAAAATATATTTTTTCGGAGCAGATAAGTTGTTTTTAATGAAGGATGACAAGTATAATGTACTACCAGAATTCTTCATCTTCCAACACATACAAATTTAAAAGTTTAACAAAAATTCGAAAATCAAAAAAATCTTTGAAGAAAGTGTATCAATTAAAAAATATTTTTTTGTGACAGATAATGGAAAAAAAGCTGTTTGCTAAGGTTTTAGTTAAGGCTTTAGGACATTTAATTGAAAGATGTTGAATATGAAGCAGTCTTCTGTTTAGTTTGGGTTGAAATTCGAAATTATTTTTTACCAAGATTAATGTTCAGATGACGTCAGTTCATTAATCATTGTTTTTTCTATGAGTGCCTTAGTAAGTAAAGAGATTAACTTGGATATTTAATTTATAATCCAATCATACATATGTGTAGATTCATCTAGAAATGAAACATTCACATCCAAACTTTGTTCTTTTTCGATTTATTTTATTGTGAATAAGACGTCTTTTACAGTATCAGTTTGAATATTATTTCACTACTATTAACACTGATTAAGTACCATTTTTTACGATCTTTAAGCAAACTACGAAAGTTAATAATGTGATAATGTCGTATAGAATTCTTCTGTCTTTTTCTGAATTTTCAAACAACAACAAAATGTTGTTCTAGATAAGTAAATCATCTGCTAAGTGCCTGTCGTTAGTATCATTCCCCTCATTCCCGGCAAACGCTTAATAAAACATTTAACTTGAAAGCTTAACTCAAATGCTTTTATATATATACATATATACATATTTAGCTCTTATATATATGTATATACCATTTATCTATATAAATCGCATGAAAACATGAGATAAACGAAACGGAACCACTTTTTGCAGTTACTGTGCAGTTTGCGCCCTTTTGTGGCATAAATGCAAGGCAAGGCGCATTATATGCAACAACAACAACAAAAACAACAACAAATAACTACAATAAGGGGGGCAGACACGCAATGGGGTAGCTGAAGAAGAAAAAACGCTCGTTGCATTGAAAATGCTTAACGAGCGCCAAGCACTTGCGAAATGTTTAAGGAAAAAGCTCCAAAAACAACAACAACAACAAAAACAAAGTTGGTAGGAAAAACGAAGAGCAAAGAATTATTTACTTCAAATTCCAAGTGCAACATAGAATTCGTGCAGCAACATGCAACAACGGCAAACGGCAACATGTTACCAAAAAGGCAACTGCAACAAAAACAACAACAACATGCACCGATAAAAGCAACGTCGACGTCGACTGCGACAGCGGTAGCGCAGCAATGGCAGTTCAGCTTCGTTTGCTGCTCAGGCGGCCATGTTGCTGATTGCTGCCACTGCAACGTACAACAACAGAAACAACAAAAACGACAACTCATTGCAAATGCAACAACTGCGCGCGTTATTCCCAAGGCTCCAGCGACAACGTTGCCCAAGTTTGACGATGACGTAGACGGCGACGTTGCTGGGAAGAGCGGGGCCGGTCTTTCAAACAACGTCTCCGAGATTCGGGCAGCATCATTACTTCCATTCAAGCTGCTGCACATAAAAAAAATATCAGTAGAAAAATTTCAACTTGAACGCACCAAGACTTATATATGCCCTATCATACCTAGGGGAATTGGAGAGTAAATACGAGGCTAATGATTAGGACTGGAACTCTCAGAAAATTAACTAAAATCATTTTTATGGATGATTAAAAAAGTTGACTCATAACTTATTTATAAAAAAATTAAGTTCTTACTCTTCTTATAAGATTTCAATTATATTATATATTTCTTCGGATATATTTATATAGAACTAATTCGTATTTTCGCGAAACTTCTTTTAAACAAATTTATTTTTTCAAGTTAACGTCATGAAAAAAATGTTCATTAAATAGTAATCTACATACAAATATATTATTTTTAAAACTTTCTGTTTCCACACTGGGCCGTAGGTTGGAATAAAATTCAGGAAGCCAAAAAAAAAAGGTTCTTACTCTTATAAGATTACAATTATATTATATATTTCCTCGGAAACTAAATACATATATACATATAGAACTGATTCATACTTTCGGCGAACTTCTTATATCCAAAGTTCTTTTTTAATGTCACGAAAAAAATGTTAATAAGAAAATAGACTGAATCATTTTAAAAAGTCTAAATTATTTAAAACACTCTGTTTCTACACTGGGCGGTAGGTTGGAATAAAAGGCAGGGCTTGAGTTATACAAGCCATTTGAAAGGAACTAGCTTAACTAGCTCGCTAGGACCAACTCGAGACTTTTTGGAACAAAACAATTGCTTATTATTTGGGTCAACCTATGACATCTATATTTCTAATGCAATATTTAAATTTTCTGAGTCGAAAAAAGACCTGAAGTAAATCCTAAAGGTGCTATGAAAATAAATTGGAAAGTCTAAATTTCTAAAAGATTAGGTTAATACAAATATTTTTCATTAAACTTTTAATCAAATAGTTTTTTTTTTAATTGTGCTAAATCGAACGAAAGTTATCCAAATTTTTTGGTTGCCCTTTAAATGTCAGAAACGTTTTTTAATTGGTATAATGAAGAATTTTTTAAATCGACTATTATAAAAAAATTATTAGTTATTATTATAATTTTTATAATATTGCCATTTTGTTGTGTTTATTACCAATTATTCTCTATTATATCAAGACACCGCGATTCGGATTTAGCGAAGTCCCTATTCTCTTCGAACAGTTCTTAATAGAGATCTGACTGACAAAATAGAATACAATCAGGCCGGGAAATTATTAATTCGAAAATAACGAGATTCTGCTCGCCATTTGCAAATAGAACTTTTATCGCAATAAACTGAAAAGTTTTGGACTATTGAAAGTACCGCACTAATTTAAAAAAAAAAAATTTGGAGTGCATTGCTATCAGATATTGATTTTTTTTATACCTTGATAACAAAGATTTTTAGAATTAAATCATATTTCGAAAATTTTTGACCAATATTCGAGTCCCTTAAAAATGTTCGGATCATCTTTAAATTTTATAGGCGCTAAATGCAGGTAAAGAGGAAACTTTTTTGGCGTTGGGTGAAGCAACTTTAATGAAGGGCAAAAAGCTCTATAAGTTTCTTAAACGTTTTCCAAAAAAGGCATTTAAAGCATTCCCAGGACAAGACTCTTTAAATTTAAACATAACTTTCCCCACCCTTCCTCATTAGCATGGTCGTCTAGAAGTTCTAGTTCACAGCCATCCGGTGCCCTGAATAAACCTCGAAAAGCTTTTCGGACTCTGTTATGAGAGCTGGTAGAAGTTATTTAGTAAGTGTGACTTGAGGAAGCGGAACCTTGTTCTACATAGTCCTGGGCAGGACATAAGATGTGCTCCAAAGTCTTCAGCTCTTCCTCATTACCACAACTCCTGCAGAAGTCATGGTGGGGAGCGTTTAGTCTTGATGCAAGAGTTCCTACCCGCCAGTGCTGTATTGAGCATTGGGATCTGTTTAGGCTTCAAAGTGTGTTCTTTTTCTGCAGTACAGCAGCCAAGTTTAAGATCCTGTACGTGTTGGATGTTCGATCCCACGTTTGGTTTGTAATATGAGCGAATTGGTTTTTTATTCTTAGTTTAGACGGCTAGTGAAGAATCATGTTGCTGCCCATGTGGCCTATGGAGAAGTGACCACTGTGAATCCTCTCATTATTTGAAGAACAGAATTCTTTCTAAGTTTTTGGAATTCGGAGAGCGCACTCGATGTCTTCAAGCTCTAAAAGTTTTTTAAACGTTTTCCAAAAAATGCATTTTAAGCAATCCCAGGACTCTTTAAACTTAAACATCCAGCATGAGGTAAAGGACAAAAATCGTGCTAGTGAAAAATCATGTTTCTGCCCGGCTTATAGGGAAGTGACCATTGAGAATCCTCTCATTATTTGAAGAACATAATTCTTTCTAAGTTTAGAAGTTCGAAGAGCGCGCTCGCTGTCTTGATGCTCTTTCAAGGAGCTATGTCCGCTGTTAGAGTATAAAAAGAAATGCAAGCTGATGTTGTTGTGGTGGTTGTTTTTGTTTTTTTTTTTTTGTTGTTGCTTCGCTTCAACCATTTTGGACAATGCGACTGGGCAGAATTTGTTGCACGCTGCTGCCGTTGCTGCAACGGGCACCAAACGAGCTGCCCCTGCCACGGCCAAATAAAGCAAACGCATTGCGAATTCCTGGCCATCATCTTTGTTGTTGTTGTGGTTGCTGCTGTTGTTGTAGTTGACTTTTTTCCAGCTTTTTTAATGATTTAAAATTCCATTTTAAGAATTTTATACTTAATGATGTGTTTTGCGTTGTATAGCATCGCTCTGAGGAGGAGCAGCCGGAGCAGAAGCAGCGCAACATTGTCGCACAATTTTTCATTGGACATTGGTGCCACAGCGAGTAAAAGGGCTCCCGCTGCCGTAGGTCCTTATGGCAATGGCAACTGTCGTCGTCATTGTGGTCGCCGTTTTTTTCCTCTTTTTTTATTTTTTGTGAACTGGCTTTTGATCTAAACGCTGCGTGCTTTTGTAAATTGCTTTTCGTTGTCCAATCCGGTTCGGTTTGGGATACATATCCAGGCCCAGGCCTTTTACCTTTTGTGCTTGCCGCATGAATTGTGTGCGAGTTTTTGCCTGCTCTTTTTTTTGCTCTTACTTTATTCTTATAAAATTAAAGAAGCATGCAACATATTCGAACAAACGCAATTGCAATTGCCGCAATCTTTTGGGACAAAATAATTTATGGCCATGAAATTGCAGCAACCAAAATATTTTGCAGTGTTCTAATTTATGACTACTACTAGAAAAGGTTGTAAATCAGCCAAAAATTTGCACAAAAAATTAGAGAGATCTAAACAATTGCAAATGCAAATTTCAGCTGGAACACACGCAGTGCGGCAACTTTCTCCTCTCCCTAAAAAAAGATAGGCTAGGAAATTCCCTACCTGTTTTTGGGTCGGTGCGTGCGGAAATATGAATTTTCATAATTTTTGCACAGTTTGCGGTTTTGGGTTTTGCTAAAACAGCTGCATTTTGTTAGGATTTCTTTGTACTAATTTCAGGCAGAACTGCTGCTGTTTAGAAAGTGCGTTACATGCCCAAATTTGCGCTAAAAAGTACAAAAAACTGCAGGTGATTTATTTTAGAAAGCGAGTTTTCCCGGTAAAACCGTGTCCAGTTCACACGCTGCAATTGCAAAGTGCACATCATTATTAACTGCTTCGGAAAAGCTTTTCAGCCCATTTACATCAACGTAAAAATTCAATTATCACTTAATAACGAGTGCAAAATGAATGTACGCAGAGCATTTATGATTGCCAGAGTTGCCATCGTTGTTGTAATCGTTGTATTCGTTGTAATCGTTATAATCGTTGTTGTTATGGCCACAGTTGCATAACGCCTCCTACGTTCGTGCAAGAGAAAATTTCAGTTTCTGTCGGAAATTCTCTTTGCACTTTACGTTATTAACAAAAAGTCGTTAAAGCATTTTAACTTACTTTACTTTACGCACTGTATTTTAATTATTTCATTTTCTGCAATTGCACACAACAACAAAAAAGGGGCGAAAAAAACAAGGTGAAAACGTGTGAAAATGAAAATGACACAAAAGCTGTGAAAATTTTCACAAGTAAAGTTCGCTTTATAATAAAAAATGTGCAGCTTGTAAATTATATTTTTTAAATGGTAAACTATAAATTGAAACAGGGAATTCTATCTGTATATATAAAAGAAACTTATGTTTTAGGTGTTACGGGTGTTCTCATGAACGCGTAGCCGAATTTTAAATATGTTTTTGCGTGTATTAGAGTTTGTCAATACGGAGATTTTAAGCCTATTTCGATGTGTTTGTGTGTACTGGTTTACGCATTTTTGAGAATATCGTGAAAATTGTTCAACACTTCTTGCTTTGCTTTAATATTTTTGAGTAGCCTGTACCTTTATTTTAAAGTTATACATATTAGGTTTTGGCAAATATGTGTACAAATGGAAGCGACGCCAGGAGAACCTTCAAAGTTCCAGTCAGTGCGTCTGAACTCATAGATCTTGGAATTTAAAAAAGTTAGGGTAACCAAACTTGATATATTAACTCCTTATAAGTGCAGGCAGGTCAAGCTTATTTTTATACCCTGTACCGTATGGTACCAAGGGTATATTAAGTTTGTGCAAGCCGAAAATGTATGTAACATATAGAAGGAGTCGTCGGAGACACCCCAAAGTTACCTAAAATATGATCAGGGTGAATAGCGAAGTCGATATACCCATGTCCGTCTGTCCGTCCGTCCGTGTGAACGCCTAGATCTCAGAAATGGTAAGAGCTAGAGTTACCAAACTTTCACATTAGATCCCATATTATTCCATAGGAGACAAGTTTATTTAATTTTTTTGATATCGGGGATAAATTATATAGGGGTGTTTGAGACGACCTCGAAAAAAAATAAAAGTTTTCAATGGATAATTCGTTTGTTTATGAAGATATCGTTATCAAATTTGGTATTCGTAAGTTTTTTATAGTTCCCAAAGACTGCACCAAATTTGATCGAAATCGGTTGACTATATCATATAGCTCCCATAGGACCAAAATAACTTTTTTAAAGAAAAATTCGCTATATTTCTTTTTTTAATAAAGATATCGTAACCAGATTTGGCGTTTTAGAGCACTTAAGCAATGTGCCAAATTTGAACAAAATCGGTTGACTATATCATATAGCTCCCATAGGTCCGATCTTCCAAAAAATCGATTTTTTAACAAAATTTGTTGTGTTTCGTTTGTTTGTTAAGATATTGGAACCAAATTTGACATTCGTGAGTATTTTATAGTTCCTAAGCACTGTACTAAATTTAATCAAAATCGTTTGACTAGATCATATAACTCCAATAGGACCAATCGGTCCAAAAACACGTTTTTTATACAAAATTCGATGTGTTTTGTTTGTTTGTAAAGATATTTGAAATAAATTTGGCATTCAAATCTTTTTTAAGGTATTTAAGCATTGTGTCAAATTTTATTGAAATCGGTTGACTATATCATATAGCTCCCATAGGAATGATCGGTCACAAAAAAAATATTTGCTTAAAAATTCTTCTGTTTTTGGTTTTTTGTGAAGAAATCGGACTTTATTACAAGCTAGTGGTACAGGGTATCCTAAAGTCGTCCGCGCCCGACTTTACGTCCGCCATTTTTTTTTAATCCAAATGCCATTTAAAAAATTTAAATACACTTTATCGGCCGAGTGGTCCCAATGTGCGTCGTTAGGGTGACTCGTGTCATTACTCATGTATCCATGCTTTTATGCACAAGTTCCGTTCTTCGAATTGTATCCAAGAAAACTAATAAAAAAAAGAGTAATACTTTAAAGACACATTTTTTTTAAATTTAAATAGTAAGTTCGAGTTTCAGCTCGATTGCTTTGTTTAAGTTCCATTGAGAACAAACTATTTTTTTTAATTAAAATTTTTTATAGAAAAATTCATTTTTTGGACATTTATTAAAAATGTAGTTTATTCAAAATTTTACTACACTTAGCTCAAAACGTCCATAATCTTTATATGCATGTCTATATACTATTTGTAAGGTTATATAATATACATGTTGTACCCTAATTAAACAGCATTAAAGAAATTTGTGTCTAAACAAGATGCTCCCACCATCTTTAATTATTTAAGTCTTCTGTATCCAAATATCAAACTTAACTCTAAGATAAATTTATCCATAATATAAACATTTAACTAATTTTTTGTATTTCTCTCTAATTTTAGGTAAGTGTCCACGATTGAATCAACATTAAATAATTCCTAAGTACCACATAACATTGACAGAGTAAGTGAACACTCAAACTTTTATATGAGCTCATAAAAAGCAATAATTTCAGTAAGTTCTCAAAAAAGTCACCCTATATAGCTTTAACGAGTAGGAAGACAAAAAAAAAACAATTTTCCAGATTAGCAGCAAATGCGCTACAAAAATTGGAAAATTTCTCATGCGTGTTTGGGCTGCGCACACTGCAAAGATTTTCTCGTAGTACATAAAAAAAAAAAACAACCAGAAAAAAACTTTTGCTACGGCTTGCAAATTTTTCTACTTTTAAAGAGGAGCACCACAAAAAAAGAGGAAAAGAAAAACTCAACGCCCTCATTTAAATTTATTTGCGCAAATTTACTTTCCCATAGCATAAAATCAAATCCAATCAATAAGCATCTTAAATAAATTCATGGCGCCCGCACACACACACACACACACACCCTTAAAAACCACCCACACACACACTCACATACATAGCAGCTACCTCATTTTTTGTAATGCTAAATAAATTTATTTGCTAATGTAGTTTTTTTTCTTTGCCTCCACTTACGCCCTGCCCCCCTTCCTCCCTTCCAAATAAAACTCTTAGCAAAAAAATGTTTAGCATAGGAAACTAGCAAGTTAGAGCAGCGCAGCTATATAACCCGCTACTGGTTAGTTTTATCTGCATATCATTGAGATAAATTTGGTGCCGATCAAATGCCGTGTCTACTGTCTGCCAATGTTTCGAGAACTCTGGGCGTGGGTACAAAAAAAAAAAAAAAAGACGCCGCCGGTGTAGCTCGTGGTTAAGGCTCTTGCCGCAGTGTGGGTGGGGTGTGGCAGGCGTCGGCCGGCCGTGTGGCAGCTACTAGAAAGAAAAAGTCTGCAGAAAAGCCGCTGATTTGCATACGAAAGTAATTTGATGTCTTGTGAGAGACAACACACATACCCATGGATACATTATATATATATATATAGATAACACACACACACGCTTGACAGGAAAAAAGTGATACGTTATCAGCGGAGACTGTGAATAAGATTAGGAACCCAACATGAGTTACGTATCCGAGAAGTTGATACTGATAAGCGTACAAGTTGTGAGATTTTGAAATGAAAGATTATTGTTGAGAATGGAATACTCAAATAGTGGAATTAAAGTTATGTTGAGAATTATGTGAATGTGTGTTATAAGATGGAGTCCCACGAAATTTTTGAATATCTGCTAGAGATTGATGCAGCTGGATTCAGTTTCTCATGTACACATAATATTCCGATTTGGTTCAGCTTTTTAAAAATTGTGTAGAATACATTAACCTTAAAAACTGGTGAGTTTGATAATAAAAGTGTCTAACCAGTTCTTGATATGAGTCGGTGCATATCATTTAAAAGTTCGACCATCGGGCTAGAGATGCGGATTAGTTCATATTCAGTAATTTTCGGGTCCGGACCACCCAGAAAAATTCGAAAAGTGGGTTGAAAGTCTTTTGCGAGCTAAGATATACATACTCTCAGTGGCGAAGCGAGAGCGTTGAATGTGGGGGGAGATGGGCCTCATAATGCCAACTCGATTTAAGAAATTACCGACAAATAGCCGATACTGAATTTTTATGTCTCGAATATTGCGTGAAATATCGAAGATTTGCTGTTTCATGTTTGGGTGGGTGTCACACCCTCCACACCCCCACCTCGCTAAGCCCCTGCATACTCTTCAATGTTAAGAACCCTTCCCAAGACGAAATCCTAGATCCGCAACGGTTCATATTTATATGGTCGCTCGTTTTTCTTTATCAAAAAAATTGCACTATTATATACGGTCACCTGAGCTTTGTTGTACTCCTCAAATAAATAAATAAATATCTTCAAAAAGTTTTCCCTACAAAGAAAGACTCTAGTTTTGTCCGATAGTTAGGGATGGTTTGTGACATAATGGTCTGCTATGGTCAATATTGGCAAATTTTCTTTTTGTATAGAATATTTTTTTGAATTTTTATATTTATTTGGTTTTTGAACTTTAACACACTGTATTCTTCTACATCTATCTTTCTCTATCTCCTTTTAGTTCACTTCAGAAAGCCAGTTCTTCTTTTTGATACAGGTCCAAAACCAGGTTGCCCAGGTCTAGCCATTCCAAGCATACAACATTTTTTCGAGTACAATCATAAAAAGAGTTTGGGAATTTTAAAATGCATGCCCTTCATTTTCGATTTTCCGTTAAAAAATTTTGATACTGGGAAAAAATTTTGATACTGGGATCTATATAGGTACTGGAGATAAGTTAAGTAAGATCGATGAACTTTATTGTTAAATCGATCAATCGAAATCGCCTTCGAAATTGAGAGCAAAAATACTATATCTATACATAGTATTTATAATGCTTGCTATCTCCCAATGCTTGGGAATCTCCCAATACCATGCTCATGAACTCAGTTCACGGATTCTACAACATTTTATCATGGTTACGCATAAGGCTTGTGTGTTTTTGAGGTTTCTGCTATAGATGAATTTGTGTTAATGTGACATGAACTTTGCGCCTCCAAATACGATGTGCAGGCTGCCGGAGTAGGGGGAGACTTTCTAATCATTTCGTTTTGATCCATGTTAAATTAACTCTTATTCAGGTTGGTAGTTTTTCCGCGATAGTTTTAAGCACCAAGCGGAAGCTTAGTAGGAACTACCATCCTCTGATGACTAAGCACATGTTGGCAGTAAACTTCCGGGAAATCTGTGGACGCTATCGTTGGCTCGCGAGGAGCTCCTCCGCTACCGTGCCTTCAACACGAGTCTGCCAACTCATGTGGGGGCTTGAAATGCATTAAAGCATAGGTTGTTGGCATGATTGGTTATTGAATGACGCCAAATCACTCGCCATGACGCTAGGAGAATCTTAGACACTCAGGATTTATAAGGAGTTCGGTGCCACCCAAAAACCTCTCTGAGACTCTCCCCTCCTAGCCGCTGAACGCTGTCCGGGACTGCTTATTGGTTATTCGCAGCTAACCTTCATATCTGAAGGCCTTCACTATCCGCAACCTGTGACCCCTCCGGTTGCCTACAGCTCGGCATATGCGAAGTGCCCCTAATATCGCGATCCGGAAGGCCATATGCTTCAACCGGAGATAAAGGAATTGATGATGATGACGCATAAGACTGTATTACCAAACTTTTTGCGTCTCGTCTATATATTTATATAACACACGACTAAAGTTCAAATTTGTTTAAGTTTATTTCAACAAGGCTCTGAAATTCGTTTAATGCTGCCTATATCCTCTTAAACCGATCAGAATAATTTTGAAGTACTTTGAAGCTCCTTTAACTTTTGGATCGGCTTTTTCTTCAAATAAAGAAATTATATTCTGGAAAAACAGCTCATTTATCAATATGAATAAACTAGCACTAGAGGTATTCACCCCCTGTTTGCTTCAATAGACTCGCTTTAAATCTATTCACTATCATCGTAAATAAGGGAATTCACTTCGTTTTTATTTAACTTAAGTGTTTTTAAAAAAGAACGCATATAATATTTCCCTTGAAAATAGTCTACCTTGTAGACATTTCTTAATGAATAATAATTTTTTGTATCCTGTACCATAACAGCGATTTGAAAAGTTTAGTTTCACAAGAGCTTAAAAGTTTTCCAAATCCCAAATGTAGTAACGATATATAAGTATTTGATATTACTTGGATGTTCATCTAAAGACAGTCCCATACTTCCTTCGGAGTTACGAGTTAAAAATTATTTTTTATTCTCAGTACCAAGGCTTGAAAACCAAGAATTTAGTTACAAAAATAAAAACAACTATTAAACAGTGTTGCCAACTCAGTCTTAACTTGGCAGCATTTTTAAGTGAGTTCCATAGTGCTTGAGCTCTTAGTTATGATGATTTCGCCCGCATTGCGAAATAGTAGATAGTTATGGTTTATAAGTAAAAACTTGCCAATAAAAATGATAAAGTTTTGCGGAAATATAAAATTGAATTATTGCATGCAATTTAAAAACAACAAAAGCTTGACAGCAGTCAGAGCTAAAAGCCAAGTTGAGAGAGCGGCAACAAAAACAACAAAAACTGTACATTGCCAAAAAATTTGTCAAAATAATGGCGTCATTCTGCAATGGCCAACAGGACACTAACACACACACTGAGAGTGTAAGGAAGGGAAGTAGTCAGAAACGCAGATAAAGCAAAGCCGAAGCGAGCGAGCCGACAAAGCCAAGAAGGCAACTCTGGCGGACTTTGCCCGATGCCAATGGATGGATCCGACGAGACACAACACAAACAAACAAGTTGATTCACACACACACACAGACACACATATACTCGTATTGTGTGTGGCATTGGCGACGCTATGGTTTATCCTTTATCCTTATGCTTTTTGCACATTATTTGCTTTTGCAATTCAAAGCGATTAAGTGCGACGACGATGACGCTGACGACGACGATGGCGTACTCCATAAACGTCTGCGGACCGGACCCTACTGCCATTTCTGGCATCATTAAGGACAACATAAAACATGTTTTTGTTGCAAATATAAAAATATCCACTAAGCAGGCAGGGCACTTGAAAAATTGCAAGCCTAATGGCCTGGCCAACAAACATTTTTTGGCAGCTAAGTTGGCTTTAAGCAGGACGACGAGGACGACATTAACACAATAAGTTGCGCACCCACCAACAAAAATTCGAAAATTAAAAGAAATAAAAAATATATAAAATTTGTAAGCCCATTTAATAGAGCAATTATGACCAGTTGAGAGCAGCAGCAGACAGTCGGCCATATTTCAAAGTGTTTGGCCGTAACTAATTAAGCAATTAATTTCCAGGCAAAGCGGCCGTATAATTTGCCGACTCCGAAAAGCGAGTTCAACAAACTCTGCTCAAAAATAATTTATACTTTTTTTATTTTTTATTTTGGTAGCACTAAATTACTTGCTGTTGTAATAACGTGAAATTATTTATGCAGCGCGGCTGTGGCAACCCTTTTATGCGTGCGCCAGCAGGTATGCAACACTTTTTGGCCACGCCTCAGCAGCCCAAGTCTGTCCAATCTTTGGCTGTCATAAAATATGTTAAACGCCCAAATGCCCGAGGGTGTGAAAACTTGAATCAAAACCAAACCACTGAATATTTATGATGCGATTAGCAAAACCGGCAGCGTCAGTGGTGGCAGTGGCAGTGGCAAGTGCGTTGCCAAGGTGGCCAACTGCTGTTGTTTTACTGTAGTACTGTAGCTTGCCCCAAATTGTTGCATTTATATGGCCAAAAAAAGAAATAACTAAATGCCACTGACGACGCACACTTTTGGCCACTCGTAAACTGCCAATTACGCAGAGAGTGAGCGCATGAATATGTAAATAAAAAGAGGTAATAAGTGGGTGTTTAATAACTGCCCAAAGAACACCCCCCACCCTGCCTCAAAGCATATAAGCAGGGCGTGAGCCAGACCCAAAAAAAAACACATCCAGTCTAAAGCAAATAAACGTTGTAGCCATAAGAGCCGCGCTCTACTCTTTGTCAACGCCAAAAGGTAAAAATCAGTAGGCAAACCAAGCAGCCAAAAGGACAAATGAAAAACCAAAAGGATCCCAAGCCAAGCCAGAAAAAAATAAAAAAAAAAGGTAGCATGTTTAATTTGCGTGGCATTTGCAGCTGCCTGCGGCAAAAAGATAACGAAATAAAACGTTTGCCATTGCGCCAGAGCTGGCAGAGGGTCCGGGGGCAGTTGGCAAAGTTGGCTGGCAGCACGACAACATGCGGAATGTAGTCCTGAGTCCTGAGCAAGGAGCGGGGTTGCAACACAGTCGACTACGACGAATATATGAGAGCAGCACCAAAAGACCAAAAGTAAAAAAAAAAGCAGCACAAATGCCGAAAAATTTTGTAGTGCAGTGTAAACTAATTAAACGGCGGCAAGTGTTGGACATGTCTTCATGTCTGTGTGTGTGAGAGCCAGTTATTAAAAACACAAAAAAATGCCAACTTTGGGGGAAGCTACTGAAGCTTAAATGCTCTTTAGCGCAAATACCTGTATTTAAGGGAACGCCCCGAAGTCAGCTTTAAGGATTCAATGTTGTATTTGGTGTTTATGTACGTGGTTCAAAATCAAGATGATGAGCTCTGAATCAGCTTAAAAGCCGCTTTTCTAACAAAAATATTTGTACAATTTTTTTCAAAAACTCCAGATTTTATTTTTTGGATATTTTGAAAGTTTTCTAGGGTATTTGGTACAGTAGAAAGGAACAGGTGTTAAGGTAATTTGAGTTTAAAACAGTTTTTATGAGTCCTTTGTCATAGTTATATATTATTTATTGATTTTTTTTATTTCCTTCTTCAATAAAGAGAAAGAGTAAGCAGAACTGAGAAACTTCTAATATAAAAGCAGACCTCTAACTTCTAACATTCATCAATTTTTGAATTTTGACCCTAATTCCATTTCTTTTTCGGGTCTTTAAGAATAACTTTTTTAGTCAATGATAAATTTCATTTTAAATTATCTTTCGAGTATATTTTTAAAAAATGTTCCTTGCAATCAGTTAGAATTTTAATATATACTAGGATACATATAGTACGGACCTATTGATAAGTTGATCCGTGCCTGACCAA
The DNA here is from genome assembly GCA_037043745.1 of Chymomyza amoena. Classification (NCBI taxonomy): domain Eukaryota; kingdom Metazoa; phylum Arthropoda; class Insecta; order Diptera; family Drosophilidae; genus Chymomyza; species Chymomyza amoena. Next base: position 81,145 of record JBAMAX010002355.1, on the reverse strand, counting down.
TTGAAAAACAACGTTTTTAAGATTTTTGTTTCTGATTTCTCAACAAAATCTCCTCCAAATGGCTGAGTACATTTCTACATTTAAGCGGTGTTCTAGTCTAGTAATGCCATCTCTATAGACTGATTCGTCAAGCTCCTCAAAATACCCATTTACAGCTTCGATTAACTTCTTCATTGTCCGCAAATCTCTTACCGCCAAGCCATTTTTTGAGGTTAGGAAACAGATAATTGTCACTCGGGGCTAGGTCTGGAGAGTAGGGAGGGTGCGAGTATCAATTCAAACTTCAGATCGTTAGAATTTTAGCCATCGCAACGATTGACTTGTGCGCTGGTGCGTTATCGTGATTGAAACAAGATTCTTTTCTTTGCCAGATGAGGTCGTTTAATTTTCACCTCGTGGCTCAAACGTTGCAATAAGTCTGCGTAGTATTGACCAGTAATAGTTTTACCCTTTTCAATGGTAATCAATGTATATAATACTCTCTTGTATCCCAAAAAACAGTAGCCATAACCTTGTTCGCTGAAAAAATTGTTTTTGCCTTCTTTTGGAGTTGGTTCCCCTGGTCCAATTCCACTGTTTAGACTGTTCTTTGGTTTCAGGAGTGTAGTGGTGGACTTCCAAGTTTCGTCAACGGTTATGTAATCGACGCAAAAATTTGACATTGGATTACGCTTATACAACGTCAAATTGGCGGTAGAAATGTTTTTTCGAATTTCGAATTTCTCAAGAAAAACACAGTAGAGCCATTGTTTCATTGGCAATGTGGACAGGTGTGCTCATCAAATCTAGAACTAACATGTCGTCGATATCACGGGCTGACAACTATCAGGCTGACAAAGTCTATCTAACGATGGTACCGATAACGAGCGCCACCTTGATGGTAACGCTCGCACGTGGCGCCATCTCTTGATCAGGTACGGACAATCATTGATCACCAGTCCACAGACCGCGTCATAACCGTTGTTTTTCTTGGATATCAATAGCAGCTGGTAAATTTTTTTGTTTTGAGACTTCTCCCCAATTTCGTTGATTTTACAAAAATTATTTGCGAAACCGTTTTATTCATAGATTTGGCCTTATTTCTGAACTTACAATTGTTACTTTTTGACATTGAATTTTCAACGATCTTTTCAAATCTCAATGTAACTAAAATTGTAACATGCAGGACGATTCTATGTACATGGAATTCCATAGATGATTTGCCAATGAATACTAAAATTAAATTTGCCTTTGACAACTGTCATGGACTCACGCGTAATTTACATGAAATTTCTATTTGAAAAACATTAGTTTTAATGTTTTACCCTGATAGATTTCCTTTTTATTTAAATTTCGAATCTTTTACTTTTTTGCATTTTTTTTTAAAACTTTCAATGTAAAAAATTTTATTGTATTATTAGACGATTTTATGTAAATAGAATTCTATAGATATTTAGAATTCATAATTCAAATTTTTCAATGTTCTCAAATTTAAATTTTTTATTTTAAAACACTATTTAAATTTTTACTATTACAATTTCGTGTTTAAAAATTTTGAATAAACGATTTGCATATACTAATGTCTACAAGATTTTTTTTTTAAGTCTTAATTCTACAAACATTTTAAACTCTAAATTTAATTTTTAAATTGTATGTCAGTTGATTTCGATTTGCCATTTTCAAATTTAAATTTAAAATCTTTTTCTATGCAAAAATTGTTATTATTAGTCGAAGTTACATATATAAATTTAATTCTACAAATACTTTTAATTCAAAATTAAATTTCTTTAAGGTTCTCATATTTCAATTTTTTATTTTAAAATCATTTTTCAAATTTTTAATCTTGAATAAATGAATGTTTAGACGAATTTTTTTTAAACTCTTGAATTCTACGATCATTTTTATACCATAATTTAATTTTTAAATGTTTGTTAGTTGAATTTTGATTTGCAATTCTTCAAATTTATTTTTAACATCTTTTAAAAAATTTTGAATGCAAAAATATTACTATTAATCGAATTTATTTAAATTTAATTCTACGAATATTTTAGATTCAAAATACAAATTTCTTCAAGGTTCGCTTATTTCAAATTTTAAAATTATTATTTATTTGAATTTTTAGTGATAGAAACTTAATTTTTACACGTCACAATTTTTTGACTACTTATATATAAATCTCTATAAATTATAGATGAATAACTAATGAATAAAGCGTCATTAAATAATAAAATTTTTAATGATAAAAATTTTGTTAATGATACAAATTTTATTATTACTACAACTCACTTAGGATTTTTCTTATTATTTTTTCTCAATACCCTTATATCCCTTACTTTAAACATTTAAGCGACTGTATCAAATCAATAAAATTTCAGTTGCAGCTGCTTACAATTCACTACTAGTTTTAGCAGGATTTGCCTAAAGTTGAGCTGTTTTCTACAGAGTATGCATACTATTCTTACATTATTATTAAAACTTACAATACTTTTTAAAGTTGTTTTTATTATATTAGATTGTCAAACTGGAATTTTTTTGAATTTTCTTATTACTTTAGTAAGTGTAACAAAAAAAAATAGTGTACATTTTAATGATACAAATTTATTATTCGAAGAAATTTTTTAATGTATTTCTTATTTGACTTAAAATGGATTTTTTTTAATTATTTATGTTCTTTTTAGAATTTTCAAGTGCTTTTGTATTTATTTAATTTTTTGAGCTTAAAATTAATTTTTTTTTCAAATGTGTGTTTATTATGAGTTTTTCATTTTTTAATTTTTTTTACATTTTTAATTCAAAATAAATTTTTTTTTTTTATTTTTAACTCTTAAAAGTCCTGACAAAGCTATTTTTGGGACAATAAATATTTTTTTATTTTAAAAAACTTGTAATTCGCACCTACAGTTGTTAAAATGCTTCTATATTTGTTGTTGTATCGAAAAAAACTTTGGCTTCGGGAAACGTACATCTGTAATCGTTCAGAATAAAAGACCAAAATATAAATTTAATGCAATTATTGATTATCTAAAATCAATCTAAAATTAATTGATTAACAATCCTTTTAACACATACTACTCCACCTAAAATAATATTTTCATATTTTTCTATACGCCACAAAACGTCTGACAAAATCCATAATGCCCTACACTACACTATGCATAGAGTATATTCAAAATAATGTATGCAGCATGTATAAACCTTTAGTAGAGCAATAAAATGTTGTGCTCGACTTTATTTGGTTGACACGGCGCAATTAAAATTATGATTAAAATTTAATTTAGCGAAAATAATCAAGCCCGTTTGCCATTTGATTAACTCAATTGCAAATGCTATAAAATCTTTTTTGTGCTGGTTGGTTGGTCCATAATGCGGTCAGGTCATGTGTCATTAATTTCATTAAATTTCAATTAAAAATCGAAATGCATATAAAAAATTAAACAAAAACTAATAATAATAATAATCAGTTGTTAATTGTAGTATGTAGGTTGGCATCAAACCAAAAGCACATTACACTGCAGCGCCGCCTGTCGGTTGAGCCTGAAAAATATGCACTATAATTCCCCAGGTCATGTCCCCTCTCTCTCTCATGTGTGATGTACATTTTTGCCTAGGCGAGCATGGCTGCAAAACGCATTTATTCATTCATTAAACGCAGACAATTAAGTGTCAGGAATTTGTAGGATAATAAATTAACAGTCAGCAGCAGTCTGTGCTCCGCAGCCCCGTCTCCTTTGTATCCTTCGAATTTTATGACTGGGAAAATTGTCAGGTCAGCTGAAAATCTACATATGCAGTGTGGATGGCAAGTTTCATATGAAACTACACCCACTACTATGTGTGGGTGGGCGTAATAATTATTCCTGGCTTTGAAGAAAATTTCGAAAATTTTCCAATTTAATTGCTGTACAGTGGCCGATGGTCACAAAATGGCCACTAAAGTGCTGAAATGCTTCAAAACGCAAATGAAAATTCATTGTGGGAAGAACGAAAATGAAAACTGCTTATTTATACGATTTAGAAAGTATTTCTATACAAAATTAGGAATTGAAGTCTTTTGAATGAGTTTATAATATATAAAGTTCTGTTCTGAGATATCTTAGAACCGTAAGAGTAAAGGATTTACTTAGATTGTCAAAGGGAAGAAATCTGCTGTTAGAATCTTTATTCATTGGCGAGAAGAATTGAGTTGATTATATCCATATCCTTCATCTATAGTTATAAGCAAAATTCAGAAAGTAAGAAAGATCTAGCAAAACTTAAGCGTGTTCAAAATTTCTATATATACCAGAAAATATCAAACTTATTATAATAATATATCAACTTTTATAATTTGTACCTTATAAAAGCAAATAAAAATTTATCTGGGGCTGAAGAATTATAAAAACATGATTTGTGTTCACAATTTGGGTTGTGCCGAAAATCTTCTGCAACTAAATTTATATCTAAGAAATTCCTTACTTTAATAGATAATTTATTAAGTAAATTTGACTATGAAAGCTGCTGACAGATTATGTAGCAGAAATTAAATGAAACTTCATGTAGATGAAATTCCTCTACATTTGAGAAAATAATCGCATTTTGGAGAAATTTGGAATTGTAGATATAATCATAGATATATTTTAACTCTATATGGTATAAATGAGGTTTTGAAGCTTTGAATTTAATACGTTTTTTTTAATTGTAAAATAGTTCGCCGTAATTAGGAATTCTTTTGAGAAAATTATTGATTGGTTTGGAAAATGGACAAATTGAAGCAAAAGGTTAGAGGGCATACTACTTCTAGGAATATTATTTGCTTTTACACCTATAACGTCCAAATTTGGATTTAATGTTTTTCAAACTTCGTAGAAGACATATCATCTATTGGAGCTTCGGAATTTTAACAGCTAGAACGCATATAAAATGGCATTCAAGTTTCAACTAACTCCTAGAACGTTGAATCCCAATGTTCCAGAACTAACGTAAAGCTCTTTCAAAAAGCTACTGTTATTCTTCTTTATCGTTTTTTGTAGTTCTAATCAACCCCTATAGGCATACATCCAATGGATCTCATAAACTATAAATGCTAGAAGATCCAAATTCAAATCTTTTGATTCCCTAACTTCTAGAATATGAAAATTCCTAATTTAAGGTGATTATCTTACATAAAATGGCTTGATAGATACTCTGCTCTACTTTGTCAGCATATGGGCATTAACTAGAAGGTATACTAACTTTATAGATCTCTTAAAATATAACAGCTAGAACATTTAAACTTGTATCTATTGTGCTACTGTTTCTAAAGCTACTGTTATTCTTCTTTATCGTTTTTTGTAGTTCTAATCAACCCATATGGGCATAAACCTAATGGATCTCATAAACTATAAATGCTAGGAGATCCAAATTTGAATCTATTGGTTCCCTAACTTCTAGAATATTAAAATTCCTAATTTTAGGTGATTATCTTACATAAAATTGCTTGATAGATACTCTGCTCTACTTTATCAGCATATGGGCCCTCCCTAGAAGGCCTACTACCTTTATAGATCTCTTAAAATACAACAGCTACATCATTGAAACTTCTATCGTTTGTGGTTCTCCTAACTCTCTAAAGAAACAAACTACAAATTTCAGCTGTTTAGCTCAAAAATTCCCAAAACCCTTTTTAAAAAACCTGTTGTTCTTTTTTTTTTTTGTTGGTGGTTTTAATCACCCCATAGACTTAGCTTGACACTCTGCTCTACTTTGTCAGCATATGGCCAGTGAAATTTATGCAAATTACTCAATAAAATGTTGTCAACATCAAAATATCAGACTAAATACAATTTTAATGGTTCGCACTCGTTATCTCTTTCACTGGCCACTTGCTCCACACTCCACGCATCTCTTTCGCACCTGTGGGCGGCATTGGAACGCACCCTTGCACCAGGTGGCTGGAAGGGCGTTTTTGTTTGGCATTTATGGGTTTTTAAATGCACAACCCTTGGACCCAGTGCCGGCCATTGTGCAGCCCTTTCTATAGGATTTTTATGACCACCACCCCATGATGCGACAATGCGATGGTGGTTAAAATCACTTGGATGACACAGTTTTACTTCCGGCCATAAAAATGATAGACCTGTGACGTTTAGTTGAGCTTGTTAGTGGCTTTCTATAGGATTGCGTGTAAAGAAGAAAACCCTGCCCAGGGTTGAGGGGGTTGTTGTAAGGCTATCATTTTTACATGAAAGAAATGCAATTTGACCTTTTTTTTGTGTGTGTTGTTCAAGTGACACTTGCCCCATAAATTTCGCATTAAGTTGACGGCTCGGATCGAGCTGCCACGTGAAAAAAGGTAAAGCAAAACATAAATATAAAGCTAGCAATTTTGGTGGCAAGTTCCAGGCACCCCAATAAGGCGAGACGCACGTAGCAACTGCTGTGACTGCTGCAACCGCTGCTGCTTCTTCTTCTAGAGCTTCTGTGCCGATTTCAACCAAAAGATAAATAATCTGACTTCGTCTCTGCCGCTGCTGCGGCTGCTACCCAGTCATATTTGTGGTTGGCTGGCTAGATCTGGTTGTCTAGGCCGGGCTGGGTTGGGTTGGGGTAGACGTTGGGCCCGGAGTGAGTCTGTGGGTTTGCGTGCTGGCTTCTTCGCATTTTCGCAATAAAATCGTAATAAAACACATTGGTCACGTAATTTCGTTTGTCTGTGGGATTTTATTGCCATTTTTTCGTGCAATTTTAAATTGTTATAAATGTGATGTTGGCCATGAATGTGAGGAGCTGACGCCGGCAAGAGCCCGTTGCCGTTTGTTTGATTATGCCAGGCAAGTGGCCGACACTTGTATTTATGATGTGGAAAATGTCTTGGGAACTGGCAGAATCGATGATGGGGCTGTTTTATGTATAGTACATATACATACACATGCCGCAAGTGGCTCAAAAAAGTCTGTCTTATGTTGTTCAACATTTATCAACGTAATTACTTGGGCCATAGTCGTGCCCAACCCTCAAGGATTCTAGGATTCTGTGTGTCTTAAGGGTGCACCGACTGAGCTGACTGGCAAATGAACAGGCGCACACGCCTCTCAGTAGCCCGGGCAAAGTTTCCAGTGCCAACAACGCACAAACGACAATTAAGCAACAAAACTTTGATAAATTACTTCCTTTCTAGCATTTTATGGGTTTTGTTAGCAGCCCTCGAACACACAAAACCCTCCCAGTCTCCTGGTTTTTGTGTCCTTATGCTAGCAGCATTCAAATTTGCGGTAACCAAAAAGCTCTGCAAACAGTCAAAGTTCAATGGTTGTTATGAGGTTATGAGCTGGAAGCTTCTCTTCTATACTAATTAAGGAGCTTAGGGTTTCCTTTCCAAATATTTGCCATAATCGTTTGGGGCGTACAAGTGTCAGATTAACACACAAGCAAACAAATAAAGCATAGCTTAATGGTAGAAATAGTTTATACTGAGAGGTTGGGGGTTCTGCCACCTGCACGCTGTGTGGAAATTTGCTTAGTTAAGCTATATTTTTATTATGTAGATTTTTGGTTAAACTAAATAGAGATCACTACGTCATTCAGGGCTCAGGAAGCATTCTTTGTCGGATCTCTCTTCTTCTTCTTCTTCAATCCCCATTTGCTGTTAGACGTCGGGGTAGCCGCGGGATATCCATCTTTTTCAACGAAGTCGGTCCCGGCTCTCTCTTCTTATCTCTGCCAGGGTTCTGCCCCTCATCCTTCTCACATCCTGGATGCGTTTTTCCTTTTTTCGGGGTCTTCCTCTCGGTGCATTGCCTTCCGTTCTCATTTCCAGTACCTTTTGGCTTTTCTTGACTCGTCCATCCGATGTAGATGTCCGAACCATTTTAGCTGTCTCCTCGATTTCTTGTATAATCGACTTCTTCTGCCCTACTTTTGAACGTATTCTTTCATTTCTGACCATCTTTATCAGTTGTTTTGTAGATATTTTAAAACACAGCTACACAAAAAATAATAAAATTATTTTCGGCATTAGTGGCCAGATCATGTGCAAAATTTTTAACTCTAAAATCTTCGTAACCTGAAAAACAAAGTATTTTAAAGGTAAACTATTTTTACCTTAGTTGCGGAGCGAAAAACACCAGCAACTTGTCTCGATGAAAAAAACTTCTGATATTTTTTGATGTTAGTATAGACTTAGATCCGTTGGGTCAGTTTTGTTAGTAGATTCCGATTAAGCGTCCCAAAATACATAGAATAATAATATGCATCATCCCCAGATTACGATAAGATTCTTGATAGCAGTAAATAAGTTTGAAAAACTATTTCACCAATTTTTTTTTTCTCGTAAAAGGGTTCCTCACAGAGAGGTGGGGCACTGCGACAAAAAGGTTTTTCTTTCTGCATGAATAGCAGTAGGTGTTGGTATTGACCTGAGATGGAAGGGACTAATCCGTTCCTTTCCCAAGTGACAGGCTCTGTCCCAGCGCTGGGCCGTCACAGAGAATATGTCTGTTGGTTTTATTGTCTTCTAGACAGAGCCTGCACTCTGAAGAGTCCGATAGGCACATTTTCGGTAGATGATATCTAACAGTGTGGTGGCCAGATAGGTAAGCTACCAGGAGCTTTAGGTCCGCTCTGCCAAGACCTTTTGTCTTGATCGCATCCAGAGGTTTGACAAGCACTTTTGCTTGACGAAGCCCCGGAAGGGTCTCCCTTCATTCATGAGCAGTATCTCCTATGTTCTCCTGCGGCTCTTTTTTGTTTATCATGGTTTTGTTCGTGGACCAACCAATACCACAAAACGCCGCACAAGATGTAGACAGGGTGGAGGCCCATCCACTCCCGAGTGTCCAGGCATCCAACATAGCACGACTTTGTTCCAGGCGGATAGGGTTTGGAGGTAGTTATAGCATTCTTTAACCATCCTGGAGGATATGCTCCAGGATGACAATGCCCTAATAGCAGCTTGGCAGCTTTACATCTCACCGAAGAAGCGTACAGATTTTTTTAATAATAAAAATTTATATTTTAGGGTGGGAAAGTGCTGCTACAACTCCAGCATTCCTGCTTGCAGGCCTGTTTTTTTACAGTCGAGCTAACCCATATCGAAATATCCATGAATCAGAGTTATCATTATACAAAAAATTGTTGTAAAGACATCCAAAAAATAGTGCACTCGAAAAATATTCGTCGTAGCGGAAGCTCAACTGTACTCGCAGCAATCGCTCAACATTTTTAAGTTTTCCAACAATTTAACAAAAGAATTTATATCAACCCACTCATTTTTATTTCAAGCAAACCGCAAAAGTTGTTTTCAAAACTACTTCACTTAATTTTGTAAAAACCGCAAAACATAGCAATTTAATGCCACCCAACACTGGAAAAAACAATCGATCTTTAATAATAGTTATGCCAGTTATATATTGATTAAATGCATTTTGTCCAGCAGGCAAAGAAAATAAATTGCTGTCTCAAAATGAGAAAAAAAATCGAGAAAAAAACCGCTCCATGTTATGTATAAAATGCAATTTTGCAACAAATTATAGCAATTTTTATGCTTATAGAAATGCGCAGCGTCTGCGTCCGGAGCATGCAAGTTTACCCAGGTTGCAATTTGCTCGACTGGCTAACCCTAAAGGGTAAACGCAATTACTTTTATTATACAACTAAAACGACAGCCATAGTACGTTGTAGAGCCGAGTAGAGCCGGGACCAAGTGCAGACCAGACAATACGCTTACCCCGGGCATAGATCATAGACCGTGCTATAAACCGAACCGAACAGGTCAATACTTTTGAAACCTTTGCTGATTGATGATGGCTCAGAGACTGGGCAATTTCATTTTGAGGTACATAAAAGAAAATTCTGGTGGATTTTAAATTATAGCTTGATATTATTATAATGCAAAATATATTATTACAAGTAAATGGCTAGCTAGCTGGCTACAATTTATTGTACAAGTATTTTGAAAATACCAAATTGGCATTGCCAAGTTCAAGTGATTTATGCCAGTGTTGCCACACATCTGCATGAGTCAATGCAAACTGTCCACAGTTCTTAACTCATTTGAACCCAGTGCCAAAGCATAACGCGCGACGTTTATTGGTTCCGTCTGCCATTTATTTCACTCCTATGATCGTTTCGGAAGCCATTAAATCCACCACCAAGCACAACGGCGCACACAGTAGGCGATAGCCCTCTATAAGCCTACCTACCTACCTAACTAACTACCTGCCATACGAGTCGTCGTGCTCAGACCAAGTTTTTAAGATAACCCAAAAACCGGTTAAGGCCATTGCCATGGCAACCATAAACATGGCAAAGCGTGTAGACAGCGTCCGCAGTCAAGATGCTGGCCGGCTGGCTGGAAGGCTGTCGTGCCAGCAATACATCAACGCAGTTTCCAGCTTGCAGTTGCAATCTTCTGGTTTCCAAGGCTGCTCTTCTACTGGGTCCCCAAAGCGCTACATTTGGCGACCCATTAGACAATCGCGAACATTTCATCAGCAATGAGTTGCACGTGCCATCTATAACTCCAGCCTGCTGTTTCACTCTAGCCCAACCCAGTAGCTCTCTGTCTGGCGCATAGCTTAATCATATGCAAAAGTGGCAAACCGCAATCCATTGGCCAAGAGCCGGTTAAGTCATCGTTTAGCGGTTTTACCAGCTGTAGCCACTGCGTCGTGTGTGGTCTCGTCTCTTTTATTAACTTGGCTAGGTTACGATCGATCGAACGTTCCTCACCCAGCACAGTCATTAGTTTAATTGCATTGTTTGTGAAACATTTTACTCAAGTGTTTACCCCGTTTCCCGATCGCAACGATTGACAGTTCGAAAAGCACTTCGACTTGGCTATTATTAGAATTTTATAAAGCTTATCTTAGCTTTTCGCATGTTTTTTACTCATCTATTCCACAACGGTTCTACGTGTATTGTTATTTTTAAATTAAATTAAATGTTTTGTTTACTGTAATTATTAAGTATGTTTTAACCAGGTAATTAATAGCAAGTGGAACAACTTGGACACGACATTTTACATTTATAGTCTATTGAATTATACGATAGCTAAAGATTGTTGCAAAGAAGGCAATCGATAGCGGAGCTAAGGCGCTTTAACTTTTTTGAAAAAAAGGCTCAAAACTCGGTATTTTAAATTAATTTTCTGATTTAAGGAGATAATGTTCCTTCCTCTTTTGCAACTGATAATTAAACATCCATAAAATAACCTCGAAACACGCCGTGAATAATCTTTTATCGAGTCTTAATGTCAGACGAATAAAGAATGTTTCTGGGGTCGTTGAATTCGTATACAAGTTCCAAAAGACCCAAACACTTTGGGTTTTTTTAGATAACACCGGAATAATAAAACTTTTTGTTGAGTTAATAATAAGACGAAGAAGACTCCTTATATCGATTCTGATAGCAAATTCCAGCTCAGAGCGTCAGACCAGGCCAGGATACTTTTTTTATGTGACTGTTTGATTATAATAATTAAATCTTCCCAGATTGACTATTTCGTCATTCCCCCTGGGAAGGGCATAGAGATGTCTACAGAGTAAGTCGGTGCCTTGCATTAATAGAGATTTTCTTTGGCAAATAACGTCTTTGTGTTATTAATACAACGTATTCCAAAATGGAATTCTGGCCCTTCTTCTTCTTCAATCCCCATTTGCTGTTAGGCGTCGGTGTAGCCTCGGGATATCCATCTTCTCCAATTAGGTCGGTCCCGGCTCTTTCTTCTCATCTCTGCCAGGGTTCTGCCCCTCATCCTTCCCACATCCTGAATGCGATTTTTCCAAGTTTTTTGGGGTCTTCCTCTCGGTTCTCATTTCTAGTACCTGTTTGACTTCTCTTGACTCGTCCATCCGATGTAGATGTCCGAACCATTTTAGCTGTCTCTCCTCGATTTCCTGAATAATCGACGGAATTCTGTCCCATCGTGTTAATTGGGTTCTTCCCAATGGGGAGGAAATTTGTGTGTGTTGGTTCAATTAAGTAACGTTCCACAAATCGAATTCAGTCGGTAAAGAGCAGATTCAACTTCACAGTCCGTCAGATCAAAACACTTGTTCGTCCACTGTATTTGGCGCTTCACACAGAAGACTATTTCAATTGAAATTTAAAGCGGATGACAACGATGCGCCACAGCATACTTTGAGATTCAACTGTGTAGAGATTTAACTTCATAACTTCAACTTTTTACTCTTAAATTTCAAACCGTAACCGTGTGGAAAACACCGACGTCCTTATGCAGAGTCTTCTCTCCATCCGCGAATCGTTCATTTGTAGCGCTCTGTAGGTGTAACACTTAACTTAAGAACCGAACGTCATGAACGAAAAAAAGGAAACCGACCACATAATAAAAAGGAAAAGAACTTATCTCCAATCCCTACTTTTCTTCTTTTCTTGTGAAGAAAAAACTTCGAAAGTAAACTGATTAGATATCTCTCTCCACTTCCTAGTCTTTCTGTAAGCTCTAAAACGAACTTTGTTCCACTCAACTTAAAAACCAGAGGTCATGTAGGGACAACAAAGGAAAGGGACTTCTCTCCACCCTCCCGCTTTGAAAGTAAACTGTTGAGAGATCTCTCTTCACTCTCTAGTCTTTCAGTTAGCTCTAAAAAAGAAGGAAACCGACCACATAATAAAAAGGAAAGTAACTTTTCTCCAACACTTCCTTTTTTTCACTTAAGAACCAAAAGAGTTTCAAGAATTGGGAAGAAAAAACTTCGAAAGTAAACTGCTTAGATATCTTTCTCCACATCCTAGTGCTTCTGTTAGGTCTAAAACTAACTTTGTTCCACTCAACTTAAAAACCAAAGGTCTTGTATGAACAACAAAGGAAAGGGACTTCTCTCAACCCTCCCGTCTTTGAAAGTAAACTGCTTAGAGACCTTTTTCCATTCCCTAGTCCTTCAGTTAGCTTAAAAACTAACAAAGGAAAGGGACTTCTCTTCAGTTCCTAGTCTTTCGCTTCTTTTTCAAACTTACATTCGTCCAAAGTGCAGCAACCTTTGCCTGTTTCATACCATAACTAAAGAACCAATCGCATTTCAAACCGAATGATTTTTCGAAAGAAAACTGTTGAAAGACCTTTCTCCATTCCCCAGACTTTCAGCTAGCTCTAAAACAAACTTTCTTCCTATCCATACCACTTAACTTAAGAACCAAACGTCATCTATGTCGAAACAATTTCTAGCACTAAATGCAACCATGTTCCAAGCTTATCGCCATAAACGCATCAGAGACCACAACAAAAGCAGCTTACAGGTGACCACAAAAGACTAATTACAATAATAATAAATTGTTAAAATAAAAGCAACAAAACATTTAGAAGTAAATAGTTTTTGAAAAAAAGGTAACAACACAACGAAAAACATACTTAAATTCAATTTACTTAATAACCGGGCAATTTGAGTGTGCGCTGAGGCCACTCATTTCACTTTTGAATATGCCGACATACTCGAAACACTCACTGTACTCGTTTTGAGTGTGTATGTATGTACTCGCTTATGAATAAACAAAAAAATATATGCACTCACTTGGGATGTTGTTGGTTCCTAAACATGTTGCATGCCGCTGATATGCCATCGATGCCACTTGGATTGTGTTGCTGCTCCTGAGCGGAGCTGCGCTGAGCGGAGCGGAGTTGAGCGTCAGCGTCTGGCATGCGCATAATAATTTCAGACGCGGAACAATGGCCGCAACAACAACAACAACTGGAACTACAAGTACAACAACAAAGCGCTTAATAATAGTTGTTCCAACACATACCTAGCAAGCAGCCGGCGGGTAATCGTTTTTACTACCAAGGTAGGAACCGACCAGGGCTGTGGTAATTTGAAAGACTCGCGTTGGCTTGACTTACATGCACAAGCCCAGGCCGAGCTGGCCAAAAACAAATCAACAACCTGCCAGTGTCTGGCCGGTCAACCAAACAACCAACCAACGCGCGTGTCCATATCCTTAGCCTGTTTATATGCAACAACAACAACAGCAGGCTAAATTGTTGTATGCCTTTATACTGAGCACTTCAGCAGCTCAGCTTGTTTCCTTTTGACCAAGACCAAGACACTTGGCTGCAATCAACTTGGCGCTGTCCCACTGTCCATGCATAATTCCCAGTTGTACATAGAGCTTGTTGCTGAAATTGCAAATTTATTATAATAGAAGTAAATAGTAAATTTTTGCAGCATTTAATCAACTGCAAGTGGACCGACAGACCGGCAGTCTAGGATGGATGGATTAGCCGGCAGTCCGTCAGTCTGTCTCTGTTCGCTGACCGAAGCGGACTTCAACTTGGCTGCCTTTAAATTGCCAACAAATTAAATTAAATATGCATTTCATTTATTTACACATTCCCATACACACACATATTTGCATTTTCCAGCACTCTATGTACAGTGAGCACTTATATATAGCAACGCTATGTACCATGTTGGTTTTATTTATTCGCGTAAGCTGTAAATTTATTTCACGTTCCTTTTCCGTCCGTGCGCATCTTAACACATACTCAGCTATGAGTAATGGCTGCAATTTTGCTGGCATCCTCCTCCGCTCTTCTGCTTTATCTGCTTGGGGCTCCCTTTGGTCGTCTCCCTCTCGGTCGACACGATTCTTTAGCCTGCGGCTAGAGCTGGCACGAGTGCGGCAATTGGCGTTGAGTGTTGCAATTGCAATTGCATTGGTGCAACAGCAGGATGCAAGTTGAACTTGGCATTGCCACAAAAGTAAAACTGCGTCTCTGGAGTGAGGGGAACTGTAATTGCGAGCCATACCTACCGAGCACCATTCGAATTAAACTCAAGTTGTGCACTAAAGTGTGGAATTACGTATTGATATCTGAGATTAGTTCGTATGGACTATTTTGAGGCAAATATCACTTTAGTAAACTAAATGGCTAAAGATAACAAAGCAGATAATTTTTTAATGGATGCATTCATTTTGTGCTTAAACATGTTATTGATGGCATCAGCAGAACATAGTCAAGGAAAATCAGTACTAATTGTATATAGGGTCAACAATTTTATAATTTTTTTTTAGTAAAAATGGTTGAAAGACCTAATTTAGATTTCCGATTTATGTTTACTTTTAGATAAAAGATAAAGATGAACTATTATAGATATAAAAATTTACTTACTTTTCAACTAACTGAAACCAAGTATATAAGAAAGTGAGACGTAATAGAATGAAGGAATTACCCTAGTTTTTTATCTCTTATATATAAAGATCTTATAATCTTGTTATCAATAATTCTCTGGTACTTGATATTTCTAAGTCGTTTGTAACGCCATATACACTTAGAACACAAAAGTTCCGACAATTTCAGTAATATAAAATGCACTTTATATTTATTTTTTATTTGATAAGTAAAATATTCGATGCATCATCTTGAATTATCTTTCAATATCTCCGATACACATTTTCTGAATATGTTTCTATTAAAAGTATTTTAACATATTTTAAGCAAATTTATGTGAACTTCGTATAAAAGTCTTTCTATGATGATTTTGTTTTCACCGATTCGAATTTTTTTTTCGAAAAACATGTTTTGTACTCTTTTTTTCAGTTTTTTCTTTATATCTCGTGAACAAAATTGTTATTTTCAGTTTTATTTTCAATAATTTTCCTAAATTAGAAATTTTTCGATTGCATTTATTAACGAAATTTTTTTTAAAATTATGTTAAGCTTTAAATGAAAGATAATTCCTTAACGAATGTTTCGACTTTAACATTTTTTTTTCGACCTTGATCTAGTAGAATTGACTTAGAAGAATGCAAACTCGGTGCAAGCCTATAGAAATAGACACTATGTGCTGATTTTTTTTATATATAGAACATATGTTGAGGTCTTTGTATATTATAAAAATTACGCAACAGGATGCGCGGTGGAACTTTTTCAAACAGTTTATTGAGCTCTCTTGACTGCTTGATAAATTCCTTCAAATCCTTCTAAAAACCCTCAACATTTCCATCGTTAATATAGTGCTCCATCTTCTCCGAGTTAATTTTCATTTTTGCCATTAATTTTTTTATCTTCGCGACATACCAAAGATGTTTAAGCGCCAATTGATAGTTAATCATCTTCCAGGTGACGAATATCAACAAAATACTTTGTATCAACCAGAACATATACAGCTTCGGCAACGGATTAAACACTATCTGTATCAGAAAAAGCAGGAAATACTGTTTAGTAGCTGGAGCGACTCTTGTAATAAAGTTTTGGATCCAAATTGGAAACAAATCCATGATTCAAATTTATTATACAAATTTACGACTTTTAAATGCTTTCAGATAGAGCGAAAAAATTTGACAGTGACAAATTTGGCTTAGCAGTCAAAGAAAACTAGATTTTGTTTAAGTTTAGAATATTGCTTTGTGCATATGTAATGCATCGATAATTTTCCGATCATTGATATTTTTATGAGTACCTCCGTATTCCTGGAATATCCACAGAAAGCGGGTGCATGGCCTTCATTTTAGACCCATAGTTTCTTGGGCAAAGCTGCTTAGAATGAGGATATGGCTGAGAGCACTCCGGTGTCCCTTTTATTTCGAAGAAAATATATCTACTTCTATGTACATAAATGCACCTCAATCTGCTGTCGGTCGAAAAACAGATGTACTGCTCCTAAAGTTATTATGAACATCGGCAATGGTCAAAAAGTTAGTCCAAAGAATGTCCAGAATATCTGCAGCCCTCACTCAATCAAAGGGAAATTTATTAACAAAAAAACCAAATAATTTTTATCAATATACAATATTATTCTTATTTTATTTAACTAGTTTTTCGTAAAAATTTAATATATTCACCACAAAATATCATAAATCAAAGAAATATTATTTTTATTTATTAATATAGGTCAAAACTAGCAACAATAGCCTATGACACGAGAATGAAATTTAATAAAAAAAAAATTTGCAAGCTCACAAAATATAATTTTTTTAGTGGTCTTAAACTTTTACAACGTAGTGTATATCTTAACAAATAATTTCAGTTAAATTAAAAAAAAAAAACTATATTTTAATATATCCTTATCCGAGCTGCAAAAGTTTGCAATTTTTATGGCGTTATCCGCGGGCCCAAAACTATTCTATCATTTGTTTTCGTTCATGAACTAGTTCAAAGGCCACTCTGAGACAAAATTGATTATAAATATTTGAAAGATCATGACTACGATTAGTTTATAATAGATACTTTTAAATTAATTAATAATTTTTATATGGCAAAATTGAATATTTTCATAATTAAATCCTTTGGGGAAAAAATATGCTTTGGTTCAGGTTCCGATTCGCAATGAATTTAAGCAGTCACAGTTCGTGATGCGGTCACAATTTAACTCTTGAGTAATTATAAAATTGCCGCCATTTTTATAATATTTTTATATTGTTATTAAACAAAGTCACGTTTTTAAAGTATCAAAATTTAGATGCTCGTTATCCGATATTATCATATCTTACTTCAGCACTACGAGTATGTTGCAATTTCTCACATAATTTAGCTCTGGTCCTTTTTAGTCATCTTTCTAGAGTCCAGCTACTGCAAATTAAGCATTTTAAAAATACCATATAACTTACTTATTAAATATAATGCTAAATTTCTATATTTTATACAAGTTCCTGTTTTTGATACTAAAGCAAACTGTGAGCTCGTTGTTGTTTTTGTTGTTGCAACTAAACAAAGTTGGGGCAGAGTTTGTTTTGCGGCTATTTTATTATATTATATGTTGTTGGGTTTGTATCCTACAATTTAATACACAAACATAAATACCAAAAAATATATTATATTTGTATGTGTAGGGAAATATGTCTGCTTGTTGTTGTCGTTGTAGTTGTTGTTGCTGCCAGTGTTGCCTGCTTGAAATTTGTGTGCCGAGAGATAAAAGTGTCAGACCAACTTGTCATAATAAATTTAAGAGCCACTGTGATGCTTTTTTGCGATTTAATTTATTCGTTTTTCATAAAACACACAATAGCTTTTGTTTAATAATAATAATGAAATTTATTTTTAAAATGCAGCAAGAATAATGCTTATATAAACTACAATGCAGCATCGATTAAAAAGTTGGAATTTTATAGGTATTTTTTTTTTTGCATTTATTAGTTTATATATAAAAAAAAAACTTGGCTTTTTATTTTAATTAACTGTTGAGCATTTTGCAGCTTATTTAATGCATTTTATAAATGCTTTAAATTGCATATGGAAAGTAATCAAAAGCACAAACTATGGAAAATCTTTATCAGCAGTTATGCATGCACACACAGATACATTCATACACATAGATACACTCTCACACACACTCATACAGTTTGCAGTAAATAAAGTTCAAAAATGTTTAGAGCCTGCAGTTCAGTTACGAGTTACCAGTTTACATTTGGCCAGTTGTTGATGGGCTGTTACGGTCCCGTCCGGGTGTGGGGGTTGCCATTGGAGGCTTGGTCGAAAACAATGTGCAGCATTCAAATGATTAAAACTGCTTCAAAATGCTGCAGCCACAGCAAAACACACACATAGCTTTGCTCATATACAATATATGTATATGGAGTCGACTCCGAGCTGCACACATGCACACAACAACAACAACTCTATGTGTATGTGTGTGCACGTTAATCTTTGAAAATCCGAGTGCTGTATGCGGTATTATGCGAAAATTTATCTGATTTAACACCTAATATACAATAACTTAATATGCAATGTGTTTCAAGCGCTTGCATACTACTGCAGCCTGCAGTTACTGCCCAGTTTCTGCCACAGTGCACCCACCCCTTGGTGCTCTTGGCCAAGCCATTTTAGCAACACCCATCACCAATGCCCTTGTCCAGGCAGAAGGCAGACATCTAGGCAGAATAGAGCGGCGCTGCACAGTGTAGCAAAATTCATAATAATAGTAAAATTTTTTTAAGACAGCAACTGTCATTTAAAAGTTTGCTATCTCGTAAATAATAATAATGATATGTTCTAAAAAATATAAGTATTTAAGAACTTAGTCTATCTACAAAAATGTTCCAATTAGTTCTATTTCGCGCTATTGCTCGAAGTTCGCTGGCAGATTTTTTCGTCTCCCTCCTTATTGATCTCCGCCATGTACTTTTTGGAAATCCGCGGTTCCTTCTGCCTTGAGGGTTCCATTCCAATGCTTTATGTGGCATTTCGTCGATAGGCTTTCGTAGGGTATAACCAAACCAACCATACTTCCGAATCAATATTTGTTTGTCGATCGGCTGTTGCTTAGTGATTTCCCACAAATGTTCGTTACGAATCGTTCTTGGCCACCAGATTGTTAGTATCTGCAGGAGACATCTGTTCAATGAGGTTTGCAGTTTTTGCAAAGATACCTTATATTTTTGAAAACCTTATCTACTACATGTATTTTATAATTCTTTAAAACATTTCCCAGTCGGTGGTGCTCTTAAAAAATTTTCAGTGCTACTAAGCAGGTATAAACATAAGGGTTTTCTCATGAAAGGACTTGAAAGATGTTTACTTTATTAACAGGCTCGAAAGTAGAGACGTATAAAATGTAAGGAAATGCGTTTTGACTCTAAAATGCACAATCCTTACGTTATAATAGATTACATCCACGACTACATCAAAATAAATTTAGTTTTAATTTAGTACTATTAAATTTATCTACGCCTTCAGATCAAAAATTCTAGAGTAGTAGATACTAAGTACCTTGGAAAGTTTTACAAATATATAACCTCAGAAGCTTTTTACCTACTTTTAAACATGCGCAATTGTTCTTAAAATCATTCTTAAACATGCCAATTTTTTTTTTACCATTTTTTAAAAATTGTTTCTGAAATAAATATTTTTTTTCCTAATAAGAGGGAAAACGCTGTTGACACCTCAAATATATGTTTTCAGGTTTGCTCGCCGAATTTTTTTTAGCATAGAAATGCAATCTGGATCGTTTGCAATTATTTTTGTATAGTTCCCATTTTCATCTTATAAGCTTTATTTGACTCTTAAGACTAATACGCAGCATTATAAGACTGCCTGAAAGAATACAAAACTTCATATAAAAAACAAAGTCGAAATTCTTAGAGTGTTTTTATACAAAGTTATATTTTCTTTTAGACGGTTTTACACTGCTGCAAATTAGCCTTTTAAAAACACCTGTCCCATCGAGACTAACCCTATATTTTTTTTTTGTTATTCAACTGTGCTTTAAATATTAGATCTTCTCTATGTGAGAACTAACAATGTGCTTACAAATCTTAACAAATTAAATTATTTTAACTAAAAAATTTATAATGCCTCTAATAATTGTTGCTAGGGTGGACGATCCCTTCGGCACAGCCGAGATCTGTCGCATAGCAGTGTTAGATCTTGAGGAAGATGGTTAGGGTTTGAAGACAGTTTATTGTAGTTCTTTGCTGCATTTTGGGCTATTTCATCTATGGCGGGTGGTATTTTTAAATCTCTCTGAATGATAGTGATGATAGTTCTTAGAATCTTTGACTGGGATCTCTGAATGATTTCAATGCTGCTCTTCCTGGCATTGCTCCCCGTAAGTCCAGGACACGACTTAAGAGACAAACATGGCTTAATCTTTTTCTTATGTATCTTCGATTATTTCTGTATATTTGTGGGGTCTTTCGCGTATCCTTCAATTTGGTACAAGCATAGTTTTTGTACGTTAATTTTTTTATATACATATTCTCATATTTTCCATTAATTAAAATGTCAATATTATTTTAAGTCGTTCACACAATTTCGTGGCATTACATTTTCGTACCATAAAAATAAACATTGTCCCACTGTGCTTAGGCGGCGCTTTTGAGGCAACAACAACTACAGACTACAGCTTCAAACTGCAATGCTCAGCGCACACTTTGCACCCAAAAAAGCTTCAACAAATGCGGACTGCGGCTGGACTTACTCTCACACAGACACACTCATACTTTCCACACGCACACACACTACTAACACACACATGCTGCCATGCCATGTGCCATGTGCGAGTTCGAATGTTGCGCCTGGTATGCGGCGTTTGGAAAATGTGAATATGAACTGCATAAATCTTCCAGAGGCGGCGGCGGCAGCTTTGCCACTGCGCCTATTCCTGCACTCTCTCTCCTTTGCCACTATCGTGCTCGAGCTCAACTGCCCAACAATCCATGTCCCCATGCTTGTGCAGCTTTACGGCTTTTCGGCTAAAAAAGGCGGCCTCGACATGGGCATGGGCATGGGCAACGACGACGGCCTGTTGGCGCTGGTTGGTGCCGGGCCAAGCCGGGCCAGAGAAATATATGACCATAGGTAGTTTGAGCGCAAATGCGAATAGAATGTGGCGGCATCAAAGTTCAGCTCACTTACTCACTCGACGATGCCGACAGCGAGCAGCCAGCAGACGCTCAGACGGCCAAAACAGTTTGGACAGAGCTACGTTCATCTGGTCCCTTGAGTAGTGGTTAGGATCGGGATGTCTGTCTGTCTGTCGGTGGGGTTAATGCCGTACTGCACTTTGCGCCTCTTTAGTTTGCTGCACATTTTATGCGTTGGCTTTGGGGTGCGGGTTGGGTTTGGACGTATTTTTCCTGCTTCTACTGTTTTTTTTTTATTTGGCTCCAAAAGTCATAATTCTGATATTATTATGCATTCATATTGCCATTTTAATCACACACGCATGTATATGGAATGTTTGGTAAAGCTTGGGAAATATATGATGCTTGACTTGGGTTTAAATGGAGCTCAATGGATGGTTTCGATTAATGCAGTACATTTATCATGACTGAGTATAAGTTGGGCGAAGTAGGGGAATGGGAAGGTCTTTATGGCTAATTTTTAAATTAATGGCTAGTTATTAGCAAAAATTGTTGGAATATTAGAGGATATGAAACGGGTTGGAGTACAGGGAGCACTGCTTCGGGTAATTACTTTTAACAAGATGATTTCTGTTTTCTTAGTCCTTAGTTCAATCAATCAGGTCATAAAATTTCTAATCTTTAAATTGACACTTTTAAGAGGAGTATAGTTTTTAGCTATTTTGTATATTTTCATATCCTCTCTCTGACAAGTGCGGCCCAAATAGCACTTTTCCTTAGAACAAACGTTACCCTGAGAAAGTCCTACTTCTACCCTCTGGTTATCTAGTACCAGAGACACCTGCTCAAAAACCAACAACATTATTTTTAAAAACATTTGCTATGGTATTTACCATCATACATACTTGCAAAAGTCCAAAAGTTTATATAATTTGTAAGCGCAACAAATTCCGACTACGTGTATAAATAACACTTTGAGGCCCCCAATGATTTATTACCCAATTTTACTGCCATGTTTTCTTAATTTCGCATTCGACATTTCCCTTTCACCCCCAACCCAGTCATGACAAACCCACAACCCCCACCCTTCAGCAACATCCACCCAACCGCCCACAAAGGCTTCAAGGCGCCTCCTTTGCCTAAGCAAAAGGCAAAGCTCTGAGTGACTCCGTTGGCAGCCATGCGTACTAAGACGCACCCACTCACACACATAAGCGCACACAGATACAAAATGGCTACAGCATGCCAAGCTACTTCACCCCTCCCTAATACCCCGCATGCTAGGAAAAGTGTGTGTGTGGTACCGTTAGCTGGCGGGCGGTTGTAACTCAACGAAATAAAATAAAACACGCACCAAAGCACATTCATCCCTCGAGAAATATCGCTTATTTGGTCGGTAATAATTCTTGACTGTGCCAGCCATCCAGCCAGCCAGACAGCCTGCAATACAACACCCACAATCCTGCAGCATAGACCCCATACCACCCCAGCTCCCCCTTGAAGTAGCAGCAACATTCCAGGCCATCTTGTCTTGACAAACAACGAGCAGGCGGCAAAACAAAGCCAAGGCACAGCATCTTCTGCCAACTGGCAAGTGCCTTGCCTGCCGCCTCATCTTTGGGCTCTACTTTTTTTTGTTTTTGTACTGTACCACGTGCGTGCTCCAAGAAGGCGTGTAGCCCGCAAGGAGAAAGTTTTGCCTTTTCGCCCTACGCAATTTGAGCAAGACGCACGACCAAGTCCAAGACCAGCAACATTCGTCCAGGCCAAAAAAGGTGACGCTGAATAGGAGCTGCCAGTCTGTAGTACCAGGGCATTTTTCGTTCGTAGACACTTTTTACGAAGTATTTCATCGAAATGTGTCCCTGGTGTAACATTTAATATTAAAGGTGGGCGGTTGTCTTTTGCTTCGCGTTTTTCTTGGGTGGTGCGTTGGCCGCGAGCGCGGTTTAGTTTTTTTTTGGAGGGTGGTATGAGCGTCCAAGGGGCGCGTCTACTTATAAATTAGCTTTATTTTTAAGACATTGTTGCGAATAAAGCAGCGCCACAAGGAGAAAGTTTATAAAATGAACACCAACAATTACAACAACAAAAAAGTCGCATCAACTGAAAAGAAAAGAAAAGCGCGCTGCCCAAGACCCAAAAGCTGCTTCAGTCCTTGACAATTTCGCTTGCCGCTAAAAACTTGAACTAATAAATCACAAGTTAATTACAGTCTTGTATTAACTCATGCTGCAGCCCTCGTGCTCTCCTGCTTGTCTTGTGTACTCTTCCTTCTTAAAGACCTCCCCCGGCGACAGAGCAAACAAGCAACAAATTTCATAATTATATTTTATGCGATTTATTTGTACATACTCTCATGTCTGTTTGCTCAAAGATAATGCCAAAGCACTCTCTCTCCTCTCCTGACGCTCTCTCCAATCGCCACATGTTGGCTTGATTTAATTGCCTAACTTTTGGGGCTAAGGCTTTGGAAGCCATCGCATCTTCAGATGCGGGCATTTTTAATATGACGTTGTCTCAACCCTCCTCATCCACTCATAACCTCAATTTATGTCTGGCAAATTTAATTGCGCGCCTCGATAATAACAAATCATATTAATTATGATTATTCATTTTATTGGTTTCATCTGCAACTGCTGCTACTTCATCTCTCATCTCTCATTGTCTCTCTCCAATTGTTATTGTTGTTGTTTTTGCCAACAGATGATGGCAAGACATTAATAAGAGAAATGCAACATACGGTTGAAGCTCTCATCGGTTGCGGGGTAAGTCAAGTGAATTCCCCCTCTAAGCTGTGGGTGCAGAATAGCTAATGAATTAAGCAAAACGAATCTTCCATTGTCTAAATAGCACATTGTTGCAATCTTTGAAATGCTTTGTATTTTGGGAAACATTATACATATATTTAAACATATGTCTTCATACAGTTCATAATTAATTATTTCTTATTAATATTCATTTCGAGTATATTTTTTGGGAATAAGTTACTGAGAATAAAAAGAATTTATACATCTTTCACATAAAACTCATATATTTCATAGTTGTACAAAGTATTTTTTTCTTGGAACATTTGCTACTTTTATGGAGAACACTAGCTTACACAAAAAATTAACCTTCGTTAAAAAGTGTTTTTTGGGTTAGCTTTGGTTCGAAAAACACGAAAATTACAACCTTTTTTCTTCTAAGCAACTTCGGTCATCTTCGTGTTTCAAAAATACACTAAAAACATTTTTTACGAAGTCGCTTTTTAAAACATTTCAAAAAACATCAGATTTGAAAAAATTACCTTAAAAAAAAACATTTAAGCCTATGAGTTGCTTAGCTTTAGGTTACATAAATCCCGACTAGAACCAGGCCACAATTAATGTGCATCAAATTCTTTTGTTTTTATACAAAATATGTTTTTTTTTAATTGAAGTTTGATTATTGAACCCAAAAAGGTGGAAAAAAGTATTCCGGTTTTTGGGATTGGTTTGCAAAGGGTCTCGGTTTTTGTACAATTTAAACCGCTTAGATCTCTGGAGACTCATATCAAAACTGACTTCCATCAAGGAGCGAATTAGCAACCCAATTCCTGTACACATCTAAGACCTGACATCGTAATAAAAATGTTACGAATTGTGATTCCTCCAAATATTTAAACCATACATACATAAAATAGAGAGATTTACTTATAGTATTTTTTATTCCCAAAAAAGTGTCCCAACAACTGTCACGTAAGGGTTCTGACATAACCTTAAAAAACCTCATACAAAATTTTATTCGAGTCCGGGGTTCAGACCATGTTTATTATGCGTTTTTTTGGTCGCTGAATCCAAATCCGAGGTCAGAAAAACCCCAGCATGTCAGGGTTTCGACATATGTAACTTAAAAAACCTCATACAAAAGTGGGTTGAACTGATTTGCTTTCAATATACGGATAAAGTGAAGACGTTGAAGCGTCGGATTCGGATTTAGCGACCCCGAAAACATAGTAACCATGGTATTAACTCCAGACCCGAAAAAATATTTTTTTTGTTTTTTTAGCTGTGGCTGTGTAATGAACAGTAATAAAAGTTTTGGTGGCTACACCTATTTTTAAAAACTTTTAGTATAATATCTATATAATTTATTACTAAAAATTAATAATTTTATAATCAAAATCGATTAATTTTTTGTATAAGAAAAAAAGTGGTGGTCAAAAAAAGAAAACAAGTTTTTTAAAGATAAAGAGGTCGGCTTAAAAAGACAACAAATAATCTAAAATAGATAAATGGAAATTAAATAATTTAATTTTTGAAGATAAAAAGGATGCTTACAAATAAAAATGCTTGATTATTTTTTATGAAAAAAATATATGAAAGGCAAATTAAAAAATTAATTCTTTAAGAAAAATATATGAAAGGAAAAAGATATGTTTAAAAAATTGTTCCCAAAAAATTTATATAAACTCAGTAGTCTCATTATATTGGAATAAAAGTAAAACAAAAAAGACTTATTTTTTTATATAAAGAAAATAACATTCTTTAAGAAAAATATATGAAAAGAAAATATAAAATATAATTCTTGAAGAAAAATATATGTTTAAAAACATTTTTATAATAAAATGCATTGCCAATGTTAACCCCAAAAATTTCAGTAGTCTCGTTATATATTGGAATCAAAAGTAAAAAAAAACATTTGTTTTTTAATAAAGAAATTTTAGAAATATTTTTTCAAGTATATGCATATCTTTTAAATATTATTATGGTACATTTTATTCCTTAATCAGTAACACTTTCTTTTATTTTTATAAATTGTATAAATAAAACTGGAGTACGGAGGTCAGACCATGTTTACTATATGTTTTCGGGGTCGCTGAATCCGAATCCGAGGTCCAAAAAACCCTAGCACGTCAGGGTTCTGACATAACCTCAAAAAATCTCTTACAAAATTTTATTCGAGTCCGGGGGTCAGACCATGTTTATTATAAGCTTTTTTGTTCGCTGAACCCAAAACCGAGGTCCGAAAAACGCCAGCATGTCAGGGTTTCAACATAGCCTCAAAAAACCTCATACAAAATTGGGTTGAACTGATTTTTGTTCAATATACGGCTAAATTCAAAACTTTGAAGCGTTAAATAGCTCAGATAACGGGATATTTTGAAGGTCATGAGAACAACCTGACATGCTTTTGTTTTTTGGACGACGGAATCGGATTTAGCGACCCCAAAAACATATGGTAAACATGGTCTGACCCCCGGACTCGTAAACAAAGTTTTAGGAAGTTTTTGAGGTTATGTCGAAACTCTGACGTGCTAGGGTTCTTTGGAACTCGGATTCGGATTCAGACCCGATTAAATTTTTTTTTTGTGTGGCTGTGTAATTGGAAAAATTGTGACTAAATCTATATTATTAAATATTGCAATAAATATATAAAATTCTTCTTACATTTTTAACAACAATAACAATACATCTGCTACCAAAGCTCTACGACATTTTTTATTTTTTTTTCTTCATATTTTATTTACAATCTGTTTTTGTTAACAATATCTAAATTTCGTAAATTATAATAAAAAATATAAGTATAATAGCAAGTATCCACTGAAATCCACTATTGTGTTCAATTCGACAATTTAAGATAAAAACTTATCTTTTTGTAGCCTATTTTAATATGTATACACTGGCTAGAGATCTACAACTCGATAATATTCATAAACTTTCTATTAGCTGGCTGGTAATTTAAAGGCCCAGTGTACTTGAGCGAGCGTTCCAAGACACACTGGGAAGCCATTTTCACTCTATTAAATGCACGAAGCCAAACTTTACATAGTTTACTTGACCAAGTCAAGATTGCGTGTGGCATTTCTTGCATGTTTGTAAAAACAATTTTTATTTTCATTTTCTTTATAAAGTTTTTGTTTTTTGCAAAAGTAATTTACATATTATTTCCAAAGAGCCAGACAGAAAGAACGCTGCCTGCCATTCATCTAAGACATGCAAAGTGAGTGAGAGAGACCCACTCGGCCAAGTTAAGAGACCCCGCCATTTATTCATTAATTCAAAGTCGACCAACATAAATTAGTTAACTTTGGTGTTTTGTGTAGTTGTGAAGAATTTTAATGCAGCAGCGGTTCGGTTCAGTTCGGTTCGGAGCAGTTGAGAATTCCCCAAAGAGAGCGTCGCGTTTGCTCAATTCTCACACTAGAAACAGAACTTTTTTTTTGGTTTTTGGGTGTTGGGGGCTGGGGTGGCACAGTCACTTGAAAAGGAGGCACAGCAATAGCTGCGGTTTATTTGAAAGTAAGTGAAGTGCATGTCAGGAAGAAAACAACAACAAAAACAACAACAAGCAGATACGGATACAACAACTGTGGCACAAAAACGTGTTGGAGCAGTTGGAGCAGGAGCGGGCGGCAGCAGTGCCAAGTCAAGTAGAAAAATACAATGCAATAATACCAAAAAAATAAAAAAAAAGTACTAAAAAAAATACAAGAAATAAGGCAAAAAAAAATTATAAAATAAAACAACGGGCGTGAGCATGAAAAGCTGGCGTAGCTGTGCTCGGTTGGCTGGTCTGGGGTTTGCTGAAGTCTTTTTTTTTTTTTGTAAAGTTTTTCCTTTATATCTTGGAACATTTTTGCGCTGTCTTTAGTGCTGGGCACTGGGTGCATGTGGGCCGCAGGCGGAAACACCCAATACAAGTCACAGCTGGATTTATGTCATGCCTTTAATTGGCTGCTGCGCCGATGCCCAGGCTCAATACCCATGCCCCAGTAATCCCTGCCCACCCGAGCATGTTGCGCCCCAGCCGGGCCAACTGGCAAGTCGTCCATTAGCTGGCAAAATCGAGTTTGGGCTAAAGAAGCCAGAGCCAGCCCTGGAACAAAAAACACAAGTGGCTATGGCTATGGCTATATTTTGCGCGCTCAGTCGATGCGATTTTGCCGGCAATTAAAACAAAATTTTGTTGCTTTTTTTTTATTGTGTTTTTGGTACAGCATCTTTGGGATTTTCCTATGCAATTAAAAACGAATTTTCCTAAACGTACTCAGGCTGAACGGCTTCATTAGCCAAATTCGTATTTAAATATTCATATACTTTATACCGCAGCGCAGCTGGCTGGCAGCTTTGTAGCCTTAGCCTAGCACATGCATATTATTTACAAATGTATCTATTAGATACTTTTATGCGCACATTGTTATTTATCTTTTGGGCACTGTATTATGGCCCATTGGCAGTTCGCAGTTGGCAGCTGTCGTCGGCATTTGTCGCCATTTCAAATTAAATTCAATAAATTTGAGTTGTTTTTTTTTGCATAAACGAAATATCAACACTTGTACAGTTTATGTTTGGATCAAGTTTATGGCAAGGGTTGTCGGTTGAGACAGAAGCCGCCGCCGTTGTCTGACAAAAAAAAAGAACGCCAGTTCCTGGTTCTCAGTTGCCAGTTCCCAGACCCAGACCCAGTAACCGTACCCACTTGGAATTTATGCGCTCCAGCGACAACATATGGTCACGTAAATTCATGCGACAATATATGATGTCACACACACATGCTCATGCGTCTTCCTCTCCCTCTCTCAGACTTGCTCTCTCCCTTTGTTTGTGTGCGTGCTTTATTTTTTATGCAAAACGTTGTAGGGATTTTTTAATATGTGAACCAAAAAAAAAAAAAAAGATGAATACTTGTGCTTGAAACTGTCGCCAATGGTGGCACACAGAGCAGTCGTAGCTCCAAACGCCTCCAAAGGCAGCCGTAGCTAAAGTCAGGCAAAGACTTTGACGTCTGATTTATGCGAGACAGCCGCCATTCGCTTTAGTTAATAAGCGTGCCAAGCGACAAACAATAATTTCATATGAGATCTCTTATATACTCTATATATATAGCATATATTTCATATAAGGAGGGCTGATCAAGTATGGAGCGCTGAAGGCAATGACATCAATTTCAAATTAGTCAGCAGTCGGCTGCAAGTTATTTCGTGGTGTTTGAAACTAGTTCCAAACATTGAAACCAAGTTTGATGCCTCAATTTAAGGGGGTAGTCCATAGGCTTTTTACAGAAGATTTATAAGCAAAAAAAAAGTATAGCCAATTTGTATTTGATTTCTTAAATTTTGAATTTAGGCTACCAATAGAACACTCAGAATAACAGGGCCGATCTTATTTTAAGTTGGATTTTCCTTTCCTTCATTTTTATATATATAAGTTCCTCTAACTCCGGATGGAGCGTAGGGCCAAAACAAAAGAATTGAAGTCCGACCGATTTTTTGCATTTTTAAAACTTATATAAAAGACTCTCAGCATAAAGACTAAGCAATCCTAACATGATTAGAAAGTGACCTTTTCCAAAACTATCTTGGTATTTTTTAACTAACTTACAAGATCTTTAAATACGAATTTCTGTCTATAAATTCAAAGCGTAAAATTTGATTCGGGTTTGCGTGCTCCGTAAGTGTATTTTTTTTGTCGATAACTTCCCTTTTTATTTTGGATAAATTTGTAAATTTCCCGATTTTTCGATGAATTCTTCTATTGCGCGTTTTTTTTTTGTTTGATAAATATCAGCCGACAGGGCTAAGGCAGTTAAGTTTTATAGTTAGGACACAAATTGCACTTTGCTCACCTAGCCCATCTCAATTGCATCTGAGTCCAAAATTTTGTTAACTTCTCGAATCCAAGTCTGTAATCATTAATTTCTGATTTAAAGGTAATATAAAAAATGGCGGACGTAAAGTCGGGCGCGGACGACTTTAGGATACCCTGTACCACTAGCTTGTAATAAAGTCCGATTTCTTCACAAAAAACCAAAAACAGAAGAATTTTTAAGCAAAATTTTTTTTTTGACCGATCGTTCCTATGGGAGCTATATGATATAGTCAACCGATTTCAATAAAATTTGACACGGTGCTTAAATACCTTAAAAAAGGTATGAACGCCAAAGTTATTTCAAATATCTTTACAAACAAACAAAACACATCGAATTTTGTATAAAAAACGTGTTTTTGGACCGATTGTTCCTATGGGAGCTATATGATCTAGTCAAACGATTTGGATTAAATTTGGTACAGTGCTTAGGAACTATAAAATACTCACGAATGTCAAATTTGGTCCCAATATCTTAACAAACAAACGAAACACAACAAATTTTGTTAAAAAATCGATGTTTTGGAAGATCGGACCTATGGGAGCTATATGATATAGTCCACCGATTTTGTTCAAATTTGGCACATTGCTTAAGTGGTCTAAAAAATTTCCAAACGCCAAATCTGGTTAGGATATCTTTATTAAAAAACGAAATATAGCCAATTTTTCTTTAAAAAAGTTATTTTGGCCGATCGGTCCTATGGGAGCTATATGATATAGTCAACCGATTTTGATCAAATTTGGTACAGTGATTGGGAACTATAAAAAACTTTCGATTGCCAAATTTCGTTGCGATATCTTCATAAACAAACGAATTATTCATCTAAAACGCTTTTTTTTTTCGAGGTCGTCTCAAACACCCCCATGGGAGCTATATAATTTATCCCCGATATCAAAAAAATAAAATAAACTTGCCTCCTATGGAATAATATGGGATCTAATGTGAAAGTTTGGTAACTCTAGCTCTTACCATCTCTGAGATCTAGGCGTTCACACGGACGGACGGACGGACAGACGGACAGACGGACGGACAGACGGACAGACGGACAGACGGACAGACGGACATGGGTATATCGACTTCTCTATTCACCCTGATCATATTTTAGGTAACTTTGGGGTGTCTCCGACGTCTCCTTCTATATGTTACATACATTTTCGGCTTGCACAAACTTAATATACCCTTGGACCATACGGTACAGGGTATAAAAATTGTAATCTATAAAACTGCTTATTTTCATTCTATCTTGAATTATAGATTTACGCAAAACCAAAAAGTATTTATTAATTTAATAATGACCTTTCTCGTATTTCTTTTTGTATGTCACATTTCTTATACTTTTTATTATATGAAGTTATTATATTTTTAGAATAACATGAATTTTTTAAAATGGCTACTTTTTGTTAGAAAAATAATCAATTTTTATGCAAATAAATTGAGTTAATTATAAGTATTTAAGCAGATAAGATTATGCATTTTTTATAATCCAACACAGAATTTAATTCGTAGTATTAACAGATAAACATTTGATACAAAAGGCTAAGAGCGAAGCCAATTAATTAATTCAATAATTAACATATAGACTCTTTTCACTAAATATAGACTCAATTTATCAAAATTATCTGTTTAAAAGGCAACAAAATTAGGCAATATTAAGATTATAAAAAAATAATATATTAAAAGCAGCGATATTTTTCACTAAAAATAAAAAACTCTAATTGTTAAACAAAATTCTGAAAAATCTCTGAAAAAAGGACTATTTTAAAATGACAATTAAAAATTAAATTTAAAAAATGTCTGTATTTGTCCGATTTTGTTCATTTTTGAGACACACATGCGTGGGACTATTACGCATCACTCTGTTAAATTTCAGATGAAAAAATTAAACGATGTGCCCAAAAACCGCGAAAATCTACTGAGGGGGAAGGGAGACGATATTGATATGATTCAACAAAGTTCATCTTCCCAGGTAGTATGCGCACCAGTTGGTAAAATTTTATGTTTCTAGCTCTTCTAGTCTCCGAGATATAGACGTTCATTCGGACGGACCGACGGATATGGCTCAATCGTTACCCGAGCTTATGATAAGCATTTTGGTATAAAGGACTTGGGATCTGCCGCGCCTCTTTCTGTTTGTTACATACATTGCACAAATCTAGTATACCTTTTGTACTTTTTAGTACAGGGTATAAAAAAAAGAAATACGTCTCAAAACTACAGAACACGCAAAAAAAATTAGTTAAGCCTATTAAACAATAAAGTATTGAACGAAATCGGTGAATAGCTCCATGGATGTAAAAATTGAAAGGTTTGCTTTATTGCCAATAAAGTACAGATTCGCTTAAGGATAGAATTTAACAGAGGTAGAAATTAATATTGTAGATTTAGGTTAGTAAATTTTATATCGTGTAGGAATTGTTATTATATGAGGAAGGCACCGAGATGAAAATATTTTACAAATTTTTAGTGTTCGCAAAAGAATTCTCTTTCGCCTTAAATCGTAACATAATTAAAAATGGTTTTTCTTCGTTTATAAAAAGCACGTTGAAAATTTTTATTATTATTATTATTATTTACAGATAGTACAGTTTATAAAACTATATCTAACTTAAGTTTATATAGCGCTGGCTGCTGTGCCTCTGGCCATGAAAATTTTTAATTTTTAAAAATTGTAGAAAATTATACTTTTTTTCGATTTCGAAATCTTAAATATCACTGTATAGAGCACATGAGTACCTTTCGATCTAATTGTCTTTCATTTCGATGCTAAATTTGGTTAATGAGATATGAGCGAATAATTAAAAAAATTCCAAAAACATATTTTTCGAAAAAATCCCAAGAACATGTTCTTCGAAAAGATCCAAAATACAAGCTTTTTAAAAAATCTCGAAGACGGTGCTTAAGAAGAGAAAGGTTGTAGTCTTTTTCTCGACCCAAAATTAAGGTTCAATTTTTCGAGTAAGCTAGTGTAATTTATTCTGATGTCATAACTCTTTATCACAATCAGTTTAATGAGTTATGCTCCTATAGCCCCGTCCCTTCTACAAATATGCAAAAGAATTCTCAATAAAGTGCCTTAAAGTTCATATATTTTTAAGTTTGTTGCCGCTTTCTTTTGTCTGAACCAAGAACACCCTCCCCCAACTCCTAGAATCGAACTTATTGCTTTCCCTGCAGCGTTTGGCAGAGTGTGAAATTGGCAAGGACCAAATTGTAGTAAAACAAAAAAAAAAAAACTTTCGATATAGTACACACATACACATACTCATATGCTATGTGGGAGGGTGTTGTCTATACAGACATGTAAGCCTGTGTGTATGTGTGTGTTTGTACTATATTGCATTTAGTCTCTGGACAGCTAGACAGCCGTTGGCATACACCGACAGCTAGTACATAATTTTCTCGAAAATTTCACAAAATATTAGTTAAACAAAACATAAACCAAAATACTGCCAGACTTTTGTGCATACAAACCTAAGCTAAATCACCTAAAAGTGTGCAACATAATTCACCAGACTCGAGTTTCTTCTTGCACACAGTAGCAAACGAGCCGAGTAGAAACCTAAGAAGCGACGAAGCATAACATTTCCGTTTCCTTTATGCTCCAAGCAGTAGCAGCAGCGTCTCCAACCCAACCCAACCAACTCCAAAGCCCGCTCGGTGCTGTGTGGCGTACTGTCTCCATTAATGGCACAGTTTGGGCTTTTTCGAGTACGTTTTGTTTTGCATGTGCAAGCTAAGTGAATCTTGAGCACCAGCCGAGTCGAGTCATATAGAAGACTCTACGGGCACGCATGGGGCCGCCGAAGACAAGGTTGACATTAGCGGGCGCTCTGTGTGCTCCAAGTGAAACCCAATTAGAAACGAGATATACGACACCTAAGTGAGGCGACGAAACAACATGAAAATTGAGCTTAGAATGTGGCAGGGAGCAACACGCTGTCGGCTGACTCCTGCCTGAGCAGGCCAACAATGAAGCGTGTAATTACAAGCGTAAATGGCTGGCAAAAGAAGCAGCCAGCCAGCCGCTCTCGCTCGGTTGGGGCTGCTTGGGTGGTTACTACCATGTTGCATGTCAGCCCAAAAAATCACACACACAAAGAGAGAGTGTGAGCAAGACGCACATTTTTTGAAAAGGGTTGCATGCCACTTGAGTTATGCGAAAGACTAAGTAAGGTGGTCGGGCTGGGCTGGAGCTGAAGAGTTTGAGCGGAAGCTGAAGTTGTTGAGAGCGTCGTCGTCGTCCATGGTGATTTGGTGTGCCAAGGTGGCACAGCGTATCCAACGTACGCGTCGCAGCGCATAATTACTTTACAAGTTCATTATAAACAATCATAAATCTATAAAAACACAACAGCCAAGGGGGCCAGGCGTTGCTATGTATTACCACTACCTACACTACTACCTATATACAAAAGAGAGAAAGGACGCCCTTTAGGGTGGTGCTGGTGTTGTTGTTGTTATTGTCTTGCCTGACTTTCAAATGGAAATTTGAACTTTAACACTTTCTTTTGTAATTGTATTCGTGTGTTCCTCCGCCATGCACGACACTTGCCCTTTATCTAAAAGCGCAGCCCGTAAATTGCTTGTGTGTGTGTGTGTGCGTATGTATATAACTGACTATATACATATCTATGTACGCTTGTGCATGACTGAAAAAACAATAGCAAGTAATTCACTTGCAAAAATGTTATTGATTACGAAACACAATGACAAAAGCTGCTGCTCCCGGGCCGGCAACTGCGGCACAGTGAACAAAAACAAACCAAAGCAACAACAACAAAATAACAACTACAACAACTAGCATAGCAACTGCATTGAAATTGTAGCAAGTGTATGACAGTGGGCCAAATTGTTATTTAGTTGTAACAAAATATTTTAACTCCTGAAGTTAGATTATATCTCGCTCTGACAGGCTTTCTTCTACAAGGCTTACTTTCTTAGGCACAAGCGCATAAAAGCAAAAGTGCCTTAAAGGTGGAAGTGCCAGACTAATATTAAATGAAAAGTTGTATGAAAAATGCCACGTAAAAAAGCATTAAGGATAATAGGTAAATTATTATGCTAAAGCTTTCACATATGAAGTTCCAAGGAGGAGAGGGTTCGGGTCTTGTCCCCAAAGCTGAAGAAATGGGTTGGAACTGGTTTGCGATTTCTTAAAACAAAGAACCCCCCCAATCCTAGGTCCGCTTTGCCAAGACCTTTTGTCTTGATCATATCCAGAGGTTTGACAAGCATTTTTGCTTGCCGAAGCCCCGGAAGGGAGAACCAGTATCTTCTATGTTCTCCGGCGGCCCATTTGTTTATCGTGGTTTTGATTGTGGACCAACCAATACCATAGGGTGGAGGCACCCTGTCGTGCTAGATCATCAGCGATCGTTTATTTTGAAAACTTTAAGTGCAATTTCTGCAAATTTACGTTTATTGAGTTATGATAAAATAAAATATAAAATAAATAATTTGTATTATGCAGGCAGGATGTGCCATGTGATCCATTTGCTTGTGAAATAAAAACTTCAAGAAATTCGGTTGGACTTGATTTCTTCTTTGAAGATGTATGTGTTTTTATGTATGATTTGATACAAGGGCTTTCCTTTTGCTCAGATGGCATAATCGATTTGCTTTTGGTATCGTTCAACACTTTTTCAAGTGTTGCTTTTGGTACAGCCTCTGTTCCTTTGTTTTCCGACGTGCACCTTGGGCTCAGTCAATATCGCTATTTTTGTACAGTTGGGACTAGAAAATAATACTTAAATAAAATCTTGATTATTGGAATCAAAAGTTCCGCAAGCGCTGTCTAAGCATATTCGGCAACAAAAAATAGGTAATCATTGTCTAAAATGCTTACCGTTGACGGCTCCGATCGTTATTCCTCGAAGAAGTATATATTCACTTTTGGCCACATGATTCTCCGTTGGATGTTGAATTTCAAAATCAATATGCTTTAGTGAGAAATGTGTCTTGTTATTTATTTTAAAATTGCAAACTTTTTCAAAATTACGCTTATCTTAGATTTTACTCCAACAATGTCGCATTCTTACCACTGTGCGGCTTAACTGACTGCATTTGTTTTTGTTTATTCTGCGCTAAAGCAATTTGCTCATAAATCTTCCAAACGACAAGCGCTCCAGCTTACACACACTCAGACGTACACACACACATACACACCGTAAGCTTCAGAAGTAAGCTGCAACTTTCCAAATGGACGCGTTGCTGCAGAACAAGGAGTCGCCCCTCACTCCGCACACCACACTGAGCGAGGTAGAGGAGTCATATGAGTGCCGCCGACTGGCGACGACCGACGACGACTTTACTGGAGACTGCCTCAAAATTAACTGTTAGTTTCACACGTTCTAACAGCTAACTCTTGTGGCATACGAAGCAGACAGAGTGCGAGAGAAAAAAAAAATATTATCGAAAGAAATGTTGCCGTAAACTTTCACTTTTCCACAGTGCAACAAAAAAAGACAAAAAAATATACCCAGAACTAAAGGAAATAGGAAAAAGAAAAACAATTGGGTTGACTTTAGCCAAAGAGCAGCTGCTGCGATTGCGATTTCGACTTCTTGGTAGTACCCAACCAGAGTCGCAGGCAGTCACAGTCAGTTCCATAAGTTTGTCGTTTAGTCGAGTGCAAAAAAAAAAAAGACGAAAAAAAAACTTCAAGTGCCAATTATGTGTGAAATTCCGACACTTTTCGCTTGTTTACTTTTATGTGCGCTTAATGAAGTTCCAGTTCCAGTTGTAGTTCGAGGAGCTTACATGAGTGTAGACGAAATTCATGTGGGTGTCAAAAGGTTTTTGCCATAATTGGCCATCGAGTTAATTAGTGGACTTGGATATTATTTTATAACTTGCCGCAGATATTATATCATTGAATTAAGAGCCACTTTTGAAGTGGCATCAAACAGCAAATGGAGTATTTATGTTGCTGCCTATCTGTGGCAAGATAAGCTACAGATGAAGTGCACCATGTTGCCTGGGGCCTACACAAAATGGCAACCAAAGCGTTGAAAAAAAGCAATTAAAAACGCATTCGCTGCATTTAGGGCCACAGAGAGAGAGAGCGAAAGAGGAGCACGCAGAGTAGTTTGTGGCAGTTGCAAGTGCCAATGAAGTTTCAACTCACACGGCAGCCAGCTGAGCGCGTAAACGAGTGGGCGTGTCGAATCAGGGGCGCTCTACTCGCGCAAATGCAATTAAAAGATACAAGAGATAGGGCGGGCATACGAGCGAGCAGTACGCAGAGTGCCACAGAGAGATGAATTCAAGCGATTGAGACTGCGGCACGCAACGCACTTGCAGATGTATCTTAAAGTTTGCTGTGCTGCCTTGGCGCATAAATAATTGTATGTAGCATGCAGTGTATTGTGGGTCTGCTTATCATCCACGCAGGGTGGCAGCCATTTTTGTCTAGTTGTAAATTATTTGACACTTGGCGTTGATTTTTATTGGCAGCTACAGTTTTTGAGCTTGGCGGAAATGTTTTCACATTTCCGTTTGAGAGCGCTCTCCACCGCCCGTTGTTAGGCCATAATTCTCTTAGATAATTATCTGCTCCCAAACATGACGTCAGTTATACCACTTTAAGTACTATGAGTTAGTTCCAAGCTCTTGTTCAATGACTTTGACTTCCCAGTTTTTGTCTAATGAGCTTTGAAATCGATAAATATGTAAGATACATATTATATAAGAAATGCCATCATCGTTTTCTCAACTGGACCCCAAAACAAATCCGCGATGTGTTGCTGCGATATGAAGCTGCTTGACATCTTGCCACTTAGTTAGTTATTTATTTATTTATGTAGTATATAGATATATGTATAATGTCCAGCCAACTTATTTAGCTGTTCCATGTATCTGCTGCTATCAACTGATTTGGTCTTTTGGCTCCCTCTCTCTCTCTCTCTCTCTTGTATCTATCGCTTTTTGCTCTAAAGACAATTTCCGTTGAACAACTTCATTTTGTGCCTGCCCTTCATCAAATGCCTTTGCTTGTATTTCGTATTTGAACTGTTTAATTTTGTGTATTCATTTCTCATGGTTCTTCGCTACGCCAGCTGTTTATGCTCGGTTGGACTCTATGAAAATCGAGCCAAAATAGAGTCGTTGATTATTTTAATGATGACGAAGGCGTAGAGGTTAAGCTAGATGAGAAGGCGTTCCTCTCGACGACGACGACGACTCGAAGACTCGAACGCCCCAACATGTCGTATGTGTGATGTATGTAAATATGGAAATGGCGTGTTGAATTCCCATTTCTTGTGCCCAGGGGCGGGGGCTAGGGAACTCAACGCGTTTGCGTTCGCATCGCTCATTAATTGAGCTATTAAGATAAACCCGCAGCGCTTTTTTTTGTTGTTGTTTAGTTTGGTTCAGCTTCGTCGCTTTTTGAAACTATATGAGTGTATGGGGGGACTGGGTCAGTCGGCCCCTAGCTCGCTCACACTTGAGACCGGGGCACACTCGTTGTCTCTCCGCCTAGCTATTTGGAAATTGCCGATGATGGCATTATTAAACAATAGATAGATTTGGGAATAAAGACAATACTCAGTTGATGTATTCATTCATACGCAAATGTTGTTTTAATGGATAGGCTGCCAAGTTTAATATAATGCGGTAATGGCTTTATGTTTTGAAGTGTATTTTTATAGTGTATATAATTTTAAACTTTACAAATTTAGCAATTCCACTAATTTTACAATTGAGTTAGTGTTGATATTATATATATTTTTTTGGGAAGCATGAAATTTTAGTTTTCTTTGAGTTAAGCTAAGGTAAGGGGGGCATCAAATAAAATATAAGCAGCTAAATTTTTTTTAATTGTATCAAAATAGAAGATGACGATTGAAAAAATTCCGAAGTAACAAGATAAGTATTAATATTGATGCATCCAAAATATTTTGACTGCAAGTTTCAACTTAAGACAAAAAATAAATATAATTTCATTGTTTCTGGAACCAAAATTTCCCTAAAAAATACGTTTTTACGCAGGTTCCTTTTTAGTGTAAACTATTGTTATCAATAAGTTTGTTTCTAGAAAAAGGTTCAGCTACTAAATAATGTCTAATAAAGTTTTCGATGTTCAGATATCACCAAAATGCTTGTCATGTTTTTTATCTTCAATCTCTGATGTTTCAATGGCATAACAATTATTTAAAAAAATTCGTTAAGTAGGAAGCCAAAATCAAAGACAAACTTTGCGCTTATAAGAATTCTTTATAGAGCCACATACAATTAAATCGTTGTATAGAAGTTTGTTGTAGTAAAGTGTGACTGTACTTCTAGTGTATTGCTTTCATTGATTAGCTTGTAAGAATTTAAGCCTAAAGATCAATTAGTAATTCATTTATAGTGATTATTACTAAAAAAAAATGTGTTCAACTAATCGCTCCCATGACAGCGCGCCTCTTATATACAAGCTCGTACTTAATAAATATCTACAGTATATAAAAAAAAATCATAATAGGCGCTAGAACAACTTTGGCCTTTAAATGCTTTTCACCTTCCGATATTGTTTAACCTGCTACTGCTGCGCTCTCGCTCTCACAACAACAACAAACTTGTCAGTATCAGAAGAAGAAGAATCCCCAGTCAAAAGTAAGCGTTAAGGCATAAATAAATTTATTTGGCACTAAACCTGTTTGCTGATTAACTTAAATCTGTTGTGTGCCATCCCGCTCATACGCACAGTTCTCAACTCACTTGCTCCGACTTGCTCTCAAGCGTTCTTGCTCTCTATCGACATTCTCGGAGAGCAAAACAGTTGGAGGGCATATCCTGCTGCTGAAATACATCACGCTGAGGTTTTGCAAAAGTTTCATTTTATTTAGGAGCAACTGCGATAAAGGCTCTAGAAAAAAAAATTAAATAAGAAAGTTGAGCAGCTTTTTGGAGGCTCGTGTTGTATAGTCCACGAAATACTGTTCCCCATTCCCTGCCCCCAAACTGACAGTACGTGAGTTGCGCTCCACAATTTTAAATGGAATTTGTCACGCGGCAGCAGTTGCCACACCCCTTGACTGTCCTACATTTATATATGGTATATAGAGTATATATAGTGTCTGTATGTACGAGTATGTCTGTGTGTGTGTATGCAAAAATAAACTTTTTACAAAAGTTTGCTTCTATTTTTCGTTTAGGATTTTTATTTTATTTTTTTTTTTTGTTCAGTACTGTGTTTTTTTTTTCATTTCAAAGCTGGCCAAGTTAAAATTTATTATGCGAAAAAGTGCGAAATTCATTTTGCTGCTGCCTTGGTTTTTCCTTCGTGCTGTGTTCCTGCAACTTTTTGCTGCCTGCCCCGCGCCACTTTACGGCCATTTTCTTTTGTAGACTTTGGAACATTTTTCTGTGTATTTCTAAGTACATAATTTAAATGTTGAATGCAAAGCGTTGGGGTTGGGTGGGGAGGGGAGGGGTCGCTGTGAGCTAGACAATAAAACTTGGTAAGACGATGCGCGAAATTTTTTTAGATAATTTAAGCGGCGCATTGGCCCAAATTAGGCAAAAGGGGAGTGTGGTGAGAGGCAATGGCCAAAAAAAGGCAGCTAAATCTCTGACAAGTTATTTATTCAGCTTGTTTCGCTTTGCTGCTCGTTTTTTTTGGTAGATACATTTTCAAGGTTCTGAAAACGTCGCTAGCTGTATTTTTTGTTTGTTTTTTTTATGTATTCATGCAGCTGCGCCTGCTGGCAAGCCATGAAGCAAGTACGTGTGATATTTCTTAACTTAAATTCCTGCGGGATTTAAAGTTTTGACAGTTTACGTGTTTGCTTTTACTCCGAACTTTGAACTGGAGCTATGCCCCACTAGATGCAAGCCAATGTGGTAGAGACAAGAGCTGCGTCTTTGCCTTGGACACCCCCTAGACATAGTCTCACTCGCTCTAGCTCTCTCTCTTTGACTCACTCACCCCAATTGCTGTGTGTTGCATGCGGCAGGGAGCATAATAAATCACTAGCTGACACTGACTCCATGTTGCATGCAGCATGTCGCACATTCACATTGCCTGATCTATGCTTCTATTATAACTATTTATATACACACACACATGCACGCATATGTGAGTGTCACACACACACATGTACATACAAAGGTGCACTTACTTATATTTAATTTGATTTCGTTTCACTCGCCGCCCCTTGGGCCCAACTGGCGCCCAATGCAGGGCCAACATTGTCTGTTCGCTACCAGCTCCCTGCTCCCAGCTTTAAATTTATGTTTTGTTTTGTCGTCGTCGTAGCCGGCACATAAAATTGTCACGCGTGGCATCGTCAATAGTCCGGCTAATACTCCGAAACACATCGTTGAGTTCCCAGCACATGACCAAGATGTGTGTGCTGGATAAGCATGATCCAAAAACCAAACCTTGAAATTAACAACGCGTCAGGTACTATTTGTTATTCGAAGAAATTGCTGCTACTTAGGAATAAGGTGAGGCATCTACACCATCTAGTTTAAAGATGGTTGCTCTTTTGGTATTTGTCCAATAACAGCTGGGATCTCGTTTATAGTTCAACAATAAAGAGGCTTAACCGGAAATTGTTTACCAACATCATATTAAACCCTTTTTAGTTTTACTCCAAAATTTGTCCTACGCCCTTTTAGCTGTATACGTCATAGAAACTAATATATAGGTACAACAAAAAAGAGGGCACCAAACTGAATCAATACGAAATCGATTAATTGTGTGCGTTATACACATATACAAACATACTACTGTGTATATAAACAAGTATATAGACACATATGTGTCAGGTTAACTCCCCTGTCGAAACTTGCTCGACTGGCCACGCACTTTATTGCCAATTTAATTAAATCTATTCTGTGCGTGGGCGTGTTTCACCTTATGAAATACAAGCGCACACAAAAATACATAGATACACACACACACAAAGACACAGACACGTAGACCTAAAGATTTCTAGTACTCGAAAGTGTCTATAAAACAATTAAATGCGCCATAGACAAAAGCCACAGAAAGTCAGTTGAAGCTGAGAGACGGAAAACTAATTTTCCGCACTGCCAATCGAGTAGCACTAAATCTGTCAATTAAATTGGCCGCAGGGAGTGCGTGGAAATGGGCACAGCCAAGAAGATGGCAGCTGCCGCAAGAGCTGGGCGTACGGTAGGGGGGTACACTAGGGGGCGGCGGCTGTTTCTCTGAGACGTGATTATGGCCTATGCGTTGATATTGATGCTTGCGGTGGCAAATGCGCAATTGAGCTGCAATTTCGACAATACACTCACACGCAATCTTTGAGATACATATGTATCTGCGGCTACATACTAAGCTGCATGCGTATGTGTGTGGTTTTCAAATTTTGAGCTACACGTTTTGGGTGTGTTTTGGTTGCCAGCAGAAGAAGAAGAACATTCAATTGCATATTGCAACAACCGCAATCGTCTGCACACCTTCAATTGTATCTTATACATATGTACCTGTATCTAGGTGCAGCTGCATGCCTGCAGCATTGTAGGAATTTCAATTTTTCTCAAACTCACTTCCTTGGCGCCGCACAAGAGGCAGACAATCAGCTTTTAATTGCTTTTCAGTGGCACAAAATCACATTTCCCCCGTCGCTAACAACCCTTTCTGGTGGCACTTTGGTAATTGACTTTGTTAAAGTTTTTGCCTTACCAACTGCACTTGTATTTATTAGAGACCAATAACCAATTCGGCTAACAGCCCATTCCCATGAGCTCCCAAGCTCCAAGAATTATGTGCCAAGAATGATTAAACAAGCTTATGGCGGAGAGCGGGCGTGGCCATAAACAGAGAGATGCCTCATTCGTGGCGCACACAGCCTCCCAAATTGTTGTTTATAACTGCACATAATTGTGCCCCAAAATTCACTTTACCCCCTTCCACCACGTGCAGCTCAACGATCCCAGCGATCAAGCTCATGCAATATGATTTATTTGTGCGTCCAAATTGTTGCGTGCCCCGCGATAAAATCAGCTTAACGAACGGGTTTAGGGCGAAACTTTTTATCTTACTTTTTTTTTGGCAATTGCGCGAAACGCATTTTTATCAGGTTTTTTGGGGGAAATTTTTGTTGCAAGTTGAAATTGTTCCCATTGAACTGGTTTCATTTTGGGCAAGCGCTAAGGGATATCTGGTTCAGGTCGGACTCGTCATTAAAATAATTCATTGCTGCAGTAGCTGGCAGTGTAACAGGTAGCCGAGTGAGCTGAATCACTGAGCAGGTAACTCAACCTGGACTAAAGTCGTTGAGCAGAGATCTCTGTTGAAATTTGAATTATGAGCGGACAATTGTAAGATAGTTTTAGTGAGGCATTTAAAATCGGGAATTCGAGAAATTTTGACTTTTTTGCAGCAGATATCTAGAGATGATGGAAACATTAGATATAAAAGTCTATATATAGTAAATAAAAGCAGATGATCTTAGTGTAGAACAGTCTGAAGTATTCCTCTTAACAACTTGAACTACGAGCAAATACTAAGGTATAAGACTTGCGAATTTAAATATTTTTGAATTTTTTATATTTTATAATAAATGAATTTCTTTTTAATCTCCTGCTAATCTTTCCTTTAGGAATTTTTTTTTTTAATTTTTTGCTCTTTAACATAGATATCTAAAATCTCGTCTCAATAACAAGTTTTCGAACATCCAAATCTGCTTTACTTAAAACTGTAGAAAATTGGTATTTTGGGCAGATAGCAAAAGATGATCAATATTTTTTATTGGTAACAATGCTTTAGATTATCTTTTGAAATTGGGTATATATTTCATCTTATGAAAAGATTGACTTAAGCTTTACCATTTTTACCATTTTTAAAGCTATTTATAGGCATTCTCTTATTAGGTTCCTTAAGCGGGATTCGCAAAACAATAAATTTTATTAATATTGAAATATTGTTTCATATCCATCATCTGACTGAAATTTATTTATAAATTCTTAATTTGGAATATTGATTTTCAGTGGAATTAAAAATATTTGTAAATTTTGATTTAAAAAATATGTTTAGTTTTTCTCATTTATTAAGCATCGTTTTCGTGATTATTTCAAAAAAATATTTGTCAAAAATTCTCAAAGATGATGCTAAAACAAATTAAATAAACTTCGTGTTTGTCGAACCAAAATTAAAAAAATGGCGGACGTAAAGTCGGGCGCGGACGACTTTAGGATACCCTTTACCACTAGCTTGTAATAAAGTCCGATTTCTTCACA
This sequence comes from Chymomyza amoena, assembly GCA_037043745.1. NCBI lineage: Eukaryota > Metazoa > Arthropoda > Insecta > Diptera > Drosophilidae > Chymomyza > Chymomyza amoena. Next base: position 37,147 of record JBAMAX010002355.1, on the reverse strand, counting down.
AAAAACCAAAAACAGAAGAATTTTTAAGCAAAAATTTTTTTTTTGACCGATCGTTCCTATGGGAGCTATATGATATAGTCAACCGATTTCAATAAAATTTGACACGGTGCTTAAATACCTTAAAAAAGATATGAACGCCAAATTTATTTTAAATATCTTTACAAACAAACAAAACACATCGAATTTTGTATAAAAAACGTGTTTTTGGACCGATTGGTCCTATGGGAGCTATATGATCTAGTCAAACGATTTGGATTAAATTTGGTACAGTGCTTAGGAACTATAAAATACTCACGAATGTCAAATTTGGTCCCAATATCTTAACAAACAAACGAAACACAACAAATTTTGTTAAAAAATCGATGTTTTGGAAGATCGGACCTATGGGAGCTATATGATATAGTCCACCGATTTTGTTCAAATTTGGCACATTGCTTAAGTGGTCTAAAAAATTTCCAAACGCCAAATCTGGTTAGGATATCTTTATTAAAAAACGAAATATAGCCAATTTTTCTTTAAAAAAGTTATTTTGGCCGATCGGTCCTATGGGAGCTATATGATATAGTCAACCGATTTTGATCAAATTTGGTACAGTGATTGGAAACTATAAAAAACTTTCGATTGCCAAATTTCGTTACGATATCTTCATAAACAAACGAATTATTCATCTAAAACCCTTTTTTTTTTCGAGGTCGTCTCAAACACCCCCATGGGAGCTATATAATTTATCCCCGATATCAAAAAAATAAAATAAACTTGCCTCCTATGGAATAATATGGGATCTAATGTGAAAGTTTGGTAACTCTAGCTCTTACCATCTCTGAGATCTAGGCGTTCACACGGACGGACAGACGGACGGACGGACGGACAGACGGACATGGGTATATCGACTTCTCTATTCACCTTGATCATATTTTAGGTAACTTTGGGATGTCTCCGACGTCTCCTTCTATATGTTACATACATTTTCGGCTTGCACAAACTTAATATACCCTTGGACCATACGGTACAGGGTATAAAAAATGGCGGACGTAAAGTCGGGCGCGGACGACTTTAGGATACCCTGTACCACTAGCTTGTAATAAAGTCCGATTTCTTCACAAAAAACCAAAAACAGAAGAATTTTTAAGCAAAAATTTTTTTCTTGACCGATCGTTCCTATGGGAGCTATATGATATAGTCAACCGATTTCAATAAAATTTGACACAGTGCTTAAATACCTTAAAAAAGATACGAATGCCAAATTTATTTCAAATATCTTTACAAACAATCAAAACACATCGAATTTTGTATAAAAAACGTGTTTTTGGACCGATTGGTCCTATGGGAGCTATATGATCTAGTCAAACGATTTGGATTAAATTTGGTACAGTGCTTAGGAACTATAAAATACTCACGAATGTCAAATTTGATCCCAATATCTTAACAAACAAACGAAACACAACAAATTTTGTTAAAAAATCGATGTTTTGGAAGATCGGACCTATGGGAGCTATATGATATAGTCAACCGATTTTGTTCAAATTTGGCACATTGCTTAAGTGGTCTAAAAAATTTCCAAACGCCAAATCTGGTTAGGATATCTTTATTAAAAAACGAAATGTAGCGAATTTTTCTTTAAAAAAGTTATTTTGGCCGATCGGTCCTATGGGAGCTATATGATATAGTCAACCGATTTTGATCAAATTTGGTACAGTGATTGGGAACTATAAAAAAACTTTTGAATGCCAAATTTCGTTACGATATCTTCATAAACAAACGAATTATTCATCTGAAACGCTTTTTTTTTGTCGAGGTCGTCTCAAACACCCCCATGGGAGCTATAAAATTTATCCCCGATATCAAAAAAATAAAATAAACTTGCCTCCTATGGAATAATATGGGATCTAATGTGAAAGTTTGGTAACTCTAGCTCTTACCATCTCTGAGATCTAGGCGTTCACACGGGCGGACAGACGGACGGACAGACGGACATGGGTATATCGACTTCTCTATTCACCCTGATCATATTTTAGGTAACTTTGGGGTGTCTCCGACGTCTCCTTCTATATGTTACATACATTTTCGGCTTGCACAAACTTAATATACCCTTGGACCATACGGTACAGGGTATAATAACTTTTACGAGGGTTCACTCGATGACGCTTTAAATTTGTAAACTTCTGTACTAATTGAAGTTGAAAAAAAGGATATAGATAGGCGGCTTGGTATTATAAAATTTTTTAAAATATACAGACAGGTATTAATACGCTGGATAGAAGAAGGGGAAGTAGGAGAGAATCACATTTTCGTATTTCTCGACCCAAAATTACATAATAAAATAGTGTAATAATCGTAGTTAAAAAAAAAAATATTTCATACTATGAAAAATGTTATAAAATGGACACAGCGTCGTAGGAGAGGAAGAAGGAGGGAAGACTTGCAGAAACCAGGCGGCAATATTAAGCTCACGACAATAAATAATAACAATTTTTAGAATTTATTCCTCATTATACATATATTATATAAGAAATGCATTTGGGATCACTAAAGAGACAAATAAATAATCGTTTGAGAGTTTTAAGCGAGTACAGGATTCAAAATAAGTCATGGTTCGAATTTAGCACTAAATGTAGAAGACTAAAAAAAAGAAATAAAAATGGCCTATGGCACTACAATAAGACAAAGAGTCAGAATATTTACAAAAATTCTAAATAAGTTAAGGTGTGATTGAAGCTGAGGTGAAAAAATAAGCAAGATTGAAAAGATGATGCAGATGAGATTTCACTCGCACTACGACGGGTTTCTTCATCAATGGACGTTTTTCGAACATTTCAACGTATCTTATATGGTTAAGAAGACTTCATTGAGGAAAGAAAAATAAAAAATATTCTATATTTACAAATAAAAATTTCAACACAAGGAACTAATCTTCTGTTTAAAAAACTAAATAAAAAGTTAGAAATATTTCTACGGCCCCAGTTGAGAGTATGGTATCAGGAATTCGAATATATGCAGGTTTTTGCGAAACTCAGGAAGACATCTTCTGTTGTGCTACGGTTCCAGCTTAAGTAAACTTGTTCTATGTACCCAAATGGGTGTTCTATAAGTTGACGTGTTGCTATTTCCATAGATCTTTTTTTAAGATCAGCTAAGAATTTTGCACATCTACATGTTGCATCATTTCAATACATGTATTTTGATATATTTGTTCTTTCTCTGTATTATAATAACATTGACCCATGGGCGTAGCGAGGGGGTCGGGAGAGGGAAAATCTCGGATATTTCACGTAATATTCGATCACTTTTACCCAATTACTATTCATGCAGTCGGTAATTTGTTGAATCGAGTCGGCGTTTTGAGGCTCATCTCCTCCCACTACTCCCCTGCATAAACCATAATCTGTTATTCATTCAGTTCTATATTCATTGGTTCTACTGCAATGACAAGTCGCTCAGCATTAAAAGGACACTCTTGAAATTTGCTTCAACTCCTGTTCGATTTAAATAAATAAAAACAACTTTGGTTTTCCTGCCCTTCCATATCTTGTTGAAATTCCTTGAACAGTATTCTGACACAAAATATTTTCTGTGCGCATCAATTGAAATATTTTGCAACATTAGCTGGCGCTTTACAAAGCCTCCATAATAAAATACCAGTCCTTGCGCCTTCTAAAGAATCACCTAATCTATAAATCCGTTCCTTATATAATCTATCTATCACATTTTGATTATAAAGCTAAATTGTTTACAGTCTGCATAGCTCAATAAATAATAATCAACGGGAAAAAATAAAATCCGCCCAAAAGCAACAACAACTTTATGCAATAAATCTGGGAGAAAAATCTGCCTGTCAGTTTGTGAAAATTGTTCACACATTAAGATACAAGATGATGTTTATATGCATTTATATAATGTGCATTACGCCTCTTAAACATATTCTTAACTTAATAAACACAAATTTTACATATATGTATAGTATATGCTTGAACATAATTCCTTTGTTGACGGGAGCAATTTTATTTTTATATACTTAATTTTTATTGTCTATAAAATTTTCTCGCCATTTATTTTACATGAGTCTCTGGCGGGCAAGATAAGTGCACACAGATACATAGCCATGTGTGTGTAAGTGTGTGTGTGGGTAAGCATGAGTGAAAGATAAATGCGTTTTCACTTTATGACTTTCGTGTTGGCATAAATTTGTTAATACCTTTAGGCCAAATTTATAACATAATAAATGCTCATAATATTTAAGTTAACATTTTGCCAGAGTCGACGTCGTCCCAGTCAGAATCAAAGCGAGGCCTGGGTCTGGACCCAGTGCAAGTAGTTGGTCGGCTTTGGGTCTCAAACCTGGAACTGAAGCTGGTGGCCAATAAAATGCGAAAGTTGCAGTCAAGAGAGAGAGGGAGAGCGACAGAGAGAGAGAGAGTGGGCAGAGAGAGCTGCAGTTGAGTGATAAAATCTCTCACTTGGCCAATTGCTGCTGCTGCAATGGCGTCTGCTTGTGCATAATGCACTTGTTGTATGTGTGCGTGTGTAATATGCAACTGTGTGTGCGTGTGTGTGTACATAAAGTTGAGTTATTGCACTTGAGGCAAATTAAACTTCATAAATATTTAAAATCAGAGATTAACAAGCAAAATAGCAACACAGATACGCTCAATTTGTGTGCTTGTGTGTGTGTATTTCTGTCTGTATCTGTGTGAGTCTGTAGCTTTTGTAATTGTATCTGTGCAGCAGGCAGCACATTTTGCTGCCAATTAAACAAGAATAATATCGTATTAAGTAGACAGTCCGTACAGACAGCTTAACTGCAGTTTAAGTAGTGCAACAACAACAAGTTACAACAACAGCAACAACAACAGCAGCCAAGAGGCACAACAATCTTTCTCAACTTCAAAATCATTGCAAATACGAATGCAAGCACGTTTCTCGTTTTCATTTTATGGCCTGGCAATGACAACAACACAGTCAGCTCAGAGCCAACTGCAACATGGCCATGCAACGTTGGCAACAACATTGGCAACAAGGCAACAACAGCAGCAAACGATCAATTTAAAATAACGATCTCGCCAAAGATACAAAAACTCAACGCAATAAAAATGAAATGTTTTTGCTGTTGTTGTTGCCTGCAATTGCAGAGACTAGTCAGCAAACACACACACAGACCCAGTCATATGTACATATGTATAAGTTGCTTGGCAACATGTTGCAAGCAACACAGAAGATATGCGCATTTGTTGTTGCTGTCACATTTTGCTTGATGATCGAATCTTTGTGTAGCCAAAAAAATATGTATACATAATATATCTTTATTTGCCATATATAATATTTACGACAGCAACAAAATCAACAACAACAAATAAATGGGCACAACATTTATAAATGATTGTATCAGCAAAAATGTTAGCCAGCTCAATAAATAAAAAAAAAACGTTTTTTTTTTTAAATAAACATATAAAAATGTATCTTTTTTTTTTGGCAGTAATATTTCAATTTGATTAGGATTTGAATAGATGCTTCACTTTTTCGTTTAGGTCAACGAGTTTTTGGCTATTTATGGTGATAACATAAATATTTAAAATTATTTAAATACAGCTGAGAGTTAGAAGTTTGAAGTTATCTGCGTATCTGCTCAAAAACAGAGGCCAGCAACGGAGCCTAGTTGACCCTTGAGCTTTAAACAGCTCTTACATCGTTATTAGATCAATCTTCAAACTGTATCTGCCCCTACCACGTACACTGAGACATAGTTCGCCCTTCTTCTTCTTATGTGGCCATAACAACCCGATTACCGGATTACGGCCTGCCTTAAAACATCTCTCCAGGCGCCTCTGCATTGCGCGCGCCTTCTCCAGTTGGTCACACCGAGCGAAGACAGGGCCCCTTCCACTTGGTCTTTCCAACGCAAACACGGTCGTCCTCTCCACCGACGGCCGCTGACTACCGCATCGAACACACGTCTAGCTGGAGCATCCTCGTCCATCCTAACGACATGTCCGAGCCAGCGAAGCCGCTGGATGTTGATACGCTGAGCAACGTCCATGTCGTTGAAGAGCTCATACAGTTCCTGGTTGGTGTGGATGCGGTAGTCATCGCCAACTCGAATAGGACCAAAGATCTTGCGCAGTACTTTCCTCTGGAAAACTCCCAAGGCAGCTGCATCAGTAAGCGACACGGTCCAGGCTTTCGCTCCGTAAAGAAGCACTGGAAGGATGAGTGCCTTGTAGAGTGATAGTTTTGTCGCGCGAGAGAGGTCTCTACTACTCAATTGCCTATTGAGACCGAAATGGCACCTGTTGGCAAGAGTGATTCTGCGCTTGATCTCCAGGCTGACATCGTTGTCGGTGGTAACGGCAGTGCCAAGGTAGATGAATTCCTTGACAACATCGAAAGTAGAGCTGTCGGCCGTAATCTGGGACCCAAGCCGCCGCACGTCCTTACTTGTCCACAGCATATACTTCGTTTTGCCCTCATTTAGTTTGCCCTTAGGTATCTTAAAACCTATCAATGGATTTCAAGCCGTTTAGAAATATTACACTGGGTTAAAACAGACATATTCTTTTTCAGAGAAATCTTTAAATTTTATCTTTTCCAATACTGCTTACATAAGAAACTCTATTTTATACAGAAACCTTCTTGTCCCTAAGGAGCTATCAACAGTTTTTGAACTATTCATAAATGCATATATTCATATTCCATATGGAACTAGTTGTACGGAAAAGATTTAGATCTCTTTCGTTTTAAGAGAAAACTACGAGTACCTATTCTTTCCTACACTGAAATCTTGTTGACTCAAAAGTATCTAAAGAGGTACCGAAAAGTTTTGAATTGTTCAAAAGAATATTCGAATATTGGACTAGAAGCACAGCCGAGACCTGGAGACTCTATTTTGAGAGAGCACTTACATCGATTTTATATCAAACTTAAAATATTAATTAATTAACCTTATCTGTATCATAGACCCTACAAAAACGCAATTATCTATTATTATTATTATAGTATAAAGCTACCAACATTTTTTAAGCTGTTCAAAAATATTTCGGGAAAATTGGACTAGGGTTTGAGCTCAAATTTCAGAGCAAGCTTTTTTCTAAAGCAAAACTTAGTTGCTCTTCAGGTCCCTAAAAAACTTGCCAAAATCTCTAAGTAACAGCCTTACCGATTATAAGTGAACACTGCAACTCACTGCTTGAGAAAAGCCAAGCAGTGCACCGATTTCTTTAAAACCATTCAGTGAACTTGCACTTTTAAACTCTTCTTATCAACTGAAAAATTACGAGTTTTTACAGAGTTAACCTTATGTGAACTTCTGTTTCTAAAACTTAGCTATTTTTATCTCAGACAGATTGTAACTTAAAATAATAAAGAATAATTTTGTTGAGTAACCGATTCGCAGCTAACAACATTTTTTGGTTCTTATGTTCTGAGTCAATTATTTCCTGTATGCTAATTTAAAGATGCCCATTTTAATGATATCTATTACTAAATTTAGAAAACCTTTTAGAAAACGAAGTTGGAACCCTTAGCGTTCTCCCTGGCCATTTTGGTTCCATGGGTCTTTCCAATAAACTTTTTCTTACGCATCTCTATCAATGTTTTGTACTTTCAAAAAAATCAGTTCTAATAAAAATCGATTATATTTCCAAAAAGCAACCTTCTAATAAATTTATTTTTTTATTCGTTCACAGGCACAAATGGACTCAGAAGACGCGGCCGCCAGACATACACCCGCTACCAGACGCTGGAGCTGGAGAAGGAGTTCCACACGAATCATTATCTGACCCGCAGACGGAGAATCGAAATGGCGCATGCGCTGTGCCTGACAGAGCGACAGATCAAAATCTGGTTCCAGAATCGGCGTATGAAATTGAAAAAGGAGATACAGGCGATCAAAGAGCTCAACGAGCAGGAGAAGCAGGCGCAGGCGCAAAAGGCGGCAGCAGCTGCGGCAGCGGCGGCGGCGGTGCAGGGGGTCATTTAGAGTCAGAATTAGAAAGAAATTGCTGTATACAAATAAAATCCATTAACACACACACATACACACAGACACACGCACGCACACACATAGACAGACACAAAGGTAAATAAAACAAAAATTACTTAAATTAAAAAAAAAAAAAAGAAGATAAATGCAGAATATTTAATTATTTATATGGTAATTACAAATTGAAATTAAAATTAATTATTTGAAATGTTTAAAACGCAACGGTAAATACGTAACTACAAAAACAACAACAACAACAACAAAATACAAATAAACTTTTAGGCTAAGTAAATAAAAGTAAATAGAGAGAGAGCGGACAGAGAGCAAATACTAAAAACTAAATGCTAAAATTACTTATAAATACAATTTTAATGTAATTGTAATTTCCCAAAGCGAAACTTTTAAAAACAACAACAACAACAAATGAAATTATTATTATTAATATAAATGTATGTAAGTTTAATTTGGCATATGTTTAAAACAAAAGCATCCAAATTTGTTGCCCCCAACCCCCACAACCCCCTAGCGAACCCCTTTGTTGCTATGTATTTGAATTTCAAATTATTTTTGCGCAAAATACTCATTAATTGAAAAAAAAACAAAAACAAAAATGTTAAAAATTTAATGAAAATAAACAAAACAAAAACCTAACTAGAAACTAAAAATTCTGTTGATATGAATTTTTTTAATTAAAAACTTAAAGCATACTTAAAACAAAAACAAAAACAAAAAGCATAAAAAATTATTGGAAATTTAACTTATATAAATAGAATTTGTTAGTAAAAGTAAAATAACAAACAAAAACAAATTAAAATTTATTACAAATAATTATTATAATTATTATTATTATGTGTATAGTTTTTGCCTATAAATTAAAGCAATTTTAGTTAACTTTGTTTAATTTTATATAAATTAATTTGTTTAGTTTCTGAAAGCAACACAATAACAACAACTGCAAAAAAATGTGTAGCTTGTTTTTTTTCTATAAGTTATGTTTAATTCAACAAACGCACAAAAACAAATTAAATTTTAATTTTATGTTACTTTATGTTTAGTTTAATGGAAAGTGAGATTATCTAAAAAAACAAAAAATCAACAAAAAGGCAGAAAACTAAAAAAACTTTGCCTAGGCAATTGAAATAAATTATTGGTTTTGAAAAAATCGAAAACGAAAAAAAAAACGAAAGTTTATATTTGTGTTATTATTTATTTTTAATAATGTTTTTTTATATACCTTAAAATTAACTAGAGCGCTGAGTTTACTATAGCTATGGCTAGATTTAAGTTTATAAAGTGCTTGCGAAATTCAGTTTGATCTCGTTTTGTTAGTTGATTTTGTCAGTTCGATATATATCTTATATATAGAAATATATATACCCCTCGCCGCGTGTGACAGCTGCCACAAGTTTAGTTCTGAATTTGGCTTTTTGTTGTTTTCAAAATCTATTGAAATATCTGTGTCTATTGGGTTCGGCAAACGCAGTAACCTTCACAAGATGTATACGTAACTAGCACCTAAGATTTAAATCTATTTATATATACAATAAATATATAAAAGCGCATATATATATTTACAAGAGATTTGAGTATAAATGCATAACAATAAAAAAAGAAAAACCAACTAAAATTTGCAACAAATGAAAATACGTAAAACATAAGTTAAATGTTATACAAAAAATAGTTTTTAAACGCAAACGATATACGTAAAAAAAAAAAACAAATTTAAAGTTTATACAAATTTCATCCAGCAAAGAGCATGGACGAAAATTCCTTCAAGAAGCTAAAATTAATAAATAATTAATAAAAAATTTAAATGTGAATTATTGTAGCAACGGATATACGTAACAAAAAATCGAAAACTACAAAAACCAGTGCAGAATCGTTATACTTTCTTGCATACTCTATACGATACTTACTAAATTTAATAGTACTTAAATAGTTTATGTGTATGTAAAGCTACAAACACATATATGTACATTCTCCTGTGGCTTTTAACACACACACACACACACACACACACACACACACACATTTCTATGCCCAACAGTCCAAATGTGCGCAAACGTTAGTTAGGCGAAGGGCTCGCTTTTTGGTCTACTGGGTTACATCACACACATACAGCTTATTATCTAATACATACATAAAAAACAGCTAGCCCACATTTTGTGCAGTTAAATTTCCCCACACATGCATACAAATTCTCGCCCAATTCTCGTACAGATCCTTAAATACTAAATGTGAAATACAAATAAAATATAAAATAAAAATAAAAACAATTAAAGTGGAAATAAGGCAGCACTTGGATATGTTTAGGAAGACGACAAACAAACACACACACAGCTACACACATACAAGTTTATAAACTAAATCTAATTTAACGCCATTCTATGTTAGTGCCGTAAGTTGTAAATTATCAAAACAAAATATACGTATAAATAAATTAAATACATATGTACTTGTATGGTGTGTAACTATTTACTACTAAATATGCAATGTGCAACAAAAACTAAGCAAAAAATCAACAAAAATCGTAAGAAATGTTAAAAACTAGACAACATTTAGTTGCATAAGAAAACAACAACAAAACCAAAAGCAACAAAAACAACAACAACAACAGTAACCACACGTATTTAAGAGAAATTGAAACCAGTGAGAATGTGGTAAATAAATAAAATGAAAACCGAAAAAAAATTAAGGTCTTGTTTTTATTGTTCAAACGCGTTTTGCGTGCGGTTTTAAACGCGTGTTTGTGTTGGCGGCATCTAGCGTACTAGCAGGACACTGCGCATGTGTATTGCAGCAAGCAGCTTTGTAGCGCGCACACAAGGACTGTGTTGCGCTGCTGTGCGGCTAGGTGGCGCTACAAAGCTGGCGACATCTATGGTAAGCATTGAGTTATTATTGCTAAACGGGTAAGTTGATAGACGTTGGAAAGGGAAATAGGGGTTTTTATATACAGGGTGGTCCATCTAGTGTTTGGAATTTGAACTACCGATTATTTGACTTTTAAAAAGTGAAATGTCATTCATATATTGGTAAATATTTAGTAAACGGGTATTTACGAAATGGGAAGCCGCTTGACCTTCCGAAGCGGCTACGGTTCGCAAATTGGGCGAAAGATTGTTTGGCCGAAGATGGCGAATTTTATCGAAAAATCATCTTCACGGACGAAGCTCATTTCCACCTCGGTGGTTATGTGAATAAGCAAAATTGTCGCATCTGAGGCTCAGGAAATCCGCAAGCGTTACAGGAGAAGCCAATGCACCCACAACGAGTGACTGTTTGGTGTGGAATTTGGTCTGGCGGCGTCATCGGCCCATTTTTCTTCGAAAATGAAGAGAAGCCGCCGAAACCATCAATGGCGTGCGCTACCGCGCAATGTTGACTGACTGGTTCTTCGAACAAATTGAAAATGAAGCCGTGGATGATATTTGGTTTCAACAAGATGGCGCCCCGTGCCACACAGTTAACGTCACAATTGATCTTCTGCGCACAATCTTCAGAAATCGCGTAATCAGCCGAATTGGCGTTGTGAATTGGCCACCAAGAAGCTGCGATTTGACGTTTTTGGACTACTATCTTTGGGGTGCGGTGAAAGATGAATGTTATGCCAACAATTCGCAAACAATTAATGAGCCAAAGGACGAGATTGGAGCCGCTATTGCCAGGATAAAGCCCGAAATATTCGAAAATGTGCTTTAAAATTGGACCGATCGAGTGGCATACTGCCAAGCCAGGTGGTCATTTGCCCGAAATTATTTTTCATAAATAAATGTCATGAACTAACCTTTTAAATTAAACTTTGAACATTGAAAAATATTCAACCGTTTTGTTTTTATAGCAAAATTAAATTCCAATTTTTATATAAACCACCCTGTATTTGCCGCACGGAAAGTCAAAAATTATGCAACTTTGAAAAATAAATCGATAAGGATGCTATTGCAATTGGTTTGAAAAGGTAGAAGGGATACAAAATTCAGATGAGCTTAGATTTTAACTTAGATATTAAAAAAAATAATAATAATAAATAAATATGTTAAAAATAAAATAAAATTTACTTGGGGAGTGGCACTGACAAAAGATACTGGAATGTAACAAAAAAAAAGCTAAGTGCACAGGAATTTCCCTTAGTAGGCAGCCACAAATCAGTACTATATTAAATTCTACCGTTCCAT
>JBAMAX010002355.1:0-20000 GCA_037043745.1 Chymomyza amoena | reverse complement strand
CTTCCACAACCCAACTGAAAACTTCCAAATTTAAAAAAAAAGATGTTTTTTCGTTTTAATTATTTATTTATTTAAATAAAATTATATAGTTATTACAATCCTTGTAATTTTGCTTCTTAATTTCTATATATAACTAACGTTTACATATTTAAACAATTTTTTTTTTTAAATTTAAATATATACATATTGTTAAACTTACTAAATTTATCAAATAATAAAAATAAGTATGCTAAAATTATAAGTTACTATATTTTATTATAATATTTATAAATATTATTATTGTTAAAATGTTATAAAAATAAGGCAAATTGTTAAACTAAGCTAACTAAATTTATCAAATAATAAAAATAAACAAGCTAAAATTATAAATAACAATAGTTTATTATAAATTGTATAAATATTATTATTTTGAAATAAAAATAAACTGAAAAACTTAAAAAACCCTGTTTTTTTGTTTTTAAAAAAGGATATTTTGTTTCAGTTGCTGAAAAGGCTATAAAAATATATTAAATACTCTGGATGGAGGAATCTATGAAAAGAAACATTTTATAGCTCAAAACCTATTGAAATGCTTAAAACCGTTACTCAAATTCAAATATTCGCATTTTTTTCCAAGCATTTGTCACAAAAAAATAAAAAATTTGAATCGATTTTCGCTAATTTTTGACTCTGAACGGATTTCAGCTACCAGGCGAACAGAAATCATAAGCAAGTGGCTGTAGAAAAATTTTTTTCTAAAAGTGTCACTAAAAGTATGCAACAATTTTTTTTTCCAAAAAAATTTTTTTGTCAAAATTTTGTAGCATACTTTAAGTTGCTAATTTAAAGTTGCCTACTGAATTTTCTGCATTCCTGTTCGCCTGGTACTTCAGCTGATTGCAAGACCATTTTGTATTGAAAAATTGCAAAATTAAAGTTATTTTTTTTACTTTTTAGCCGTTTTCAGATGCAGCCGTGGTCGGCATATACATATACAATTTGCGTTTGTATTGAACATTCTGGGACGCTGTAACGATTTAATTTTTCAAAAGGTAAATTAGTATAACATTTTTTCGTACTGCTGTTTCTGTGCGCCCAATCTCAAGGTCATTCGATTTAGCAATCTATTTGTGCCTGCAATTTCCACAGCCCAACTAAAAACTTCCAAATTTAAAAAAAAGATGTTTTTTCGTTTTAATTATTTATTTATTCAAATAAAGTTAAATAGTTATTACAATCCTTCTTATTTTGCTTCTTAATTTCTATATACATATAACTAACGTTTACATATTTAAAAAATTTTTTATTTTTATATTTAAATATATACAAATTGTTAAACTTACTAAATTTACCAAATAAAAAAAATATAAGATTTATTTAATATTTTAGGAATATTATTTATTAAAACTGTAAAACTTATTTAAAAAATTATTTACAAAAAATAAAATACATAAGTACAAATATATTATTGTAAAATGCTGAAACATCCATCTAAATAGTGACACATCCTTTTTCCGTCATTTTATATTGTTTAAAAAAAGCTGTCATATTAAACTTGGAGATAGGTCCTATTGAAACAACGCACCTTCCCTACTCGGTATCCAACCGGACTCAGCTGGAGTCAGCACATCAAAATGTCGGGCGAAGCACGCTGTCCTTAAGTATTAAAGGATTCTCTATAAAAGCATATTAATGGTGTTATTGCCTTCACTCCAGCCTAGATATAGCTCAAGAAGACGACTTAAACACCTTCATTCATGTAATATCAGACGTAGTCGGCCGATCGAAAGCGCTGCAGAACTTTCCAAGTCTTTATTTATTGTCCTTAACCTGTGAACAAGTAAATTATTTTTATAAATAGGTAAATGTTACAGAAATTACTATACTATAAATAAATCTTGCTACCCTACATTATAAAATTAGTCTAACGAAATAAAATTAGTAACAACAATTAGATTACTAAGTAGGTAATTGCTTATAAATACATAAATAAAGACAACAAAAAAAATAAACAACAAAAATAGTGTTTTTTCCTTCAAGGCTCCGGGGTCAATACGAATATATATGCCATGCTTTCCTGCAATAGCAACAAAAAAAACTTTTCCTGCTCAATAAAAAGTTTTCTAATCTAGTAAGGTCCACGTTTCAAAGACCCGAAGCGGGTTCTTTCGATGCCAACTCGATTTTTCGATGTTATAAATAAATGGGGAGTTTGTCTGTAAGCGTTTTCGCCAAGGGAAATTTTACATTTGTTACTCCAAATGGTCCACTTTACTATAAAAAAATTTAAAAATAAACTTTTTGAGATATTTGTTTTTGAAAAATTTTGAATTTTTTTGTTTTTCCAAAATAAAAAAAACGCTTTCGTCTAGAAAAATCATAGCTTTTAAACTAAGCGTTTTGGCCGAAAGAAATTTTAATATGTGTTAGTCCTTACGGTCTTCTTTACTATGACAAAATTTAAAAATAAAAAAAATACACTTTTTGAGATATTTGTTTTTAAAAAAAAAAAAAATTATAAAAATCGCTTTCTTCTAAGAAAAACCATAACTTTTAAACTAAACATGTTCGTCGAAGGAAATTTTAATATGTGTTAGTCCAAACGGTCTTCTTTACAATTATAAAATTTAAAAAATAGAAAAAATACATTTTTTGATATATTCGTTTTTGAAAATTTTTGAATTTTTTTGTTTTTCCAAAATAAAAAAAAACGCCTTCGTCTAAGAAAAATCATAGCTTTTAAACTAAGCGTTTTGGCCGAAAGAAATTTTAATATGTGTTAGTGCTTACGGTCTTCTTTACTATGACAAAATTTAAAAAAAAAAAAATACACTTTTTGAGATATTTGTTTTTCAAAAAAAAAAAAATTATAAAAATCGCTTTCTTCTAAGAAAAACCATAACTTTTAAACTAAACATGTTCGTCGAAGGAAATTTTAATATGTGTTAGTCCAAACAGTCTTCTTTACAATGATAAAATTTAAAAAATAGAAAAAATACATTTTTTATATATTCGTTTTTGAAAATTTTTGAATTTTTTTG
Organism: Chymomyza amoena; assembly: GCA_037043745.1. Taxonomy (NCBI): domain Eukaryota; kingdom Metazoa; phylum Arthropoda; class Insecta; order Diptera; family Drosophilidae; genus Chymomyza; species Chymomyza amoena. The sequence continues at coordinate 16,980 of JBAMAX010002355.1, read as the reverse complement.
TTTTTCCAAAATAAAAAAAAACGCCTTCGTCTAAGAAAAATCATAGCTTTTAAACTAAGCGTTTTAGCCGAAAGAAATTTTAATATGTGTTAGTCCTTACGGTCTTCTTTACTATGACAAAATTTAAAAAAAAAAAATACACTTTTTGAGATATTTGTTTTTCAAAAAAAAAAAAATTATAAAAATCGCTTTCTTCTAAGAAAAACCATAACTTTTAAACTAAACATGTTCGTCGAAGGAAATTTTAATATGTGTTAGTCCAAACAGTCTTCTTTACAATGATAAAATTTAAAAAATAGAAAAAATACATTTTTTATATATTCGTTTTTGAAAATTTTTGAATTTTTTTGTTTTTCCAAAATAAAAAAAAACGCCTTCGTCTAAGAAAAATCATAGCTTTTAAACTAAGCGTTTTGGCCGAAAGAAATTTTAATATGTGTTAGTCCTTACGGTCTTCTTTACTATGACAAAATTTAAAAAAAAAAATACACTTTTTGAGATATTTGTTTTTCAAAAAAAAAAAAAATTATAAAAATCGCTTTCTTCTAAGAAAAACCATAACTTTTAAACTAAACATGTTCGTCGAAGGAAATTTTAATATGTGTTAGTCCAAACAGTCTTCTTTACAATGATAAAATTTAAAAAATAGAAAAAATACATTTTTTATATATTCGTTTTTGAAAATTTTTGAATTTTTTTGTTTTTCCAAAATAAAAAAAAACGCCTTCGTCTAAGAAAAATCATAGCTTTTAAACTAAGCGTTTTGGCCGAAAGAAATTTTAATATGTGTTAGTGCTTACGGTCTTCTTTACAATGATAAAATTTAAAAAAAAAAAAATACACTTTTTGAGATATTTGTTTTTCAAAAAAAAAAAAATTATAAAAATCGCTTTCTTCTAAGAAAAACCATAACTTTTAAACTAAACATGTTCGTCGAAGGAAATTTTAATATGTGTTAGTCCAAACAGTCTTCTTTACAATGATAAAATTTAAAAAATAGAAAAAATACATTTTTTATATATTCGTTTTTGAAAATTTTTGAATTTTTTTTTTTTTCCAAAATAAAAAAAAACGCCTTCGTCTAAGAAAAATCATAGCTTTTAAACTAAGCGTTTTGGCCGAAAGAAATTTTAATATGTGTTAGTCCTTACGGTCTTCTTTACTATGACAAAATTTAAAAAAAAAATACACTTTTTGAGATATTTGTTTTTCAAAAAAAAAAAAAATTATAAAAATCGCTTTCTTCTAAGAAAAACCATAACTTTTAAACTAAACATGTTCGTCGAAGGAAATTTTAATATGTGTTAGTCCAAACAGTCTTCTTTACAATGATAAAATTTAAAAAATAGAAAAAATACATTTTTTATATATTCGTTTTTGAAAATTTTTGAATTTTTTTGTTTTTCCAAAATAAAAAAAAACGCCTTCGTCTAAGAAAAATCATAGCTTTTAAACTAAGCGTTTTGGCCGAAAGAAATTTTAATATGTGTTAGTCCTTACGGTCTTCTTTACTATGACAAAATTTAAAAAAAAAAAAATACACTTTTTGAGATATTTGTTTTTCAAAAAAAAAAAATTATAAAAATCGCTTTCTTCTAAGAAAAACCATAACTTTTAAACTAAACATGTTCGTCGAAGGAAATTTTAATATGTGTTAGTCCAAACAGTCTTCTTTACAATGATAAAATTTAAAAAATAGAAAAAATACATTTTTTATATATTCGTTTTTGAAAATTTTTGAATTTTTTTGTTTTTCCAAAATAAAAAAAAACGCCTTCGTCTAAGAAAAATCATAGCTTTTAAACTAAGCGTTTTGGCCGAAAGAAATTTTAATATGTGTTAGTCCTTACGGTCTTCTTTACTATGACAAAATTTAAAAAAAAAAAATACACTTTTTGAGATATTTGTTTTTCAAAAAAAAAAAAATTATAAAAATCGCTTTCTTCTAAGAAAAACCATAACTTTTAAACTAAACATGTTCGTCGAAGGAAATTTTAATATGTGTTAGTCCAAACAGTCTTCTTTACAATGATAAAATTTAAAAAATAGAAAAAATACATTTTTTATATATTCGTTTTTGAAAATTTTTGAATTTTTTTGTTTTTCCAAAAATAAAAAAAAACGCCTTCGTCTAAGAAAAATCATAGCTTTTAAACTAAGCGTTTTGGCCGAAAGAAATTTTAATATGTGTTAGTCCTTACGGTCTTCTTTACTATGACAAAATTTAAAAAAAAAAAAATACACTTTTTGAGATATTTGTTTTTCAAAAAAAAAAAATTATAAAAATCGCTTTCTTCTAAGAAAAACCATAACTTTTAAACTAAACATAATCGTCGATGAAAATTTTAATATGTGTTAGTCCTTACGGTCTTCTTTACTATGACAAAATTTAAAAAAAAAAAATACACTTTTTGAGATATTTGTTTTTCAAAAAAAAAAAAATTATAAAAATCGCTTTCTTCTAAGAAAAACCATAACTTTTAAACTAAACATGTTCGTCGAAGGAAATTTTAATATGTGTTAGTCCAAACAGTCTTCTTTACAATGATAAAATTTAAAAAATAGAAAAATTACATTTTTTATATATTCGTTTTTGAAAATTTTTGAATTTTTTTGTTTTTCCAAAATAAAAAAAAACGCCTTCGTCTAAGAAAAATCATAGCTTTTAAACTAGGCGTTTTGGCCGAAAGAAATTTTAATATGTGTTAGTCCTTACGGTCTTCTTTACTATGACAAAATTTAAAAAAAAAAAATACACTTTTTGAGATATTTGTTTTTCAAAAAAAAAAATTATAAAAATCGCTTTCTTCTAAGAAAAACCATAACTTTTAAACTAAACATGTTCGTCGAAGGAAATTTTAATATGTGTTAGTCCAAACAGTCTTCTTTACAATGATAAAATTTAAAAAATAGAAAAAATACATTTTTTATATATTCGTTTTTGAAAATTTTTGAATTTTTTTGTTTTTCCAAAATAAAAAAAAACGCCTTCGTCTAAGAAAAATCATAGCTTTTAAACTAAGCGTTTTGGCCGAAAGAAATTTTAATATGTGTTAGTGCTTACGGTCTTCTTTACAATGATAAAATTAAAAAAAAAAAAATACACTTTTTGAGATATTTGTTTTTCAAAAAAAAAAAAAAAAATTATAAAAATCGCTTTCTTCTAAGAAAAACCATAACTTTTAAACTAAACATGTTCGTCGAAGGAAATTTTAATATGTGTTAGTCCAAACGGTCTTCTTTACAATTATAAAATTTAAAAAATAAAAAAAATACTTTTTTGATATATTCGTTTTTGAAAATTTTTGAATTTTTTTGTTTTTCCAAAATAAAAAAAAACGCCTTCGTCTAAGAAAAATCATAGCTTTTAAACTAAGCGTTTTGGCCGAAAGAAATTTTAATATGTGTTAGTCCTTACGGTCTTCTTTACTATGACAAAATTTAAAAAAAAAAAAATACACTTTTTGAGATATTTGTTTTTAAAAAAAAAAAAAATTATAAAAATCGCTTTCTTCTAAGAAAAACCATAACTTTTAAACTAAACATGTTCGTCGAAGGAAATTTTAATATGTGTTAGTCCAAACAGTCTTCTTTACAATGATAAAATTTAAAAAATAGAAAAAATACATTTTTTATATATTCGTTTTTGAAAATTTTTGAATTTTTTTGTTTTTCCAAAATAAAAAAAAACGCCTTCGTCTAAGAAAAATCATAGCTTTTAAACTAAGCGTTTTGGCCGAAAGAAATTTTAATATGTGTTAGTGCTTACGGTCTTCTTTACTATGACAAAATTTAAAAAAAAAAAATACACTTTTTGAGATATTTGTTTTTCAAAAAAAAAATACACTTTTTGAGATATTTGTTTTTCAAAAAAAAAAAAATTATAAAAATCGCTTTCTTCTAAGAAAAACCATAACTTTTAAACTAAACATGTTCGTCGAAGGAAATTTTAATATGTGTTAGTCCAAACAGTCTTCTTTACAATGATAAAATTTAAAAAATAGAAAAAATACATTTTTTATATATTCGTTTTTGAAAATTTTTGAATTTTTTTGTTTTTCCAAAATAAAAAAAAACGCCTTCGTCTAAGAAAAATCATAGCTTTTAAACTAAGCGTTTTGGCCGAAAGAAATTTTAATATGTGTTAGTCCTTACGGTCTTCTTTACTATGACAAAATTTAAAAAAAAAAAAATACACTTTTTGAGATATTTGTTTTTAAAAAAAAAAAAATTATAAAAATCGCTTTCTTCTAAGAAAAACCATAACTTTTAAACTAAACATGTTCGTCGAAGGAAATTTTAATATGTGTTAGTCCAAACGGTCTTCTTTACAATTATAAAATTTAAAAAATAGAAAAAATACATTTTTTATATATTCGTTTTTGAAAATTTTTGAATTTTTTTGTTTTTCCAAAATAAAAAAAAACGCCTTCGTCTAAGAAAAATCATAGCTTTTAAACTAAGCGTTTTGGCCGAAAGAAATTTTAATATGTGTTAGTCCTTACGGTCTTATTGTGCTATGACAAAATTTAAAAAAAAAAATACACTTTTTGAGATATTTGTTTTTAAAAAAAAAAAAATTATAAAAATCGCTTTCTTCTAAGAAAAACCATAACTTTTAAACTAAACATGTTCGTCGAAGGAAATTTTAATATGTGTTACTCCAAACAGTCTTCTTTACAATGATAAAATTTAAAAAATAGAAAAAATACATTTTTTGATATATTCGTTTTTGAAAATTTTTGAATTTTTTTGTTTTTCCAACATAAAAAAAACGCTTTCGTCTAAGAAAAATCATAGCTTTTAAACTAAGCGTTTTGGCCGAAAGAAATTTTAGTATGTGTTAGTGCTTACGGTCTTCTTTACAATGATAAAATTTAAAAAAAAAAATACACTTTTTGAGATATTTGTTTTTCAAAAAAAAAAAAAAATTATAAAAATCGCTTTCTTCTAAGAAAAACCATAACTTTTAAACTAAACATGTTCGTCGAAGGAAATTTTAATATGTGTTAGTCCAAACGGTCTTCTTTACAATTATAAAATTTAAAAAATAGAAAAAATACATTTTTTGATATATTCGTTTTTGAAAATTTTTGAATTTTTTTGTTTTTCCAAAATAAAAAAAAACGCCTTCGTCTAAGAAAAATCATAGCTTTTAAACTAAGCGTTTTGGCCGAAAGAAATTTTAATATGTGTTAGTGCTTACGGTCTTCTTTACTATGACAAAATTTAAAAAATAAAAAAATTGCACTTTTTGAGATATTTGTTTTTGAAAATTTTTGAATTTTTTTGTTTTTCCAACATAAAAAAAACGCTTTCGTCTAAGAAAAATCATAGCTTTTAAACTAAGCGTTTTGGCCGAAAGAAATTTTAGTATGTGTTAGTGCTTACGGTCTTCTTTACAATGATAAAATTTAAAAAAAAAATACACTTTTTGAGATATTTGTTTTTGAAAATTTTTGAATTTTTTTGTTTTTCAAAATAAAAAAAACGCCTTCGTCTAAGAAAAATCATAACTTTTAAACAAACATGTTCGTCGAAAGAAATTTTAATATGTGTTAGTCCTTACGGTCTTCTTTACTATGACAAAATTTAAAAAAAAAAATACACTTTTTGAGATATTTGTTTTTCAAAAAAAAAAAAATTATAAAAAACGCTTTCTTCTAAGAAAAACCATAACTTTTAAACTAAACATAATCGTCGAAGGAAATTTTAATATGTGTTAGTCCTTACGGTCTTCTTTACTATGACAAAATTTAAAAAATAAAAAAAATACACTTTTTGAGATATTTGTTTTTGAAAATTTTTGAATTTTTTTGTTTTTCCAAAATAAAAAAAACGCTTTCGTCTAAGAAAAATCATAACTTTTAAACTAAACATGTTCGTCGAAGGAAATTTTAATATGTGTTAGTCCAAACGGTCTTCCTTACAATGACAAAATTTAAAAAATAAAAAAAATACACTTTTTGAGATATTTGTTTTAAAAAAAAAAAAATTATAAAAAACGCTTTCTTCTAAGAAAAACCATAACTTTTAAACTAAACATAATCGTCGAAGGAAATTTTAATATGTGTTAGTCCTTACGGTCTTCTTTACTATGACAAAATTTAAAAAATAAAAAAAATACACTTTTTGAGATATTTGTTTTTGAAAATTTTTGAATTTTTTTGTTTTTCCAAAATAAAAAAAACGCTTTCGTCTAAGAAAAATCATAACTTTTAAACTAAACATGTTCGTCGAAGGAAATTTTAATATGTGTTAGTCCAAACGGTCTTCCTTACAATGACAAAATTTAAAAAATAAAAAAAATACACTTTTTGAGATATTTGTTTTTAAAAAAAAAAAATTATAAAAAACGCTTTCTTCTAAGAAAAACCATAACTTTTAAACTAAACATAATCGTCGAAGGAAATTTTAATATGTGTTAGTCCTTACGGTCTTCTTTACTATGACAAAATTTAAAAAATAAAAAATTACATTTTTGATATATTCGTTTTTGAAAATTTTTGAATTTTTTTGTTTTTCCAAAATAAAAAATACGCTTTCTTCTAAGAAAAATTATAGCTTTTAAATTAAGAGTTTTGGCCGAAAGAAATTTTAATATGTGTTAGTCCTTACGGTCTTCTTTACTATTACAAAATTTAAAAAATAAAAAAAATACACTTTTTGAGATATTTGTTTTTCAAAAAAAAAAATTATAAAAATCGCTTTCTTCTAAGAAAAACCATAACTTTTAAACTAAACATGTTCGTCGAAGGAAATTTTAATATGTGTTAGTCCTTACGGTCTTCTTTACTATTACAAAATTTAAAAAATAAAAAAAATACACTTTTTGAGATATTTGTTTTTGAAAATTTTTGAATTTTTTTGTTTTTCCAAAATAAAAAATACGCTTTCTTCTAAGAAAAATTATAGCTTTTAAACTAAGAGTTTTGGCCGAAAGAAATTTTAATATGTGTTAGTCCTTACGGTCTTCTTTACAATGACAAAATTTAAAAAAAAAAATACACTTTTTGAGATATTTGTTTTTCAAAAAAAAAAAAAAAATTATAAAAATCGCTTTCTTCTAAGAAAAACCATAACTTTTAAACTAAACATGTTCGTCGAAGGAAATTTTAATATGTGTTAGTCCAAACGGTCTTCTTTACAATTATAAAATTTAAAAAATAGAAAAAATACATTTTTTGATATATTCGTTTTTGAAAATTTTTGAATTTTTTTGTTTTTCCAAAATAAAAAAAAACGCCTTCGTCTAAGAAAAATCATAGCTTTTAAACTAAGCGTGTTGGCCGAAAGAAATTTTAATATGTGTTAGTCCTTACGGTCTTCTTTACTATGACAAAATTTAAAAAATAAAAAAAATACACTTTTTGAGATATTTGTTTTATAAAAAAAAAAATTATAAAAAACGCTTTCTTCTAAGAAAAACCATAACTTTTAAACTAAACATGTTCGTCGAAGGAAATTTTAATATGTGTTAGTCCAAACGGCCTTCCTTACAATGACAAAATTTAAAAAATAAAAAAAATACTCTTTTTGAGATATTTGTTTTTAAAAAAAAAAAATTATAAAAATCGCTTTCTTCTAAGAAAAACCATAACTTTTAAACTAAACATGTTCGTCGAAGGAAATTTTAATATGTGTTAGTCCAAACGGTCTTCTTTACTATGACAAAATTTAAAAAATAAAAAAATTACATTTTTGATATATTCGTTTTTGAAAATTTTTGAATTTTTTGTTTTTCCAAAATAAAAAATACGCTTTCTTCTAAGAAAAATTATAGCTTTTAAACTAAGAGTTTTGGCCGAAAGAAATTTTAATATGTGTTAGTCCTTACGGTCTTCTTTACTATTACAAAATTTAAAAAATAAAAAAAATACACTTTTTGAGATATTTGTTTAAAAAAAAAAAAAAATATAAAAAACGCTTTCTTCTAAGAAAAACCATAACTTTTAAACTAAGCGTGTTGGTTCAAGGAATATTTAATATGTGTTATTCCTTACGGTCTTCTTTACTATGATAAAATTTAAATAAATAAAAAAAATACTGTTTTTCAGATATTTGTTTTTGAAAAAAATTTTAATTTTTTGCAAAATAACAAAACGTTTTTTTTCTAAGGAAAAATCATAACTTTTAAACGAAGCGTTTTGGTCGAAGGAAATTTTAATAATTATTTTTTTTATTAGTCCAAACGGTCTACTTTACCATAAAAAAATTAAAAAAAAAATAAGTACATTTTTTGAGATATTCTTTTTTAAAAAAATTTGGCATTTTTTGTTTTTTGGAAAATAAATTTTCCGTTTTCAATATTGCTAATGCAATAGTTGTAAAGAGTCACTCATTCCAGTAATTTCAAATGTTTAACCGTCTAAATCCATCCACATTTCAAAAAAAAATGTGACGTAAAATATTGACATTTATCTCTAAAACAAAATGGCGAAAAGGCTAAGAAAAAATTTTTTTTCGGCTAAAAAAAAATCTTTGTCTTATGAAATGGACCAAGGAACAACACATTTCAGTTTCATTGAAATCTAAAATTATGTCCTGTGCCGACCGGTCGATTTGAAATGGAAATAGCCTATAGGCAGCATTTCGTTTCAAACGAAGAAGTCCAAACATCTGTCAAATTATGGCTCCAAAAAACAGGACACTTTTTTTTAAAAGAAGGTTTTTATAAACTCTATAACAGATAAGAAAAATGTATTCAAGTCGAAGGTGAGTATGTAGAAAAATAGTTTGTGAGTCAAATAATTAATAAATATTCATTTTGTAACCTAAAAATTTTTTGTACTTTTTTTAAATTAGGGAAACTGCCTTTTTGAATACCCCTCGTATATATTTTATTTCAAAAATAATATATTCTGGCATACATTCTTTAGTATTGCTTTTTTATGCATTTTTATTTTAAATTGAAAAATTGTTTTTTTATTCTATATTTAAAGTTCTTGTTCTTCTTCTGCTATCTTGACTCCCAAAAGAGCATAGGGCTTCTCTGTAAAGTTTCAAACGGTCAGAAGAGGGCGTGGCAGACCTCAAGGCCTTTATACCGAAATGATTATCGTATCCTCGGGTAACTTTAGTCCTTCGCAGATTTCGAAGACTATAAAACCTAAAGTCGCGAAACTTTATAAGATGTTGCGCATATTTCTTCAGAAGATGAAGTTCTTTTAATCATGCCAATAGTTTTCCACGTTAACCGTTGTAGAGTTTCGAGGATTTTGGCTACACCGATTAATATTTTGATCTAAAACTTAACGGAGATATGCAAAAATTAATAAATCCTGCCAAATATATACAACAAAAGGTACAGTCAAAAATGTACAAATTTCATAACCCCTTGCCTATAAACTGCGTTAATATTTGACTATACATAATTTTGGTAATAAGTAACTTAGTGAGTTGTACACAATTTTTGTTAAACTAAATCATGTGGCTCCTATGAACATATCCAAATACAAACTTTATCAATGCGGACTCCTCACCACTCACAATCGAAAAACCGTGTTTTCTTCAACATTCTTTCCATATTATACTCTAAACAATTTCTTTGAAATAACTTTCAATTTAACATCGGTTAGAATTTACGGAACTTATGGTAAGGGTTACCATGGGTCCGCTTTTAACATGTTTGTTTCGAAACGACTTAATCGGGCATGTTTTAGATTCCGATTCCGACAGTTTTTGAAAGGTGTTCTTGATTTCGATTTCGACGAGACTCGATTCCTTTTGAAATGTTTGGCTCGCAGCTGTCGAAATGAAAAGTATTTTACTTTGTTTACTTAAATAAACGCATTAATGCCACTTAAATTAATTTTGTATGATTTTTTAATGTTTTAAGAAAATTTTGAACGAATTAAGGTTAATTTTCATTATATATTTTTATTACAAAAAATGTCTATTAAAAAACGAGTGGAATGGATTCAGGCAAAATAGAACTTCGAAAAGTTATGTGTTGTCGTGTTGCACAATTAAATTCGAAGATAATTTTATTAATGGATGTCTTAAAATATGTGTATAAAAATTAAATTAAAAATTTAAAAAACCCCCGAACTTAAGTAATTTTCATTTAAAAAGTAAAAAATAATAAAAGAAACGTAATGTTAAAGTACCTAAGAATCTGTTAATAATTCTAAAAAATACGTCGCGTTGGGGGATACGCGAGGGCAGACGTCGTTGACGGTCGTATCTTACAAGCAAATTTTTTGAAGTAATTCTATGAAAGTTTTTGAAGTATTTTCTAAATTTGTTTTTTTAGTTAATCTTTGTTGCTTAATTAGACTATTTGTATTTAAATTATTAGTTTAGGAGCGGTCCCCCAACGCGACGTATTTTTTTTTAGAATTATTAACAGATTCTTAGGTACTTTAACATTACGTTTCTTTTATTATTTTTTACTTTTTAAATGAAAATTACTTAAGTTCGGGGTTTTTTAAATTTTTAATTTAATTTTTTATTTCATACTTTTTATAGGTAGGCTAGGTTAAGTTAGACTTTAGTATATTATAATATACTCACTATAATTTAGATTCTTGTTAAGGTATAGATTACATTTAAGGTCAAGCTCGTTTGCTTTTTTTTTACGCATTCTCCCCACTTTCACTCCCCACAACTTTTAAACGGCTCAACCGATTTTCATCAAACATGTCTAAGAACACTCGCACATAAGTCACCTTTAATACAAAAAAACTAAATTGAAATCACTGCATGCGTTTGGGAGTTACGATGCCATAGACAGACAGACAGACAAACAGACAGACACGTCAAACTTATAACACCCCTCTTTTTGCGTCGGGGGTTAAAAATAACCTCAGATTCGAATCAGTGGCGTCGTCAGCTACAATAGGACCAAATTTTAAGCCAATCGGACAAAGTTTATGTTTTTAACTTCAAATGGCTATAACTTCTAAACGAGAAGAGATAGAGCAAAAATAACCTCAGATTCGAATCAGTGACGTCGTCAGCTACAATAGGACCAAATTTTAAGCCAATCGGACAAAGTTGATGTTTTTCTCCCCACTTTCACTCCCCACAACTTTTAAACGGCTCAACCGATTTTCATTAAACATTTCTATCAACACTCGCACATAAGTCACCTTTAATACAAAAAAAAACTAAATTGAAATCACTGCATGCGTTCGGGAGCTACGATGCCATAGACAGACAGACAAACAAACAGACAGACAGACAGACACGTCAAACTTATAACACCCCTCTTTTTGCGTCGGGGGTTAAAAATAAATTGTGCAAAATATGTAAATAAATTAAAAATATTTGTCTCTCAGAAAGAAGTTGGCAGAAAGAAAAAATAAATGAATAAAGTGATTGTTCGAAAACTTGTGTCAACTCTACAAGTGGACTTATCGATAGCTGGCCAGCTGTTCTATACAAATGGTAATCGATAGCACTCGAAATGAAAACGATTCGAAGCCGATTCGAACTCAGTCGAAATCTAGAACAAAATTCGTGGGAATGTACTCGTTATGACTTTTCGAAACGAATCGAAATCTAGATCAGGCCTGCATGTTTTGAGGCCAAAACTGTATTATATCAGCTAACCTTACGAATCCTGACTACCATATTGGGTTATCACTAATATTAGGATGTTAAGTTGTAATTTTCAAAATTTGGGTGTCTTGTTTAGAAACAAGCAAGACCTGCGCGTAAGGATCAATGCAAAGCACTCCATCTTCAAGCCACAAACTGAGTCTTAGTCAGAATAAACTTAAAACTATAAATGTTGTAACATCAAGTGATGAAATTTGTTTGATTAAATTCTTGTACTACGCTAACTTTACTAAGAAATATTGGAACATTTGTCCTTCATTTTTAGTTCAACATTGTCAAAAGTCGTTGTGGACATTTTACAGAACATTACAAATATTCGGGTACCAATAAATTAACAAACCCAAGTTATCTCGCTGCTCTCATTTCCCTAAACCAGTCAGCGCACTTTTGGAACCATTTGTAATTTTTTGCCCAAGCAACAACAACAACAAGAGCAACTACAAACAAATTTTAGTCCACTTCTGTTTTATGGCAAATTAATGGACCAACATGTTCGAATGAACCTTTGCCTGGCCGTACTCTTTGGCCACACTCCTCGCTACTAGCAGGTGGTGTCCAGCAGCAAGGGCTTCAGCTTCAGCTACTTCTAGCCATCGTGGGTAACACCCCCACGGCAGTACGCCCACGTTCCAAAAAGTGAACACACTCAGTGAGAGGGACTGTTTGTTGTTTGTTTCACACATGCCAAATGAACAAGGTTTTTTTTCCTTGTTCCTGGAGTTGTTGCTGCTGTTGTTGGAGCTGCTACTGATGATGTCGATTTTTGTTCTGTGTTTGGCGTTGCTTTTGGCCATGTTGCCAGCCGGCCAACATATTGGACATTTATTATTTTCCTGAGTGTTTTTGCTCGGCAAGTAAATTATGTTGGTTGGCATTGCCTGGGGGGTGTGGGTTAGAGAGTACCATGTGCCTATGGGCCAGGACACTCGATGCTGTTGCGCCAAATTGGTTTGCTGCTCAGCTGATATCAGTAAAAAGCTAAGCTAAGATTAGATCTCTATGAGAGTGTTCTAGATGCGACTGGGAGGAGGGTGGCGCGCTGAGTGTGGGCGTGTGGGGAGGGGTAAAGTTTTGGTCGGCGTGTTAAATTAATAATTGCATAAATTTTACATGTGCTGTTGCATGAATTATGGTCGGCAGCATAAATCGCGAATAATGTGCGCACTGGCCGTGCGAATATTTATGGCGGCATCTGTAAATCATCAAACCATAAACGCACTTGCAACACGCCGAAGAGCAGAGCAGCGGCTGCACTGATACTGATCCTTTCGCTTTTGTTTGCTAGCAGCGTGTGGAATGGGTTAGGGTGACCATGTCACAGGATGGCGCATAGTAGAATTTTCAGCTGCAAATGCGTTTTTATTGAATTTATTAAGGGCACGCCCTCGCCCATGGACACATATAGAGCAAAAAAAAAAATAACACACGCACATTGACCAAACAGACCGCAGCAGTTGCATTGCACTGAATTGGTTGGAGTGCGAGAGTCCTGGACCAAAAGACTCCGGCCGGACATGTGTCGACGACACATGGCAAATAAATGCAATTCCGGACATCGTCGTTTTTTTGTGTTTTTGCACGCTTGCTCGATTCAAAATTGTAATTCAAAATTTGAAAAATGCACTCATGATATATGCGCGAATTTAATGAAGTTGCATAATTGTTAATATATATGCGCCATTTTTATTATTGTTGTACATATATAGTATAGTGTGTACATAGCTGTTGAATTAAACAAGTTGTTGCCAGATGCTAAACTTTTTCAACAACTTTAAACAGCCAATATACATATTAATATTTATAAAGAACTATACTCAGTTTGGCTGAAATGTTTAATTATTGTAATAATTATTAGTAATCTTTACAATAGACCTTAATTAGGGGTAGTTTCGAAACTTTGCATTTTGGGCTTAGCTATGTGGAGCTGAGAATCGACCGACGACCGAAAAAGATTAAACGCTCCGTCACATAAAGGGTGATTCATTCAGACCTTTTTTTTCAATAGGGATTTTCGTGGGGATCACGAGTGATTACATGACAGTCATGATCGAACAGCAAAAGTTGTTCAGTATTCATTGGCAAATCATCATGCAAAGACTTACGCCCGAACAACATTTACAAATTGTAAAATTATACTACGAAAATCAGCGTTCTGCAAAGAATGTTTTTCGTACGCTGAGATCGACTTATGGTCAACATAATCGACCCAACGAACCCACAATTCGTAACACCATCAACAAATTTGAAACCCAATATTCATTGTTTGTCACACGACCAAATCGACCACATCCAGCATGTAGTGAAGAGAATATAGCGCCGGTAGCTGACAGTGTTCACGATGACCGCGAGGAATCGATTCGGCGCCGATCGCAACAACTTCAACCACCTGGCACATTTTACATTTGGATCTCGGCTTGAAAGCATACAAAATTCAACTCAGGCAAGAATTGAAGCCGAATGACCTTCCTGCACGTCGCCGTTTTAGTGAATGGGCTTTTGGTAAGATCGATGAAGATTCGTTGTTTTTGACCAAAATTTTGTTTAGTGATAAGGCCCACTTTTGGCTCCACGTCTTCGTGAATAAGGAAAATTGCCGTATTTGGGGAGAAGAACAACCCGAAGAGGTTCACCAGCTGCCATTACACCCAAGAAAAACAACGGTTTGGTGCGGTCGATGTGAGCTGGTGGAATCATTGGTCCGTATTTTTTAAAAATGAGCAAGGTACAACGTTACCATCAATGGCGCACGCTATTGGACCATGTTAACGGTTTTTTTGCCCTGAAATCTCTTCGTGATCTCGACGACATTTGGTTCCAACAGGATGGCGCTCCAGTCCACATTGCCATATGAAACAATGGCTCTATTGCGGGTCAATTTGGTGAGCGATTAATTTCACGTACGGGACCCGTGCCTTGGCCGCCAAGATCGTGCGATATCACACCGCTCGACTTTTTTCTTTGGGGTTACGTCAAGTCAATAGTTTACGTGGACAAGCCAGCCTTGGAAGCCAACATTACTCGTGTTATTGTCCAAATACCAGTGGAAATGCTTGAACGAGTCATGGAAAATTGGACCTTCAGGATGGACCATTTAAAACGTATTTGCAGCCAACATTTGAACGAGATTATTTTTAAAAAATAAATGCCATAAAATATCCTTTCGAAATCATAAATTAAGATCCCATCATTAAAAAAAAATGTCTTAATGAATCACCCAATATCTCGAAAAATATAAAAGTGAGAATAGCAATTTTACTTAAAATACAAGGATCGTCCTAAAAAAGCTAATCTAAAGGCCGCACTAAGTGAACGTGCCACCATCGAAAAAATTGGTCTCAGTGTGATACACTACTTACATTTGAATGGTTTTAAGAGGCAGAGTTTAAACAAGGTCGATTGAACTCCAAAGATGATAATCACAATGATCGTCCAAGGTATGTGTCCATTCCTGAAATGGTAATAAAAATTCAAAAAATTGTATTATATGACCGTAGACTAAAAGTTCTTCATTTCAATAAGTGTTACATATACATCGCATGTTGACGGAAGTTGGATATCAAGAGATTGTGCGCAAGATGCTTTTTGATTGTACCTTTATTAGTAATTTAAACAAGAATCCCCTGTGGTCATAAACACCTTTGGAAAATTTGGAGACAAAACTATGGTGCATATACGCAAACTTATAGTAAGATTGTTTTTGAAAGGAAAAAAAAGTGGTCAGGTAAATGTTATTTCAAAACCCACTAACCATATATTTCAATTACTTTCTCTCAAATCCTATTCATCTGCATTTCGGAAGCAATAAAGAGCTGGAGCCGGAAGTTAATGATTATTTTGAGGAAAAAAGATAACGTTGTTTTTAAAAATAAAGCCAGTGAATGTATTAGCTAATAAGCTCTTCTAATCCCTGTTGTTTTGGTTTCTAACTTTTTTAAGCATAGAATGTAAAATAAAAAATTTGAATGCAAATGTCTAGTGTTTAAATTGTTAGGATGGCTAGTATAACAGATTTGCTAAAATTTCGACTAATTACACTAGTTTACAAATCATCAACCTCAACCGTACACACTTCCATAGTCAAAGGGGGTGCTAAAACCCAAAATGCAGTCAAAATATTTGTTTGCAAAGAGACCGTTTTCTTAAATTAGGAAAAAGTATCTCAACTTAACAGCAAAGATCTCTGGTTGTACTAAAGTGAATTTGACAATTGAATTACCCATCGATTTAGTTAAAAAAATGTATTTTAAAAATTACGAATTTTATTTACAATTAAAAAGAATAATTTTATATAGTTTTATTTATGGCTTTCGATTAAGACAAAAATAATAATTAATAAATAAATTATTTTATAAGAACAATAGCTTTCCATGCATTATAAAATTAGTTTAAAGCGATTAAATGCTCGTAATTATTGATTGCTAATTAAAAAATAAATAAAAACAAAAACTAAATTGTATGTTTTCTTCCAAGGCTACGGGACAGTAGGAATTCAAATGTCATATGCTATCCTGCGATAGAGCAAAAAAAAAAGTTCTTCCTCTGCTATCTTGACTCCTAAAAGAACACAGGGTTTCTCTGTAAAATTATAAAGGGATTTAAATTTGTGCAATGTAGGTAATGGTCAGAAGCAGGCGTGGCAGACCCCCAGGCCTTTATACCGAAATGATTATTGTATCCTCGGGTAATTTCATTTGTCCTTCGCAGATTTAGAAGACTATAAAAGGTAAAGTCACGAAACTTTAGAAGATGTTGCGCATATTTCTTCAGAAAATTAAGTTTATTGAATCATGCCAATAGTTTTCCACGTTACACGTTGTAGAGTTTCGCGATTTTTGGCTACACCAATTAATATTTTGATTTAAAACGTAACAGGAAACTTTTGTAAAAAAAACATGTCAAGTTTTCTTAGCGACATGCGAAGATCGATTTATTTATCCTGACATTGTAAAAGCGTCAAAGTAAATTTGTAATAAATTTCCGAAAATGTATGTGACATAAAGTCATAAGAAGTCCATATACTTATGTCCGTCTCTTTATCTATATGAACGCCTAGATCTCAGAAATGGGAAGAGCTAGAGCAAGCAAACTTTCAAATTAGATCCCTCATTTTTCTAAGGAAGATAAGTTCATTTTATTTTTTAAAATGGTGGTATATATAGCTCCCAAAGAGGGGTTCACAGGACCTTGGAAACACAACCAAAAGTTTAAGATAGATATTAGATAGATCACTTTCCGTGCCACCATAATGTATCAAAAGATAAATTTAAATAATTAAGGAACTTACTACAATGGAAACTATTAGAGGCGCCATTACACAAATAAGCAAAAACTCATGAATTATATAAAGGATAAGTATTTTTGGTGATCCATTTATAAATTATAGGGTTTACCTGCAGCAATCTTCTATTTATTTTT